>OZ018397.1:32739923-33312102 GCA_963969525.1 Ontholestes murinus
TCCTTAATTAATTAATTAAGTAATTATCTCTCCTTCTATGAAACTAAATTATTGAATAGTTTCGTTTTTTAAATGTTGGGTAACTTATTAAATACCTCATAGAGTGAAAGTCGATGGGCTAGAAATGCATATTGTTGATATCATTGGCGATCCATGCTATGTGAGTTATTTTTTTGAAAGTATTATTTATTTCAAAGATTGTTCTATAAGTAGTTATTAAAAAAATCAATAGTGCAAAGATAGTTGTCATCTTAACGGTTTCTTCTATATATACTTGTTATTAGGGTGTTAATAATATTTTAGTTTACTATTAATTACCATCACCAGAAAATTAGATGTACAAATAATAAAAATTTTATTTGACGGAATGTTCTTTAAAACAATAGTAAAATTAATATTATTTCTAATTCGCACACCGTTCTTACGAGCAAACATAGGGCTTCAAGCTCTTCGAGTTAGACAAGAACGACGCGTCCGCTTCCAGGCACCACCAGTACTTTATCACAAGAGCCATCGTTTGGTATTGAAGAACAAGCGTTGCTTGAAATACAAGGGTCAAACTGATAACTATGCCAAATTGTTGGCTGAAGGTTAGCTCAATGTTCATAGTCGAAAAGAATTGAAATGGCGCGAATATATTTAAATACACTATGCATTTTCTGAATAATGGTTTACACATGTTGCCATGGTTTGGCCTTGAGGAAGAACCGTTATTTGAAACCAAATGATCAAGCTGACAACGATACCAAATTGTTCGCCCAACGTAAGAAGGAGTTCAAGGTTCGTCGTCGGGAAGAATTAAAAAAGCACAGTTCAGTCAACAAGCGCGGCAAAATATCTTCTAAGCTTCGAAAAGTAAATCAAATTCGCGGTTCTATAACTCCTAAATGTAACTCTTAAGCCAAAAGTGGTAAATTAAAAAGTTTACTATGCAATAATAGAATCTTTAACAATGACCAAAAAGAATAGAATAACATCGTTCAACATAAGATTAATATCAAAATGTTTGACTGACAGCGAGAACTGTCATTGGCGATTAGGAATTTATTTATATATTTATTTATTTCTTTTACAGGCATAAATATATTTACAAGGGAAACGTACAAATGAGATTAAATAGGTTTTTTAAAGAAAAGAGATTATATAAATATAATCATGAAACACATAGTATCAGGTAATTTTAAGTGATACAATAGTCAATAAACTTCACCATTTGTGTTGGTTAAGAAAAATAATGTATTGACTTGCATTTGTGTTGTAATGTCAATTCAATAATGTGACTAAGAAAGTTAATTATCAGTTACCCCAAATGATTGACTCTTAGACACATTGATTGGACATATTATTTTCTTGACGCTTCACCTTAAAAGTGGATACTAGTAGATGAATGTAAGTAATGAAGACTGAGAGAAAATGGTAGGAACGGAATTATAGCAATACATTATCATGCCATTTGGCTTGTGAAATTCGCCTGCGAAATTTGAGCGAATCATAAAGACGGTTCGTTAAAACTATCCTATCTTGAATCTGCTATAATCGTGATGAATTTTTTTTTCGGAAACTAAAAGAAGAATTTACAGGAGGTGTTCTCACGATTCAATTCGGAATCTCTCGGATTGGAGCTCAGACTAGGTAAATGTCATCTATTCAAGTAATTCCATGGCTGAAAATACAGGGATTTGAGTCGGAAAATGACAGTAAGTATTGTAACAACGGTCAACGATGATAGAAAGCGACTGTTATACATGAGAGATTTTAAAGATCAGGAAGAAGCTGGAGGTCAGATAGGTCCGCTGCACGTAGGCCCCAATAGACACTGCAGAAGGTATTCTAAGCAGAAGAGAACTCCGCACGTCCTCGTTTTGACTAAAATTGTGTGTATATTTTCATTTTTTATAATATAAATTTTGTATTATTTTGTAAGAAAGGAGTACAAAGATATTAATAAAATAAAATAAATAAAACTTTCTACGTCCTCCCATCTGAGTCCTCATTCATTGCTAGTGTCGAGCTAACCCAAAGCATTGGCAAACGCCAGAGTCATAGCAAAGGGACTCTTAGGATGTCTGATGACTTTAGACATTCCTCTTCCATTCTGGATTCATACAAGTTGGATAACACCGGGTAGTCCAGAAGTACATGCTCAGCGGTTTCCTCTTCCTCTTCACATCCTCTGCAGATAGGACTAGATTGTAGTCCCAAGTCTGTTAAGGGCGATCCTAAATTGCAGTGTCCTGTTAGGAGCCCTACAACCTTCTGTAGATTTTCTCTGGACAGTTGCATACAGTAGTATTCATATATGATGCATTTTTCAGTAGAGTAATCAAGTCTTGTAGGCAGAGCGGCAGCTAGGGGTCCAGCCCGCATATTATTCGCCGAGACGCCTTCCTCGCCAAACGCCAAGCTATTTCACCTTATTGTCACGAGCCATTTCTTCTAAGGCTTCGCAACATTCCAGCGTTAATGCTAAGGTAATTTTACATCTGACAATGGACGAAATTGCTGATCTGCTGACCGTTATAAGTGTATGTGTTTTGCCTTAATATTCTTGTCAAAGATTACCTTTGCTGCATATAGTATAACCACGAGTTGCACCGTTGTTGCTGTGCTCATTGTCTTACCTATTGTAGTACATTTTTACAGGGACAGGTTTTTGCAAAAAAATCTTACACCTGCCCCTGTTTTCGTTGACGACCCATCAGTGTATATATGAATCTCTTCCTATTTCTAAGTCTTTATATCTCAGGTCTATTTGAACCTTTCTAGTAAATATATATTTTCAAGGGCACCGGCATCATAAACTTTAGTTTTTTTCCCAAAACCTGGTATTCACCTTCACCGTTGCTTACAAGCCATCCCTTTGTTGCTCGTAGTCTTATAGCTGCTGCTTCTGCCTGTTCTCTAATAAATGTGTCCAAGGGTGGCGGGTGCAGCGGGGCTTCCATGTCCGCTGTTGGTGTTGTTCTCTTGGCTCCTGTCGCGCTCAAGAGAGAGCTTCGTTGAACGTGATCTAGGATCACTTACGGCTGTTTTCATGGTCGTTCTTGGCAATCATATTACTGATGCATATGCCAACATTGGACGCACGATAACTATGTTGATCCATAGAGCTACTTTTGGAGATAGTCCCTATGTTTTCCCTATAGCTCGTCTGCGTTGCTAGCGGGCTATACATGCTTTCTTGAATCTCTTCCAGTTTTGCTTGTTATCTAGAAGAATGTTCAAGTATTTGACTTCTTCTTTCATGGTGAATTCTTCACCCCGAAAGCTTGGTGGCTTGAAAATCTTGATCTTTTTTCTTCCTGTAAACAGTGCCAGTTTTTGATTTATTTTCGGATAATTCTTGGAAAGAGATTCTATCCTGGAACTTCCGATAAATTAAACAAACATGGGAGGAAATTATGAAAATTTCCCGGAAAGGAATAATAATGTTGAAATATGATAATCATATCAAAAATAATTTTTATTTGAACATCTGGATGCTTGTAGAAAGCAAGCATATCGGTCATTAAGCCTTTTTGCTAAAGATACTGGAGAAGAAGTGCGACAAATATATATTATTGAAATTATAATATTAAAATATTCTCTACATCCTAATTAACACAAAGTCTTCATAACAGACTAACAGACTTGACTATACACAATATGGCTTCTTGAAAAAAAAAAACAAAAAGGACCATCCTTGCAACTTTTCTGTATAGAGATAGGGCTTTGATAAGGTTTTAATCCCAGAAAAAAGTAGCACTTCAATGTATAGTTTCAATGGCTTTTAACAAGTAATGGCGGATAAATTATAAGTACAAAGGGACCAGGAACTCTTAGGGACTTTTGTCGCGAGGTCAGTTGCCTCGAGGAAGGGTTATCACAGTGACCACCCAATTGCCACCTACAACCCACAGGGTTGCTGGCAAACCCACCACGACGCCATGCAAAGGAAGTACAACACCCACCTACTTTTCGGAGTCGTTTTCTTCACCGTCACACTAATAATTGCCAAGACCAGTGGCGCCCATTACCTCAACTACAGCGAGCCGGACGCTACAGCAGAGAATATCTCTTACGATTAGATTTAATTGTTATTTTCGATAGTACAGTACTGTTGCAATAGTCAAATAGGTGTTGTCATAAAATATTATCCTTAGAGAAAAAAAAATACTGTCTTTTACTAAGTGAATGGATAACTGGAATCACTGAAAATAAACAGGACTGTCAAATCGGAGGCGTAAAAAGAACGTTCGCAAATTCTCATCCCTACAAGCCGAATATTAGAAGTGGTGGAAGAGATTCAAAATGGATATTTCAGTGGAAAGGTCGAAAATTTTGAACAAAGCACAAAGACGATTCTACTGGGTGAACTTTAAAATAGACTTAAAAGTGGTGAAAAAATCCAATTGATGTTGCTGGGCCATTACCAGGGTCGCACTAAGAAACTGAATACATCGTTGTGATAAGTCTATTTCAGTAAATAGATAGACGTCGATTACCAAATTCAGACCAAAAGAGAAATTAAATTTCTTCTTTTTAAAGAGGTGTAACGATCAATTGCTATTTATCAAACGTAGTTGCTGACTTTAAAAATGATTCGGTTAGATATCGGCTCTTGCTTGCTTAATGATCAACAGTATGTAAAACAATCGTCAACATGGTCCTAAGTCGTAAACTGTGATTTCTTTATTATTTAAAGTTTCTCTATCCTCCGGAAGAAGAAATGGCAGGCAATATTTAATAAGCTAGTATACCTATAAAGCAGAATTACGAGACGGAGGCGGTAAGGTGTGCTTATTTAATCCTCTACCATATCTCTTTTAATTATTAGGATGAAAAACCGACCCCGAATAAAAGAAAACTTGTTTCTTTAAATCGCCTTAGATTATATGCTAGAAAAAAAAATGATGCCACAGTTCATGTTGCTCTAATGCAAAACGATATAAAATTATTTAAGAGAGTCATAGCTCAACATTTTAATGGATCCATGTATCGATTTTTGTAACCCAAGAAGAACAATGGAACCAGTTCCAAGTATGTTCGAATTATTTGCCTGGAGAAAATGCTGCTGACTTCAGAAAGAAGTTTGAGAAAAAAAAATAGTTATTCAGGCTAGGTCCTTTTGTAGAAATTGTAGTTCAACTAGACATTGGCGCTCAGCTAAAGAGGATCGTTCACTATCTAGTAACAAAGAAATACTCCCATCAAAGAAATGCTGAAGAGCTGGCTTTTATAGGACGGATTCAAGAAGGTATCTATTCCAAATTAAGAAATTGGATTAGATAAGAATCAGGAGCATTTATGAAGACTTTTTAGTTAACACGAACATAAAGATTCTGGTATGGTTTTAATGAGTTGAATTTAATTTTTTACGTTTTCTAAAACACAGTTTTTTATTCGATTTTTAAAGGCATTTGCTCTAAATACACGATTTTTAAAATATGCAGCATTATAGAAAATTTAAATAAATAAAAGAATAATCAATATTGAAAAGACTTTGTTGAAATTGAAATAAAATAAAACAATTGAAAACTAACTTTAAAAATATATAGTGTATTTTTATTTTTAATAAAAATATGGGGAAAAGTAATGTGTGTAAATCATTTAATTTTTCTTTTATTTCCGAAATAAATAAATACACAATAAATTAAATTCCAGAAAACATTAAAACATGTAATGCCTTTGTTTTATGAAAATTGGATTTTCACACGAAACGCAATTTAAAAAAAAAATCTAACAAAAAACTTAAACATGTCAAAAAAACAGACAAAAAAATTTCTAAAGGAAACATTTAAGAGAAAAAATGTACTGCTGACATTTTTGTAATAATAAAACATGATAGTAATAGGTAGCAATATAATTCAAAGTATTATGCAATACAGTATGACCGTTTACATTTAATTCTTATATTAAAATTAAAAATGTTTAAATTAAGTTAATTATATAATTCAAAATTATTTAAGAATTACCATCTACAATTTTAATTTTATTTAGTCGTCCTGTAACGTGCAGCGTATAGTTTAGCACGGGAAGTATATTTAATATTTGTAATGTATGACAAATAATTTAAATTATTGTTTCTTTGTCAACAACAGTCACAGACAAGTTTCCTATATCCTGGATCTAATCAGCGCTGAACAGTTGAAGACAGGAAAATAAAGTTTTATAATAACTCCTTGTATTTATAAATATATAGAAAATATCTGTAACGATTATTTGCAGAAGTATATGATTTATAAGATTTAAACAGACTAATTAATTTATTTCAGGAACTGAATTATTAACTTGTAGGATTTTATATTAACTATTATTAAAAAAAATATAAACAATCGACCTAGGTGTTAAACATAAATCATAAACACGTATCAAATAGTTCTACAATATCGAATACCAACATTTTGAAATCAATCGGTCGTGGCATCAGTAGATTTATGGAATTAATCTGAGTAAGTGCGTCAATATAGTTAATGACAATCATGCTTGAGGGCACTCTCTTCATTAGCCTCCTCTGATCATTACATCTCAGTATCTCCATAGCTGTAAATAACGTTCGTCGGAATGAAGAAGTAACGAGCAGCGAAGAGGGTCCTCGCGTCCATCCATTCGGCAATAAAGTCCTCCTCGGACCATAAATAACCCATTAGCGCCCTGGGGTGGAGGTCTCGCTGACAAACTACGGACCCCGGGGACAACTCATCTCCCGTCCATTCATACATGAACATAAAACCTCGCCCCCCTAGATATTTTTAATATGCACGAATTGCTTTGTATAAATCTAAAACGTATGCAAATCATCGCACTCTAAAATTCGCGTATTGGACAATTCGACGCAGCCGATAATTTATTCATCGTTCTTTATATAACAAACGCAGTTATAACTTATAGAGTTTTTTATTTGAATTGTGTAGTGTTTAATAAAATAGAATTAAATGAACAGCGGAATAATCAAATGACTTTTCATTTAAACTTTTTTATATGTACGTACCTATCTACAATAAAAAGAATAGATAGTGTCATCCATTGACACTAAATAATAATGAGTCAGATTTTATATATTGACTTTTTTATTTCGAGAATAGAAAATAAAAAAAGTAATAATCGTATATGGGTTTATTGTATATGCGATTAAACTATTTTTTTAACGCACTTTTTCAACTTCGATTAAAGTATTATTGTAACCTTATAATTTATTTTTGATTTATGGAAATAAAAAATAGTCATTTCTCAAAAAGTATTTTGTTGAGCTCGCAGTGTCCTGGAAAAGAATAATGCGTCTTCTGCGATTGATTTCCCTTATTTTTCCAAAGACTTTTGTAAAAAAAAGTTGTGTACCGTTTAGAATTGACCGTCAGGCTTTGGATTGATGGTAGAGTTTCTACACGTCCCGTTTTCTTAAAAAAACAGAAACCATAGTATACCATTTGGTTTGAAGTACTTCGTGCGCAAACAACTTTTATTGGATTTGGCTCATCTTGAAAGACTTACGCATATATTCATATTACCTGACACCTAAATGACATGACGATCTTGCAATAACAGTTCACGCACAGCATCAATGTTTTTTGTTTATGGAAAGTGGAATAAACAATAACAAAACAAACTTAAATGGAATTTGCAAATAAAATCAATTTAAAGAATTCAAATGAAATAGCCTATGGCAAAGCATACAGACTGTATAATTTCGAGTAACAGATCAAGGCAGAGCTAAAATGTATCAGAAAAAAAAGTATCCAAATTATATTCTCTAGGATTTTGGGCTGCCTTTGACCTGGTTTGTTTATTCAGTGCTCAATTGAACTCTTTTCCCATTCTTAGACCACGTCGTTTCTATATACTTTTGATAGCCCACATGTAGGCTTTGGTCCGAACATAGTAGTTGCAGCTCCTTTTCTGGCAGGTATATCGGCATGGTCGTTATCTAGTATATTAGCGTGACTTGATACCCACAGTAGAGTGAGTTTGTTGCCATTGGCCAATTGGTTCAGAACTTCTTTACAGTTCCAAGTAATTTTGGAATTGAAGTTGTACGCTTGGAGGATCTTAAAGGCAACCTGGCTGTTTGAGATCAGATAGATTTGTAGCCCTCTTCCGTACAAATTTGAGCACATCTTTCCAAGGCTATCGTTTCAGCCTATAAGATTGATGGGTCTTGTCCAAAAGGAACTGATTCTCTATATTTAGGCCCGTATAACCATGAAATATGCTAACAATAAAGTTATAATTTTACAGTTATAAATGTTAATGACTCTGCATATTGACTCGCGCGAAATTTATGATCTAAAATAGAACGGGGCGGGAGGAAAGACAGCACAGGCAAGTTTTTGTTTTGCAGATGCATTTGTATACCATATTACAAAGTCATGTTTTTTTATTCTCGACTCTCAATAATCTCTTCAAAGTGCGATACGAAATAAAAATTTGGTTGGCATTAATCAGGTTCAGAATTTCTGAGTGCCCGAATTTATGTTCTCATTAGACATTCTTTTCTGATTTGTTCGTGTAGGGGAAATATGTCTAGTTAAGCTTCTATTGCTATTGAGGGGGTGTTGTACAGAGCCCCCGTGACGCCAAGAGGCAATTCTCTGAAGTGTTTGAGGCTTCTTCTGTGCCGTTGCTTGGTTAGTCTTGGTCCACCATACTAGTGAACCATATGTAATCATGGGTCTTACTATCATAATGTACAGTCAATGTATTATTTTGGGTTTCAGTCCCCATGTTCTGCCAAAGAGCCTGCACCTTCAATATTTACGAATATAAACTAAATGAAGGAATCATTTCAAAGGAATTTTTAGACGAAGGTCCAAAAAAGAAAATCAAGTGAAAACTAGAGAATATAAACTAAAGGAGCACAAATCCAAGTAATATACCAAGAATCACTTCAAAGGAATTTTTAGTGAAAGGAACAAAGTGTAGCCAGTGTAGAAATAGAAAATGAGACAGCTTTTTAAATAGAAACACATCAAAACTATTTAACATGCTAAAAACGCATGTTTTCCGCAGAAAAAAAGTTCCCAAGCAAAATCGAAAATAGAATCAAAAGAGGCCGAAAAAAGATAACATGCAGACATAACCCACAGATAGAAGAAATAAATAAAAATAACGGGGAAAAAGATACTGTGGTATGGGCACATATTAAAATTAAAATAGGAAAGAAACAGCAAGAGAATATACGACCAAGAAAACCTGGAACGACACAATAAGAGAAGAAGCACAAAGAAAAGGTAATACATGAGAAGTAAAGACTTTAGCTAGAAAATAATGGACAGAATACTACACAAATTGAATGAAGGGAAAAACAAACGGATATTTACTAAATTTACAGAACATTATACACCAAAAAGGTTAAAATAGATGATTAAATAAATAAATAATCGTTTAAGGAACAAAAATAGTAATATATTTTTTTGTTTTTGTTTCTTACTTATTAATTATTTATTATGCTTTCCGAAATTCCATTATATTGAGATTTTTCTACTCAGTCAGCACTATAATACCATCAAAGGATTATCCTTACTGCTTTATAGATGTAACTTCAACGAATTCAAAATACATACTACAATTTGGGGGTTTACGACACATTGAGCTGATTGGATCAACGTTAGATTTGGATATGGAATTTATTATTTATTTATTTCAGTTGACCTACTCGAGAAAAACTGGTTTAATTCATTTACAGTGATATTGCATTTGCTATTGATTGCAATAGATGTTCTGTTAGAATTTATAATTTTCCACATTGCTTTCGGCTTGAAATTTGAATATTGAAGGTAGGAATTATTATTTTTAAGCCTCTTAATGTATTTCTCATATTATGCAATTCGGGGTTATACCATTTAAATTTTACATTTTTATTCTTATTGGTGATTTTCTTTTCCGGAAAAGCAGTTTTAACATGGGTTATAAAAATTGATATAAACTGGTCAAAACAATTATTTACGCTTTGTAATTCGTTGATAAAATCCCATGACTCTTTATCCAGTAATTGGAATAGGACAAATTTACCATGAATGGTGCTCGTATGATTTTAATTTGTTTCTGCTAGAATTCTCAGAAATAATATTGAATAATATGTCTCTATGCTCAGATGATCCAGTTTCCAAAAGCCGCACGGAAGAATCATAATCAGAATTAGTGCACACGTTGTCGATGCAATTTTTAAGTCATGCCGAAAAACTGACTAGAAATTTCAAGCCATAACTTGCTGTAAAGTCCGACGAGTTTATATATAAACAAACTAGTTTTTATTCAGATTGACGCTGATTAAATCAGTCTACCACCCTACCAGTTGACAACTCCGAAGAAGAAGATCCTTGAGTAGATTGTCTCTAGAAAATATAAAACAACTTAAATCTTTAGTACAAACAGGCTTTGCTGTGATCACACTGTCACTGAGCAAGCTTACCAAAAAAGCAAATTTCCGCTACTAAGATCATCTGAAAGAAAACCTCTCCATAACGCTGAGATTATGCCTCTATCACTTTTACTGATAACCAACGCCTCAACGACTCAAATGCGAGGTAAACATAGGTGACTTAGGATGTCTTGGATATCAGGGTTATGTGCAAATTTTATAGCAAGGTGTTCAAGGTGGTTTTCAATGGGGATTACTTGGGTTTTTTGGTATAGCAATGTATTGGAAGGATTGTGTAGAGGGTTATTAGGATGCCTTAGTTTGATTAAGATTCGCAAGGCCGATCGCTCAATCACTTAGAAGTTTCTTAGAACACGAGTGCGGAGATTTAGGAATAGTCTAACAGAGGTCGACATATCATTTTGTTTTTGTGTAAATTCTTTAATTTTTAAATGTAAGGTGACTGAATTGTCGAGCTCTGTTTTTAATTTTCATTTTAAGAGTTTGGGAGTGGTGTTTGAAGGACAGATTACGATCAATCAATTATTATCGTACTTTATGTCCAAACTTTTTATGAACATTTCTGAAGTGAATGCACTGGAAATACTACAACTTAAACCGAAATGAGAACGATACTTTCGTGACATGGCTCACAAATTAGAATAGAGAACAACAAACCACCAGTTAGGACACACTATTAACAGAAAGAAGACACGTACTAACTGATATTTAAATTAATAATCACATCACCACGTAGCACAAATTCATTTCGTAGCCAAAAAAATTGTTTTCACATACTGAATAGAAATACCTTACATTTCCGCATCCAAAATCGTTGAGATAGATACACTTTTCCGCATGGATACACTTTTCCGCACTACTTTTATTTACTATTCATCAATGTCAGTGTCAGTTACATACATGGAGTAACATATACAACACACGTACTATCGGTAATTATAACCTAATTTTTATATGTCAGTGTCAAAAAAATAGTGTGTACAACGCGTGGGAAATGCGCTTTTCCGCACTCGAGTTGGAACTTGATGCACTCGTTCGCTTCGCTCGCTCGTATACCAACATCCTACTCTCGTGCGGAAAAGCGTAACATTTCCACACTTGTACAAATAACTATTTTCTCATGAGGTGATGTTGCTTAGCGTCCCTGCACTCGTTCCATCATTGCTGTAGCTATGGAGATAAAGGTTGTTTTGTCAAACGTCCCTTCAATGTCCAGAAAGGCCCCTAATGCAATGTCTTGGCATTTTATGGTCCTTTCACATCTGCTCACTAGACAGATACATAGATAGATAGATAGTATTTATTTATCCATTGTACTTACAAAATAAAATTCAAAATACATATAGTCCATCCGTTGGATCTTCCGTCCTACGTCACAAAATATCGCTTCGAGAAACGACACAAAAACATTCAGTCTGATAAAGTAAACCAAATGTGTTAGAAAAAGAACGCACTGTAAAACTTTTGTCGTTTTTTTAAGCGATAGTTTGTGACGTAGGACGGAAGATCCAACTATATATAACAATACTTTCGAACACAAATTTTGATTGCACATGGAAAGGCTCGAGTTCATAAAAATATGATCTTCCACTCTTACTTACTGTTGCCTTGATGACACTGCTGCCACATTTGTGCATGTCTACTAGTTTATCTAGTAGTTTTAGAATAAATCATGGCAAGCTGATCGGTCTGTAGGATTTAGCCTGGGCATATAAAGTACTTCCTGGCTTGGGTATAAATACTATCTTGACTCCGCCAGCTGCTTGGGATGTTTGAAAGGGCAAGGTTTGCTCTGAGGATATCATATAGTAGTTTATTCCCTTTTGTCACATTAACCCCGACGATTCTATAATCGTAACTCCGTTTAGGTTATTCCGGAAAAAAGAGAATGTCTCTTACTCAATTTAGCCGAGACGACTCTTTAGTTCTGAGAGCTTACGCCCCCTACTCCAAAATGACCAAAGCAAACAGAGAAACGTAGATTTCTCATTCATACTTTGTAGAACAAGCCGTTTTTCCTTAACTGCGCATCATCTGTGGATCATAGTTAACGATATCAGCTTTGAGTACCTTTCTGGAACACGCTTATTTGTTAATGTCTGTTGACTTGTGTAATAATGCTTTGTAAATACTTGTGTTACAACACAACAATAATACCCTAATTAGATTCAATGACAAAAGAGAGATGCCTGAAAGAGCGCCTTGAAATTAATAAAGATATAAATCGGAGAAATCCCGTCTTTAATGACAATGAAGAGATCTGGACTTCTATACTTAAAGCACTTATTATCCGAATATAAAAATCTGCCGGTTCCTTATATAATCACTCTTGATCATGTTGTGACAAGCAAAACTAGTTAAATAAATATAAAAATCAGTGAAATAAACCAAGTGTTTATCAATTCTTTACCTATTATTTTATGTTAAATAAATATTCTCACAAAGGCTATGGAAATCATCTTAACAACCACCAGCTTATTATCATGGAACTAGCAGAACTCATCACCAAATTCTTTACATACAGGGTGAGTTTTTTTCGATGTTCTCTATGGGGATCTCGGAAACTATAAGAGATAGAGAAACGGTTAAATGGGGAAAGAAGTGTAGATTTATGAGACGAATAAAATTCCACTTTCAAAGTTTTCAAAAAAATCAAGGGTAACTAGATATTTTGAAAAAAGTAAAAAGTGTCAATTTTTTCAAATCAATATATCTCGGTTATTATAACAGATAGAAAAAAACTGCAAACGACAAAGTTTTAGATAATTTTATGCAGATTAATAAAAAATAATCAGAAATTTTTTATCGCCATTATTTTCCGAGATATGACGCAAACTTACATTTTTTTAAATGGAAACAATAGTTGGCTATGACCTCATTCAAAAGGTAATTTTTTTCTCTTTAATCCAATATGGCATACGACATAGTTATTTCTAAAAATAAGTAGGTTATAGTCATTTTAAATTTTACTATAAATAAAAAATGGGTAGCCATGAAAAAGATGAAAGTAAAACAATTGCAGTTGTTTATAATAATAGCAATATTGTAATTATTAGTTTTACAGAGATAAACCAAAATGAAACAACAGCATAAAGTAATTCTGTAATTATCAATATGTCAATGGGGGAGAAATTTTAATATTAAAAAAATATGGTCAAAGAGTCCACTATTAATATTATTATGGCATAAATTATATATTTTTAAAATTGAATTTATGGCTTGTTTGACTATTCTCATGTAAATTGAATTAAATGTGTCAATAACAGCTAGTTTATGATCCTCCACGGATTGATATGATTTTTCATATACTTTGTTTTTTACATAACACCACAGAAAAAATTCTAAAACGAGCAGATCGGGAGATCTAGGTGGCCCTGGGATTGATTTATTTCTTTTCACTCATGAGTTAGGACAAGCATAATTTAAATAATTTGTAAAGCCAACATGTTATGAGGTGGAGCACCGTCATATTGGAACCATTTCAATCTTGCTTGTAATGATAAATTTAAACAATTGAGCGTATCTTCAAATGTTTTCTGAAGAAAATGAAAGTAATCATTTTCACTTAGTTAGCTTTCAAAAATATATGGACCGAGAATAATTAAACAAAACACACCATGGATTAAACCCAAATTGAATTTGTAGTTTTCTCTGTGAAACTTCTCATGGATTCTCTTAAGTTCATCTATGTTCATTGTGGCGATTAAAAATACCACAATTAGTGAATCGCGATTCATCTGTTATCATAATATTTTTGTAAGAAACGAATTATCCTCTTGACAAATGTGTTTATACCACTTACAAAAGGCCATTTGATAATTACAAAATTATTACTCTTATGCTGGTTTTTCATTTTTGTTTAACTTTGTAAAACTAATAATCACAATATTGCTATTATTATAAACAACTTCAATTGTTTTACTTTCATCTTTTTCATGGCTACCCATTTTTTATTTATAATAAAACTTAAAATGACTATAACTCACTTATTTTTTAAAATAACAATGTCGTATGTCATATTGGATTAAAGAGAAAAAATTTACCTTTTGAATGAGGCCATAGCCAACTATGGTTTCCATTTAAAAAAATGTAAGTTTGCGTCATATCTCGGAAAATAATGGCGATAAAAAATTTCTGATTATTTTTTATTAATCTGCATAAAATTATCTAAAACTTTGTCGTTTGCAGTTTTTTTCTATCTGTTATAATAACCGAGATATATTGATTTGAAAAAATTGACACTTTTTACTTTTTTCAAAATATCTAGTTACCCTTGATTTTTTTGAAAACTTTGAAAGTGGAATTTTATTCGTCTCATAAATCTACACTTCTTTCCCCATTTAACCGTTTCTCTATCTCTTATAGTTTCCGAGATCCCCATAGAGAACATCGAAAAAAACTCACCCTGTATAAGACCAAATATATAAACAAATAGACGATGGTCCAAAAGGCTCACCTTTATCGTACTTTAAGGTAAATGAAGGTACTGAAAATACATCAACTTAAACTGAAACTGTGATTTTGCATGGCTCCCAAATTAGAATAGAGAACTAGTCACTACCAGTTACACGATTAACAGAAAGAAGCCAAATACTAACCGATTTTTAAATTCACAATTGCATCACCACATAGCACAAATTCATTTCTTAGCCAAAATATTGTTTACATGGTCAATCAGACTTAACGACAATGACAACATAAACGAGGAAATGAAAATCATCCAGACCGCTCTCAAACAAAACAATTTTAAACATCAAACTAAACTATTAGAAATACTTACGAAAAACAAGAGCCAATAAGAAATAGATGGTATAAATGAAAAAAAGAATAGCAAGAAGTTGAGGAGGATATTGGGGCGGTAGATGATGAAGATTATAAGTGGCTTCAAATACGTTAGTATGTCCATTTTGCACAAGATAGACAAATAATGATAGAATGAGTTTGTATGGCTCAAATATGCAACTTTAAATAGAAGAAAGTGTGTTGTTCAGTATTTGTTTAAGTAATTTATGTCAAGAGTGTAAAAACCTACGAGAGATAGTAGGGAAGTAGTCTATTGAAGAAAGAAGGCTTCTACGAGGGATAGTAGGAAACCAGTACCCGTTTGCGCCGTGCGGAGCGCTGGCGAATAGAGTAGTTGCCGGATGTGTGCTAAAATGTTCATTCTATTTTAGATACGTCTCGCTTGTATTGACTGTGCTGTTAATGTGAGTGTTTATGATGATTAAATAAATGACATCGTCGGTTGTGAAGCTAGGGCTGTGATTGGATTTCTCAGCGCAAGAATGGTGCGACCTTGTTTGATATTCATCGCCATCGGTGCTGTAATGATAAACAAAAGAATAAATTGCTTGAAGCACCAGCGTATTAATGAATTATTAACTTTTATTTGATCCTACCTTTTTTTTTATTATATTTATAAATTTCTAGTTATACAATAAAATTCTGATTTACTTTCCTAATTAAATTAAAAGTCTAAATAAGTAAGAAATTATTTTAGTCTGCGTGAACATCTAAAAATATTAGGTATTTAATTTAGTAGTTATTTTAGCATATTACTTTTTTTATCACGCTAAAGGTGAATGGTGACAACGTTAGGTGTGGAGGTGTACAATTGGTTGCATACGTTGGTTTCGATTTGCCGTTTAATTGGCGATCAAGTGAGCACGTGTCGCCAGCGGCATTTTGGCACTTGTTTAAACCCTCATTAATATTCATTACGCATTGGAGTAGTTGGGAAAGCAATCACGTGCAGATCTTTATCGTTCGACCGTCTGTCGTTTTAAATTTACTACAGGGAACAATTTTAATAGAGTGGAATAATTATAATTCCTGCAGGACGGATCCATAATATTAAAAGTGTATTATTTGTATGTATAGTGATATAGATTAAAACTAAATATATACCGGATAGTAAATTATCGTACTAAACAGTTAAGTGAATGTAATTTAATAAATAAAAATAAAAATGACTAAAACAAAAAGCAGTTGAATATTGCCAAACTACAGTTTAAAATTGGTTCATTTGCTTTAAAATAGAGTTTTACAATTTTATTTAACTTCATATATAAATTACACTATTAAAACAATATATCGCAATGTTTAAAAGAACAACATTTTAAATGATTTTTATTTAATTAACTTGCTAACTAAAGATACATTTGTGTTCATAACTCGAATTTGATGGGAAACAAAATATCAAGTGGAAGTGGCCAGTGAAATATCATAAAAATAGTTATTAGAATTTTTTCTGTGGGTACATCCATCATTTTTAGTTCTTTGGTTAACAATTGAAAACTTTGCGTTGAAAATAAGTTGATGGCCAAGTTTCTCATTTCATCACCCGAAACGGAAGCGTAGAATCTCGCGAAAGGGGTACTGTTGTTAATTTTGTGTTTAATCCTTCCATAGATCCCCATAATTGGTAGCATTTCTTCTGCCTCTTCTAAAAACCGTTGAAGGCTGCGTTTTGTAAATATAGTATCCATTTTATAGATTTTCTTGACTTGAAAATTGTAGTTTTTCCAAAACCGCTCTTAATTCTTGGCTTTGAAACAGGTTTTGGAGTATAGTTTGGAGACTATCATCTGACATATAATCTAGGGCCGCTTTAAATTCCGGATCGTTGTCGTAGTGTGCTTGAACCAGTTCTCGCCATTCGGATAAAGGAAGTCATTTACGGATATCTTGGAAGTCTTCATACAAATCGTTGCTAGCATGGCCAAATGTTAATCCGACGGATAAAATAAGGAGTAGGATGAATATCTAAAATAAAGAATTAAACAAATTACTATAATTATACAGATGCATTGATTATATTTTTTGATTACTTAATTAACTGAGCCTTAATAACATAAGAAAAGGTAAGATAAGAATTTAATCAGGGCTTACCATAATCCTTGTATTTTAAAGATATTGAAAGGAGAATAAGAAAACATAATGACATAGTCATTGCTACTACATGATAAACACGAAATTTATTTAATTTAGTGTTAACAGAAATATTTAGAGGAGCAAATAAAAGATAAAATCATAGTAGCTATGAGTGGTGATTGTAATATTCGCAATAGTAGAGATATGGCTAAAATGGGAAATAACACTACTGTTTATTATATCGTGAGTGGATACGTTTAGAAAATATTATATTCAGTGAAATGCATTGTTTTAGATATTAAAAATCTCGTTATTAGCTTAAAAACTTCAACATATGAAAACAACATTCTGTTCTATTTGACATAAACAAACACTATTTTACTTTTCTCTTCACATCTCTCTCCCACTCTCACCAAAACCTTTACATCAGCTCCATCCTCTCTCATCCATTCTATTACTGCTCACATTCTTCTTCCAAATGACTCCATTTATCCACCTTTCTGCACGCATACACACCTACCATACCTTTCTCCCATCGAAACCTTCATTTCTTCCTCTCCCGAACCACATCTAGCTCGACCCAGGGTAATCTTATCTTTATTTAAGAAGACACTATTAGGCACCCTTCCATACACCGCCTTCCATATCTCGGATTGTATGTGCTCCTCCCCATACATCCTTGCCTCTCCTGAATCTCTACCTACTTCCACTTCTCTTTCATACATGCCCGTACATTTACCCCGTTCTCCATCCATTCATCCATAATATTCTCTTATACTTCTGCCGTTTCATCATCGTTGAAGATGCTGAATCGAAGAAGAAAAAACTTATTTTAGTTATGTATTAGTTCATTAATTTTTGGCTGATTAATCTTCAATACAAAAATTTTGCAGAAGCTCTTTGAAACTAAACTTAAACATTAATAATCGTTAAATTAATTAAAATATCTCTTTATACCATAAAAAACAAAATTTGGTTTGAAGTCATTTTTTAAAAAGAGAAGTAAGCAAAAATTTCATTCCACCTTCCACTTACTCAGCCTTGTTCCCATGCACTCTTTCACCAATCTCTCATTATCCAATCCACACAACTTCATCTCATACTTCACCACCCTCTCCATTGCCTTCCCATGCACACTCATTCTATTTGTTTCCTGAAGCAGGCGTTGTTCTTTCAACCCCCAAAATCTGCTTCAGGAATAACTCAATGCTCTCATACTTTCTTATTCCACATGTTTCTGCCTTTCTCCCCTTGCTTTTCTGGCTTTTCCTGTATTCATTTGGCGTGCTCACCGTTTCCACCTATGCATTTAAATATAAAGCCCAAGAATTTTAATTCCTTCATCCTCTCAATTATCCCCTTCCATTCTAATTCACCCACTCTTCCTTCCTTTCCTCTATTCCTAAATCACTTTTATCTCTCACTAATCTCTCGCCAAAAGCACCATATTATCTGCTTTTTTCCCATTCTCGCATTAAAATCTTCCTCCACAACACATCTTGTTCCTTCGTTTCATTTCTGATCCAGCACTTATTAATGTTAGAGATAGAACCTCTCATGTAAGCTCTCATAGCTTCTGGCGCTCTATTAATGTTATGTGCAGCCTGGCGTTGTATTGACAGAACACAACACCCTTCCTATTCGAGCAGTTTATTGAGTACCAATTAGAATCATGCGTGGCCTTCAACGGTTGCTATCTGTAGTGAAGTCGTATTTCGGGAATTTAATCCTTGCAGGATTGTCATTTACTTTGCTGTAAAAGCATTTTGATGTACTTCATGACACTCGGGGTCTTAGTGTTACTATGTACTTGAGTATTCCGCATGTATTGCGGAGCACTTAGTGCGCGTCTCAGAGCGACGTTTTGTGTACGCTAGAGTCTGTCAATTTGAGTGGGTGTACAGCCTTAGCCTGTTTTTCACCGACAACGTTGATCTCACGTTGATGATGGACCACAGCTTACCCGACGACACTCAGGCGGTATGGATAAGATATGTGATCATCTTTGACCACGAAAGGTGTTAGTCGAATATTATGCCGAGGTATTTAATCTTGTCTTTTATCGGAATTAGTTCCCCTCTATAGGAAAGTTGGAGGAGATTAATCTTTTTTTTTGAGGTACCGTCTGCTGAAATATACGGATACACTCAAGTCGCCATTATATGGCCACTTCTCGTGAATCGAAAGCAACTTCGAGATTTTTCTCTAGATGAACTGTGGTGCCTCCTTCTAAGTAGAGTTGTGTCGTCTGCGTATTGTGCGATCATTACCAAATTCGGAATGTTGCTTGTAAAGATATCGTACAGGGTCGGGGACAAAGTAGAGCCCTGTGGAACACTTGCACATATCTTACGCTCGCTTAAAAGCGTGTTGTAAACCTTCTGTCACGAAGAAAGTCATGCGTGACTCTGATTAGGTAGTTGGGGAAGTTTAGATGGATCATTTTATAAATTAGTCTATCGTGCCAAACCCGGTCGAACGCTTTCGAGATGTTGAGAAATACTGCAGCAATATCGCGTTTTATCGAGCCCTCAGATATTAATTCGGTTACACTGGATAGTTGATGGTTGGTGGACCTGCCAGCCCTGAAACTGGCTTGTGAATCGGGAATTATTCTGTGATCTTCAAGGTTAACCGATAAACGACTTAGAATAATATTTTCGATTTTTTTTTTGCCCAACACGCTGAGCAAGCTAATGGAACGATAGCTCGAGGGGAGGAGATATGATTTACCTACCTTGAGGATCCATACCTTTGCGGGTGAGGTTTTTGACCATCGCGGTGGAGATACCGTCCATACCTGGAGTTGTGCGTGTTTTAACCTGTTTTATTAGCTCTTCGGAAGTGGCCGGTTGACAGGACCACCTCCAGTTGTTGGAAATAACGGGTTACAGTGGCGTATTCAGGGGGGGGGTAATTGGGTAATTACCCCCCCTAAGAATTATTTATTCGCTTATTTTGTTTATTCTTAAAAATTACTAATATTTCAAACAAACAAGTTAACTGTTGGTAATTCTAGTCAGCGATCTATGACAGTGCATTTTTCCATGTACACAAATTAAAATTATCTGCGCAAACACCGTTAGAAAAGTGATGACTTCCTTTGCACGGGGGGTTCCCCTTTCTAATAATACCCGACATATATTGATAGTTGATACTATTCGCCTCTTTGGTATCGTAAATCGTTACATTGTTTTACATTAAAAGAGCGCGATTCATATTTCTTAGTTTAATTTATAATATTTCTTGTCTTACTTGGTTTAAATGTAAAAGATAGAAACCGAAACTGTTTACACGTCGCATGTAAATCCTAAATTTTTAGTGATTGCTGATAAGTTACCAATTTATTATAATTCGATACATAAGGTATTTTTTTGATATTAGGAATAATATATGCATTCTTTTAAATTAATTTATTCCTGATTTTTGTTGTAATTAAATTAGTAAATGAAAAATGATAATCTACGTTGGATTCATTTGTTCAGAAAATTAAAAAAACACGATTTTTCAACAAATAAAGATCGATCTATGTCAACAGTCAATTTAAATCATCCATCTACATCTTCATTGACATTTAGCAGTAGAAATCTTCACTAGGTTGTTCCCATCATGAGAAAAAGAAGCATACAACATGTACATATAGTAATGTTGAAATTTACATTCATATAGTTAAATTTAGTAATGTTAATGAAATTGAGAAATTTCGAATTTTAAATTGTAAAAGATACTTTTGTTTTACCCTATTCTGTACATAAAAAGGAGGAAGGATATTAAATATTACTTGTCTGGAAAACATTTTAGACAATTTAATTGGTTAATCTTTTCTAATCATTTAAACAGATTCTTTTGCAAATATTGCTTCTTTTTTACAAAATTTGGTGGGTTGCACCAACAAGTGCCATTGCAAAAATAAGTATCTCAGACAGTATCTCAATATTCTAAATTATCAGGTAAAAATGTTGTGTTATAAAAATATTACCATAAAAATTCAATTGTTTATGCGAAATTGTTTTATAAAATCACGAGATATAAGAAATAAATTAAATATGGAAAGACTTCGACAAATTGAAGAAAATAGACATAGATTAAAACCAATAATCAAAAGTATCATATTTAGGGGAAACAAAATATTCCCTTACGAGATCATCGTGCTGCTGGTTCTCTCTTAAATACAAAATCCATTACAAACGAGGGCAATTTTTGTGAAATTCTACATTTCGAATTGCATCTGGTGACAACTTAAAAAAATCATTTGGAAAACCATTAAACATATTTCACAAATGTCTCTTGAAATACAGTGACTTTGAGTAAATAGAATAAATAAAATGAATCTTGCTCTAATAACTTTATAAATAACACTATTGATGTTCAACAAGGGGAAAAATACTGCCACATCTTTTAAACAATTTATAATGATGCAGTCAATATTTTAAACGAATTACAAATTTAAATGACAAAACCGCGAATTACCAAATGCCAGAGGAATAGACCAAACCTGGATAAACCTATTATAGCAGATTATTTTTATTTATCTTTTTCCCTTTTATCCATTATGGGTGTCAGACTTATTTTCTACAATATGTCTCAGTTAATTTCTTTTACACTTCTTTGCCACTGTTGCGTAGCTTGTGCTATTTTCTTATTTCTTTCCATTCTATTCCTTTTCTTTCCGCTGCTTGATGCTTGATGTACTTGCTCGTTCCAACCCTTGGTCTTCCTAATTCCCTCTATCTTTCTTAGGTATCTCATTTCCATTGCATTGGTTTTTTTGTTATTACTCTCTGTGGTTACTCACGATTCACTACTATAGTCCATCCGTTGGATCTTCCGTCCTACGTCACAAACTATCGCTTCAAAAAAACGAAAGTTTTACAGTGCGTTCTTTTTCTAACGCATTTGGTTTACTTTATCAGACTGAATGTTTTTGTGTCGTTTCTCGAAGCGATATTTTGTGACGTAGGACGGAACATTCAACGGATGGACTATATATAGCAGTTAATGTCTTTTATATACTTCTGTTTTTATTGTTTTTGCAATCTCTTTTTTCTCTAAGAATGTTTTCTTTATTGTGTTGTAGATCATATCTGCTTTGCCTAGTTTTTCATCTTTTTCTGATTCTATCTTCCCTGTTTCCTCTATTGTTGATCCCAGGTATTTAACCCTATTTTCTGATTGCTCTCTTTTGATGATATTATATTTATCTTTTCCAGCTCTTTTTTGAATATTTCCAGGTTTTCTTCTGAATCTGCTATTAATGTTATGTCGTCGGCAAACATTAATACATATTTGCATTTTTAATAGTTTTTAATATTTCTATACCCTATCTTTGTGCTTTCGGCTCTTTGTTTGCTATTTCTTATTGCTTCGTCATTAAGTGATGCAAATAGTAACGGGGTTAATATACATCCTTGTCTCAGTCCTATTTTGGTCTTGAACTCCTCTGATTATTTATTTCCTATTCTTACTTTATTTTTGTTATTTCTTTATTATATTTATAATGCTTTTTTTATCCTTCTTGTCTCGAGTATATGCCATATGTCCTCTCTTCTTACCCTGTAATACGCTTTTTTAGGTTGATGAAGCATATGTGTAAATCTTTTCCCTTTTTAATCATCTTTTCTGTTAATTGTCTCATTATGTATATTAAATCTTGTTTGCTTCTATCTTTCTGAATCCGTGTTGTTCTTCTCCCAGCTGTTGATCTAATTTTCCTCTTATTCTTGCTTCTATTAAACTAGTAAAAATTTTCCCTGGTTTGATTGTGAGTGTAATACCTCTGTAGTTATCATATATTTTTGTGTCTCCTTTTTGTGTATGGATATTATAATTCCCTTGTTCCATTCCTCGGGTATCTTGTGATTTTTGATAATGTCATTTACTATTTCCAAGAATTCTTCCTTTCCCTTTCACCATATATTTCATTATTTCGGCTGTGATGTCATCTATACCTGGAGATTTTCCTAGTTTTATTTTTTTGATTGCTGCCTCCAGTTCTTCGATTCTTATTTCGTTGATTCCTCCATTTGTTTCACCTTCTATATCTCCGTGCTGGTCTGTTTTGGTTATTTCATTAAAGAATTGTTTCCATCTTTCTAATATCTTCTTTTCTTCTGTTATTATATTTACGTTTTTATCTTTTATACTTGGCTGGGTTAATGTATTTTAATTGCCCATTTGTTTAATAGTGCTGTTAAACATCTTTTTGTTTTCTGTGAACGTTTCTTTCAGTTTCTTAACGAACTGCTCCCAGGATTGCTTTTTTGCTATCTTGAATTTTTGTTCCACATTTTTATTTTCTATTATATATCTTCTATAATCTTATTCTTTCCTTGTTTTTATGTAAGTTTTCCAATTCTCTTCTTTTGTTTTTACAAATTGTTTTACCTCTTCTGACTATTACCTGTTTTTCTTCCTCTGTTTGTTTGATATAGTGATTGTTTCACATCTTTCTTGGGCTGCTTCACTTATGATTTCTTTGATCTTTTTCTTTTCTCCTTCTATTTTGTCTTTTTCTCTATTTTTTGATTGGTATTCATTCCTAGTTTCTTTCTTTTCAATTTTTGGCTTTATGTGTTTTTTTATTATTGTTTTCGACTTCGTATACTTCAAGTTTTCAGCTTCTGTGTTAATTTATATTTTTACCAAGTAGTGGTCGCTCCCTATTTCAGCTTGTCTTATTACTTTAACATCTTTCACCTTTTCCATTCTTCTGCGTCTATTAAGGAGTAGTCTTTTATTTCTCTTTTCTTAGTCTAACTTCTCTAGTGTGTTTATGTATGTATTTGAATTTTGTGTTTGTCACAATGAGGTTGTTTGCTATACATAATTCTATAATTGTTTTTCCATTTTCGTTTCTGTTCTCATCTCCATACTTTCCCCTGTATATTTTTTGCTCTCTCTCTCTTCTTTTAGTTCTTTGTCATTTCTCTCATGGAGTCTTTAAACATGCTCTTTAATTCCTCCATTATCACATCGTTCTTAGATATATTTAGATTTTCATTCTCCGTGAGTTTTTTTTCTGTTTTCATCTTCCTTTGTTTTATTTTTGTATCCTGTTGTTATGACAACGTTTTGTTTCACTGCTTCGTTTTTCTATCTTTTTCCATTATTCATTGCTCATTTGGAATCCTTGGAATCCATAATTAGGGCTGTCGATATCTCTTTCTCTTTTTGTACTCATTTGTTTCTTTATTTCCCACTTCCTTTTAGTTTTATATATTTTAACACTACTTATTTACTTTTTTATGGACTTTTGCATGTACGTGGTTCGCTGTTTTAAGTTCCTCTGAACTGAACAGAGGATTATTATCGAATTAATATATATTTACCTCTCCTAAATAATATTATTACAGATCTGCAATACAGATTTAATAAAGACACGATGAATTTGTTCAAATTTAACACAACAATACCTAGTGTTTTATTGATAACAAACTGGCGAAGATTTAGATGTCACTTCAAAATCTGTTGCAACATAAAATTTTACCTGAAAACGTAACATGTGCAATAGCAATTAAGTCTGAATTGTCCTTTTGGAAATTACAATGGCAAAAGAAAAAGAAAATCAAAGAACAATTACCAGAAAATGCTTTAGATGTATACAGAAAATATGACCCGAATATTTACTGAACATAAAAATAATTTTACAAATATAATGTACTCTTCCTGTTAGCGTTGCTTCTGCAGAAAGAAGTTTTTCTGCACTGAAAAGATTCAAATGGTGGCTGCGAGCCACTATGTCTCAAAAAAGTCTAACCGAGTTAGCTGTATTACATATTCATTGATATATGGATATTAATATTGACAATATTATTAAAAAGCAAAAAAAATCGTTTTTTTAATAAATTTAGTTACAAAAATCTGTTTCAAATTTTACAAAATATATTATTATGATTTTATATGTGCTATATTTATTTCGGGTGTGATATTATTTTGTTTATATTTAAAAATAATAGAATTATATTTTATTTATTTATGGAATAAAAAAATATTTTCATTTTTTCAAATTACCCCCCCTAAGCCAGTTGACTGGAAACGCCCTGGGTTAATTCGCGATTGTTTCCGTAACTTCGGTGTTGATATTGAAGTTGTCGCTGGGACTGGTCTCCTGTCTAGCTGTTGGGTTATTTATATATATGTAGCCTCCCTAGCCCTCCAGTTTGTTGTTATTTATGAGTGTGTGTGTGTAATGTATATGTATGTATAGAGTCTGTATTAGTGCGTATGTATGTATAGTATCTGAAGGCTCTGTGAGTCATCTCTTTGGTTTTTTAATTTCAATTGCCTCAAGAAAAATTCGCGTGTTCAAATGACTTGCTTTGGCAACAGTTTTGGTGTTTTTAAAATCTGTTCTATGGCCCATTTGGAGGTGATGTTGAGCCAATGATTCTTCGATTCTTGCCGAAATTCGCCTGTTTGTTTGTCCTATGTATGTTTGGTCACAATCGATTTTCGTTGTTGTTATAAATATTGTCGTTATTTTGTGTTTTTTATGAATTCATGCAATTTTATCTGTTGAGTCTCTTATATATGGAAGGGCCCACTTGCCAAGGGTTGTTCTTCTGTTTTATGCTGCGGTCGGCTTTTTATGATTTTATTGATATGTTGTGATGTAAAAACTTTTTAGATTAGCGCTTCTTTGACTGTTTGTAATTATTGTTTTTATTTGTTGAATCGCAAGACGTTCCGATCTCATAATTAGAGTTTTAATTCCTGATTGTAGTTGCGCTGGATGGTGGTTAGATGGTTAGATTCTGCATGTAGGTATCAGTTTGTGTGTGTTTTCTTCCTATATACAGTATGGCCTAGCGTTGCATCTTGTTTCTTGATTATGGGTGTATCTAGGAATCGAATCTTATTATTTTCTTCTACCTCCATAGTACATTTAATTTTTGGATGTATGTTGTTTAAGTATTGCAGGAACTCATTAAAACGTATATTTCCGTGTCGACAGATGGCGAAAATATCTACATATCGTAAACACATTGACGGTGTATTTGGTGCAGTTGTTATTACTGTAGTTTAGAACTCCATCATAAATATGTTGGATAAAACTGAGGATAGTGGTGATCCCAGGGGCGCCCCTTCTATACCATGTACCTTCGTATATAAAATATATATTTGGGCTGTAGTGTTTTACTAAGTCAAGTATATGGTCTGGTATTAAATGTTTTGTTTTCATAATATTAATTGTTTCCTCTATTGTCATCTGGGTAAACAGAAATTCCACATTGAAGCTGACTAATGTATCATCTAGGTTAATTTTAAGGGTTAGATCAATTCCAAACAGTGAATGGAATTGTTTACATATGATGGAAACTTTTTACTTATTACTTTTTACTAATTTACCATATATATCATTAGATCCCCATTCCTATGAGTACGGTTTTGATTTTCTTTTTAGGTTAAAGTATAAAGAAAATTAACCTCATACTTCAAATTTAATAAGAGCTTGGCAGTAGGCAATTGCAAGTGTTAGATTTTTTACTTATTCTTTGAGATGGCGATATTTGATTTTTTCATGTTAGTTTGTCTCCTAACAGCAGACTCTTCAACAAGTCACAGTACGTGTTATGGTGAGTTTTTAACCTATGTTTTAAAAAGCCTAAAAAGGTAAGAGAATTGAATTATAGTTTTTTTTTAAGTGCGTAATTCCTATCTATTTTTAGAATACATATTATAAGGTACATAGTAGGTAATCAGAAAAGGAAAAGAATGTCTGGTAGCCAACATAAAAAGAAACGCTTCGGATGTGGTGGACTCATCAGCGCTGTCAGAATCACCTCCTAAAGAAGTTGTTAAAGAAGCCAAGAAATCACACCCCCAGAAGATTATCAAAAACAGGGTAGCACTATCAGTGAGCTCTGAGATCTGACAATCCTGCACTATAGAATATTTTCTGCATGTCATCCAAAACTCGCCAGATACTGATTGAGAGAGGTCAACATTAAGTTAAAAACAGGAATTTCCTATCAACACAGAAAGGCGTAAATTTACTCTTAGTATATGAACAAGGTTCTCAGCAGATGAATAGTGTTGTTGATATGTCGAAACTTGAGAATTAGGAGGAATATAAATACCACTAAGAATAAACATTTGTTTGTCTGAACAAACGGACACAAAAAGTTCTTCATAGTGATCCGATTTACCGTTAATTAATTGTGATTTCAAGTGGCGAGCGACTGCTATAAGTACACCTCCCCCACGTTATTTTTTCCAGAACACAACAGATTTTGATCGCACCGATAAATGTTTTAATTGAGGAATCCAAGTTCCGCATCAAAAATGTTCTCACTTAACGAAGTCTCGGTCAGAACTATGATTTCATATTTGAATAAAGATACCGATTCAATTACAGTGGAGAGTTTAGTGCGGAGCCCACGGACGTTCTAATAAAATATACTTAGATCCGTACTGTGGCTTGGTTTAGGGGAACTAGATGAACTGCTAGAGTTACTTGATTCTGGTCTAAAAAATATTTGGTGTTGCATTATTATTATGATTATTATTATTTAAATTAACAGTTTTGCGAATACTTTTGTGTTTGCGTTTACGGTTAAGAAAATGGTGAATGGTGACACTTTGAGGCCATTTTTCAGCATGCAAAACATTATTTGAGTCCGATTCAACGATGCCGACTTTGAACGAACAATACATGGAGTTTGAAGTAAGTTGGGTACAACTGAAGTGGTTGATGCCGATGATAAATACAGATAATTGTTCCACAGTTGTTGAGGGACTTCAGTTATGAACATGATAAAAAATACGGCTATTGGCTCCCTCAATATTAACATTGGCCGCTGTTATATTTGTTATATACATCCATTCCCATTCCCAAATCGATTAAACCATTTTTACGAAGGCATTGCTTTACGAGTATGCGATAATTATAGGTGTTTTCAATGTAAACAAATGTAAACAAAAATACAATCAAAATTCACACGAATCCACACATCACCTATATTTATCATGAACGACAATCATAGCACAACTCCGGATATCTTTCTATGCACTCGCAATCTAAAATCACACATTCACTCATTACAATTAATCAAAATTCCTAAAACCTATAAACAAATAGTTCCACTCCTTTCCTATATTCTCTATTCACCATGACAAAGAAGAAATCAATTTTAATAAACTCAGAGCAAGAAGAAATTCTGCTCCTGCCTTAACAAAATCCCTCGCCTTGTCATTAAAAACCTCACTCTAGACATCCACCATCACATCATTAAAATTTTTGAATGTATAATTACTCATCAATATTTCCCACCCAGATGGAAAAGAGGAATAATCGTATGTATTCATAAAAATGGTTCTGATCCAAGCAAAGTCCCCAGCTATCGCCCCATCACTCTTCTTTCAGTCATAAGCAAACTTCTTGAATCTATTCTAAAAGAAAAAAAATAACCAATTTAGCTTTAAATCAAAATGCTCAACCATACTACCCTTATCCATTTTAACCTCTAATTGTTAGGTAGCAAGAATAGAAAAGAAACACTCTGCCATACTCTTTCTAGATATACAGAAGGCTTTCGACTCAGTTTGTCACAAAGGCTTACTATATAAATCAGTGCATTTAAACCTTCCAATCTACCTAATTACCCTAATTCACCAATTTCTAACTAATAGATCCCTACAAGTCAAAATAAATAATTGCCTTCCATTCATATTTTATCCCAACCAAGGTCTCCCTCATCTTCTCTTACAACATCTATTGCCATGATCTCTATAATCCCAATCCCAACTTATTTGACCCCTCAAAATACGTGCTTCAGTTTGCAAACGATACCGCACTAATAGTCCACTCCTACTCTCTTAATAATGCTATGTATTCCCTTCAACAACTCCTAGACTCCACCACAGCATGGTTTAAAAAATGGAGGATATCTCTTAACCCAACTAAAATCCAATTTTTAATCCCATTTCACCGAATTTCCCCCAACTCCATTCATTAAAAATTAGCGAAAAAACGATCCATGCTGCTCCTACCTGCAAATATTTAGGAATAATAATAGATCACAAACAAGGCTCGTCAATAGCAGTAATTGGCACGGAACCCTCCTGCGGAATCGCCAAAACCGCAGTCAAACGATCCATAAAAAATGGGTGGAGACACAGGCTCATACCTGGTGAATGAACTCACCAGGACGGAGGCAGGCGAAACAGTTCCTTAAGAAACAATCGAGAAAATTCATGACCAAACTTCTGAACCAAGACAGAAAAATGGTCAAAACAATAGTAGGCCTGATAACAGGACACTGCAAGCTCAACAAACATTTGAGCAAAATAGGCCTGGTGAAGGAAGCACCAAGCAGATTCTGCCTAGAGGAAGAAGAAGACTTGTTCCACATCCTATGCCACTGCGAGGGTCTAGCAAAGATTAGATATCAAAAGCTGGGCACTACAAACCCAAGCGTGGAGATCTACACCCAAATACTGAAGTTTAAGGTTTCAGCAAGGGCAAAACATTTCAGAAGTCTTACCTACAAGACCGAGGCCATAACAACAACTATAACATATTAAAAAAATATTGTACCCGTCGAAACCACCCTATCCTCCTGAAGTTTAAATACCCCAAAGAATCTCTATTCAAGAAAATAAAAGCCCATAGTAATAACAATTAACTTGTCACTCAATAAACATTTATATTATGGGCAGAAAAACCAACGAATCGATAGCCCATTTACAGATTGTATATATTATAAAAAGTAAAATATATGATATATATGTATGTATGTATCAGAATTTATTTTATTTTGTCCATTACAGGTATTATATTTTATTTTCTTTCTGTGAATAAAGATGTTTAGTGGTAGTATACGTATGTTATTATATACGAGAAAAGTCAGCATCAATTGAAGCGGAAAGTATTGCTCTGAGGAACTCATCCTTTTTCCGTGTAAATGAATGGTTTCAATCTAATAGAATAAATAATAATAAAACAGTTAATATGGCATTTACTTTAAAACATGTAGATCTTGGATTGAATGAAGATTATAGTAACTTAACAAAATTCCTGGGACTTTTTGTCGACCAGAAGTGACAAGCAGGGTGAATACTTAACGCATATTCTAAATAGCAGCGTCTTTTTGTTGCGGAGACTTTACGACTCTAAAGTCACCTTAAAAGCAGCATATCACGCTATTTTCGACAGCCATTTGCGATATGGATAATTGCTCTGGGCCACTCTGCTATTAAATCCAAAATGTTTAGGCTACAACAAAAAGCAATCCGCGTAATATGAGAAGCACAATACTAGGCTGACTGTAAACACTCTTCCAAATAATGGGTGTCATGTCTCTACCATATATGTACATTCTTAAATGCCTAATGTACATAAAAGATCGAAACATAGATATGTGTTACCATGTAGATGTGCACCATTATAATACGAGAAACAAGGAAAATCTGTATCCAAAATCCAATAGATTACATAAATCCAAAACTGCGACAAGACACCAAGCGATACAAATTTTTAATGCACTTCCTCTGAATATTCGATATTTAAATATGAACATCTTTAAAGACACAGTCAAAAGTTTATTACTAAAACGCAAGTATTATTCAATTGATGATTACATCAGCAGCATTGCCCAAGACATTCTCCAGATGTAAAATTATCGACCTCCAATTTTAAATCTTAGATACAACTTCTTTTAATATGTTTTGTTTCGTGTTTTTATTATATAGTTTTTAATTTTATAATTTAGGCATTAGTCAAGAAGTATTCAATTATTTTGCTAATTTGTACTTTAGTATTTATAAATTTTATTTTCATTTGTAAACATTTTTATTATGTCTACTGGATATTTTAACATTTTTAAATGAATATATATTACATTTTATATTTGAATATTTTTGTATTTTAATTATGTGTTGTAATATTCTCATTTTATTTATATTTACTATAATTCCTAATTTGCTTCTATTCTATAAAAAATTTATATTATTTATTTATTTTATATTCTATAAAAGAAATTATCTATATTTTCTTAACCTGTGTAAAACTATGTTATAAGCACAAATAAACTATTATCATTATTATTATATAATTGAATGTACATTACCTGCTTCTCTTGACTATACATTCCTTATTCAGGATTTTTTTAAATGTAAGGTTTGATGAATGAAATTATAGTCTATATATGTATATGTTTATACAAATTTATAATTCGAGTTTATATAAATATATTATTTTCACATTTTTCCGTAGTTTCAAATCACAAATATGGGGGCGGCATTTCGAAGACTTGCATTATACTGACAAAATACACCGCATGGCACTGGAACTAGCACTAAAAGAAGTAAATAATAATTTAACAAAAACTATAAATTCGTAAATTATTTAAAAAAATCTAAATTAATAAACTTTCAATGCATTGAATAATAAAGAAGACATCATAAGACTACATGATGATGCAGAAGAAACACCGCATTAACTCAAAACATTCAAATTTTATACTGTTAATTTTTCTCACTCGTGTACTTGTTAATTATTATAATTTCGTTCGTTATAATGGCATGCGGGATATTATTCTGTGCTTGATTTAAACATTTCTTTAATATTTAAAACACTCTTTTTGTCCCATTATTAAGATAATTTCATAAATAGGGTTTCTTAATTACTCATTAATTTAATATATGCAACCAATTATGCATGGAGCTGTTTATTGTTAATTGATGCGTTTTTCGAAATTCGCACGTGCGCATTTCTTCCCACCTGCGCGGTAACCATTTGTTTTTTGTGCATCTTAATTATAAACGCCACATTTTTTGTTGTATTCTCGTAGTGTTTGTGTTGTGAGTGAAAAATAGTAAATAAAAGCATTTAAATTGTCATAATTGTACTGCTATGTTATAATTATTACAATTAAGATGCTTGCATTGATTCGGATATTAGGTAAACGAGCAATATTTGTTCATCGTCGGAATAAACCAGCTGCCAATTGTAAGATGAATTTTTCATCACCAGCCAGAACATACAGGTATGTGTTTATGTAGTTTATTTTCACTAAGTTGAATTAATTAACACTGAAGAAAAAAACTATAAAATATTCGCCGTGGAAATGTGTACTTTCTAAGGAATGTTTTTATTACGATTCTACACTGCTGAAATATAGGGCGTCCAATTAATGTGATAAAATATGTGAACCATTGGTTCCTCGGATCAAAATATGATAAATTTAACTTATTTATATCCAAAAGATTATGGTAAAACCGAAACTATTCCAGAAATATTATTTATTTTATTTATAACAATTGCACGCTTTATTCGATCTGACTGTAATTTTTTATTGGTGATCATCATAATATAACACATCATTTCAGCTATTGTGGTCATTATTGATTGACAAGAACTATAAAAAATAGTAATACTACAACATAAAAAATGGCGATGTGGTCATCATAGTATTTTCCCTGTATACTTCTCGAAAACTGAGGTTTACACAAAAAAGCTACTCTTAATAATTTGTTCAATTTTGGATTCTTTACAATTAATTGTTATATAAATTTCATGCAACTCCTATAGTCCTATAGCAATAGGCAAAAAATGCCAAAATTTTTAATTTTTCATTTTTTTCTCGTAAGTTAAGAACTTTACGAAAAACATGTTTTAATAAAACTTGTTCATTTTCTCATTATTTATAATTCTATTTGAAAAGTTATGTAATATTTTTCAAATTTAGTTTTCTAAATTTGAAAAATATCGAGAAAAACACAAAAACGCCTCGAGTAAACTTTCACTTTTGGTTTATGAATGTTCACCAAAGCTTTTCAGTTCCAGTTTTTAACGATAAAACCTTAAGTTTAAAGTTTCATCTCATTAGGATAATTCGTTTTTGAGATACAGCGCTCACCGACAGACATACAACACACACAGATTTAATTTAATTTTTACTTACCCTATATATTATCACTTTCCCTATATGAAATATAGGGGAAGTATTGTTTTCGTGTTTTTTTTTTTGAAAAACTTGTTTTGCGTTTGAGCTCCCCTTACTTCATTCCACTGCTTTCTGGAAAAAAAAATGTGTCTGTGTGTGTGTGTCTTTTTGTCGGTGGGCGCTGTATCTCAAAACTGAAAAGCTTTTGGTGTTTGAAGTAGATGTTTACTCGAGGCCGTTTTTTGTTTTTTTTTCCGATATTTTTTGAAATATAAAAATATTACAAAACTTTTCAAACAAAAGTTAAAGATTTTAGATTTAGATTTATTTATTTTGCCACATTACAATGTATATATATATATATATATATATATATATATATATATATATATATATATAATTTATAACACAGATATAACATATGTCGGATGTATACGTCACAAAAATAAATAAATAAAATTATTTAATTAACGATAAACATGAAATAATATTAATAAAATATTTGTCACGTGTATAAAATATGCGAGAATATAAAGATGTTACTTATCGAATATCATTTAAAGGTGATCATTGATAAATTCATTAAAGGAGTAATAGCATTTTTGTACAAGAAATTCTTTCAGCTTTTTTGAATGTTTTAATATTTTTAATTCCTTTCAAATTATTTGGTAGTTTATTAACTAATAGGCCAGAGTATTTAGGAGATTTCTCTCATGTAATACAAAGGTAGTTTCTATTCAGGGTATAATAAGTATGATAGTCACCGTTTGTAGCAAAAGTATCCAGGTTTTGAAACACATAAGCCGCAGTTTTGTAAATATATATAGATACTAGCATGCTGTTCATCTTGAATACATTTTTGCATGTTTCCTTTCTTTTTATGTTTAAGATTAATCGAATTATATGCTTTTGCGAAATAAACAATCTTCTTACATCTGCTCTGCCCCATATATTGTAACTTATACTGGATGACTGACGAAAAACCTTTGGTGCTGTATTTCGCTTATTTTTTATCCGATTTTAATAAATAAAACATCAAATTAAACCATTTTTAAAAGACTTTAATATGATCTGAACTGTTATTTTTTTGCACCCCGTTTTTGACAAAAGACGATCAACTTTTTTTTTTCAAATTGCACTGTATATATATTTTGTACTGATCCGCAAGGAGATTTTTTTCTGAATCTAAATTTGTAAACGATTTTATCCATTCATCAAACCAAAGTCGAGAAATTGAGGATTAAAAAAAAATTAAAAATCAAATACCCATAGTAAACAATATACAGAGCCTATTCCAAATGTCAAAAGTGACAGTGACAGCCATTGATACAATACTGCAACGATTTTTAATTATTTCATAATTAAAATGTTGCAATAAATCAAACACTGTACTAGAATTTTGTGCTTCTACAGAAATCGTTTTTCAGTTTTTGAAATCTTGCAACATTTTTATTATGAAATGTAACTATGCTTGGTTTGATATTTATTAAAAAGATATATACTTATAATAGACATGATTGTTTGTTTTTTAAGGAGATCTCGGCAACTGGTGTAGGGTTTCTTATTGCAAATGGCATGTAAAAGCCTTTTTGTACCACTGAGATTTTTTGAAGTTTTTGGGTCGTTGTACAAGCCCAAAACACTATACCGTATGTTAATAGTGGTTGGCAATAGGTCATATATACGTTGCGGGCTGCCTTTTCATGTATATCATTTCTTGTGGCATATATAAGGTATGCATATTTTGCCAATTTTAAACATAGCTCTTGAATATAAATACTCCATTTCATTCTTGAATTTTGGAGGCGTTTACTTCGTGGTACATTTTCGATTATTAAATAAAGAAAACACTTATCTTTTTTATACCACTTATATAATATAATATATATATATATATATATATATATATATATATATATATATATATATATATATATAAGTGGTATAAAAAAGTTAAGTGTTTTCTTTATTTAATACTCCATTTCAAGTAATTCTGTACGGCTATACCCAAAAATTTTATATGATCAGTTTCATTAATAACTGCGTTATTTAATAAAACATTCGTTTGTCCCATTGGCGCCTTATAGTTAATAACACTAGTTTTTGATGTATTCATGGTTAAATTATTCATAGTAAGCCAAGAGTTTAATTCGAGTAAGGATTGATTTGCTGCTCGGTTTAGATTTTGCATGCATTGCCCTTCCACACTAACTGTTCATCTGCAAACACGGTCAAATAAGCATCAATAGTGAGTGGCATATCATTGACAAATAATAGAAACAACAATGGTCCCAGTATACTCCCTTGCGGTGCACCAACAGTTGTGTAAGCAAGGTTTGAAAAATATAAATTATCTTTAATGTAGCTACTTGATATGTGTTTCCTATCAGATAGATATGATGACAATATTTTAAAACAATTTCCCTGTAGACAATACGTTCTTAATTTACTCAGTAAAAGATCGTGTGATACACAATCAAACACTTTTGTTAGGTCTATGATATTGATAGAACGTTTTTGTTTTCATCGAGGTTATTTAAAACAAAATTTAAAAAGTTAAATATAGCATGTTTAGTTGTAAAAGACCTTTCCTGAAGCCAAATTGTTGATTACACAGAATATTTTTGGTATTAACATAATCTGTTATTCTCAAATATCTTGGAGAATACTGGCAGAATTGAGATTGGTCTATAATTACTGATTAAATGAGGATCTTCTTTTTTGTATATTGGAATAATTTTGGCAATCTTTAGATTAGGTGGGAAAATGCCCTTTATTAGTGCCAAATTTATTGCATGTGTTAATGGTTTTATTATGCTTTCCATAGTATATTTAATTACGACCATCGACACATCATCAATATCTGTACTTGAGGTAGATTTCATTAAGTGTAGGATTGTTCTAATTTCTTGTTCAGATGCCGGATGTAGAAAAATCGATCCCACTACATTCGATCTATCGTGACAGTTTTCAGTATTCACGGAAACACGCGCATTACCAATTTTACTGAAATAATCATTAATTGAATTAATTATATTTTGGGGTTGTTGCGATAGATATAATTATTTTATTGTTTTTACCTGTCCATTCAGCACATGCTATTTCAATAGTCATTTCTTGCGACATACAATTAATTTCAGGTCTGCTGTTGGAATTTATGTTCCCTGCTACAAATATTGCCGCGCCCCCATGGGTATGATTTTTACATTTGAATGATGATGTTTGTAGTTATTTATTTCTTGAAAATTATCACAATTAACGTTTAATTCGGCTAATACTATATCTAAATTATTGATTTTGTTTTTTATTGACTGCATATTTTGATGAAGAACTACTACTGGCTCAACTGTTTGTAATTTATCTTCTGTGATTATTTGTTTTGGTTTAATTTGTTGCTTCGATGAAAAAACCGTGAAGTATAAGCTCCCTAAGGTCATAACAGTGGATCCATTGCCTTTTCATAGTGATGTATGTCTAGAGTAATTTTAAATGAGGAGTAGTATTGTGGGAATTTACTCTCTAATATTTCGCAGACCGCTTCCGGAAAATATTTTTATATTATATATATATATAATACGTGGTGGGGGAGTACTTGAAAGTAAATCTTATCATCATGAAAGTAGCATTTTTAATAACAATTTATTGTTTGTTCTCAACATCCATGCGCCGCTTACGCAAATGCACGCATCTAAAAAACAAACTCCGTGGTTAAAATCAGAGACAATGCATACAAACGTTATAAACATTCACAAAATCCTATTCATTTCGAATTTTACAAAAGTATGCGAAACTTAACCAATAAGGCTATTCGTACTGAACAAAAATCATATGTACAATTTATGTGCCAAAACTCCTATGGAGATAAAAAGCAAATGTGGAGAGAATTAAAGAAACTTAATGTTTATGGTAAAATTAAAGTTAAAATTCCTTCTGGTCTTCTGGATGTGAATCAAATAAATGACTATTTTGTATCTCAATTTAAACAGTTGCTAGCAAATCAAAATGCATTAGATTTCTACAATAACAATACCAGAGCTGTATTTAAAACTCGTTTAGAATTTTCTACTGTGACGGATTTTGAGGTTTTAAAAATAATTAATTCTATAAAAACCAATGCCACTGGTGTTGATAATATCAGTATTCGGACTATTAAATTATGTTGTCCAGTTCTTTTAGAATATATTACACACATTATTAATTCATCTATTACACAAAATCGATTTCCTGATTGTTGGAAGGAGTCAATTATAATTCCTATACCGAAAACTAATACCCCTTCCACATTCAAAGATCTGCGACCTATAAATATTCTGCCTACGATATCCAAGATTCTAGAAAAGGTTTTAGCGAAACAACTCCGAACTCATCTAAATGAGTATACTATTTTACCATTCCAACAATCAGGATTTCGACCTGGTCATAGTTGCTGTACTGCCCTTAGTCATATCATTGATGACATTGTTCGATAAATTAATGCATGCAACTTCAGTGCTTTAGTACTCTTAGATTACAGCAAAGCCTTCAATACCTTAGATCATAAAGCACTGATTAGCATATTAAAATATGTGGGTTTAGGCCGAGCTACTGTTGACATTATGAGTATTTATTTACAAGACAGAAAACTCGAGTAATCACTTGCGGTGTAGGCCAAGGCTCAATCCTAGGACCACTTTTATACACAATTTATACTTCCTCCTTGCATTCCGTCTTAAGATATACTTCTTATTATCTGTATGCAGATGACACTCAAGTGTACCTCTCCTTTGATATAAATAATCTTGACGTTGCACAAAACCAAATAAATAATGATCTGAAACGTCTAGTTGAAAACTCTGTTGATCATGCACTGCAAATTAATCCATCAAAGACTGAAATTATTCTTTTCGGTCCTAAAAATAGTAGAAATATTGCAAAACAAAATTTAAAAATAACTCTGAATGTAGTGGTTCTAATTATTAGTGAGCGCGGTAAAAACTTAGGATTATTTATAGACTCAAATTTGAAATTTAAAACCAACACCTCTTATCTTTTACGAAATGCTTATATAGCATTAAAATCAATATTTATGAACAGAAATATGCTTAATACAAAAACTAAAATAATGCTATATGAAAGCTTGGTACTATCCAATTTTAATTATTGTGACGTTATTTACACCAAATATCAAATTGATGTAAAACGTATACAAAAAATGCAAAATTCCTTTTTACGTTTGATATATGGCATTCAAAAACGATCTAGAATATCACATAAGTTGCAAGAAGCACATTGGCTTAATATGGACAACCGTCGCAATCTACACTCTGCCTACTTTTTCTACAAAATTGTAACAACAAAATTCCCACAGTATTTACATGATAAAATAACTTATAGAAGTGATGTGCACAATATAAATGTTAGATCGCGGGGCCTCATGTCAATACCTAAACATAAACTCCAAATTTTTTGAGAAGTCATTCTCATGCTCTATAACGCAATGTCTTAACCGGATACGTTTTCGATATTGTAACTATCATGATTTTAAATTAAAATATAAACTTATGCTACAAACTGAGACCTCAAAAAATTAACTATAAGTTATGATTCATAAGTAGATGCCATGTTGCATTTTCTTATTGTTTTAACTTATTTTTTGTTTATGCTTTTTATGTATTTTGTATTTATGTGTAGGTCTGGTGGAAGAACAGTGTAGTATTTAGCCATTCGGCTAATACTAATACTGATCCAGACCTCTTTGGAGATTATTATTATTTTTTTGTCTTTCTGTATAATATTTTGTATTCCAATTATAATGGTCAATAAATGATGTAAATAAAATAAATAAATAAAATGAAGAGCTCTTTGTTTCCGTTAGTACAGATAAACAGCGAGTTCTCCTTGGTGGTGTCTCTATATCCCTCCTAACTCTCAACTTTCGACATATCAACAACATTGTTTATCTGTTGAGAACCTTGTTGATATGTTATCTAATTACCATGTGTGTATACTGAGCGATTTCAGTCTCCCAAATATTATTTGGTTAGTAGGCGATTATGGCGTTTATACTGATTCAACTAATAATTGCTCTACTTCTGTTTCTGATACGTACGGATTCATAAATTCATTTCAAATGAACAATATTGTTAACGCTAGTTCTGTGCTTTTGAACCTTATATTTTTACAAACTACCTTTGCTAATAAGTTTTCTGTCTCTAGTGCTGACTCAACTCCCTTGTATTATGTGATGTACATCATCCAGCTTTGGAATTGAGTATTAAATTTATATTAATACTTCGGAATCTCTTTGGGACTCCAATCTAAGGTTTCAATTCCATAAAGCAGATTTTGCAAGTTTAAATAATAAATTTATTAATTTCAATTGGGATAACGTTCTAAAGGATTTAAATGGTTATGCTCAAGTGGGTGTTTTTTATAATATTCTTTATGAGGTGATTGGTAAATTTGTTCCTGTTGTGGACGCAAATAGTCTAGTAGTAGTTGTACGTAGAAGCTATCTTTTGTTTCTTTTTTGCATCTTCATTTTGTCCGTATTCTACTATCAGTTTTATCCCTGTAGTAATCCTTTCATTCAAGTGTTTTTCTCTTATTTAATCTTTTATCCTTTCCGGTGCTATAATCAGTTCTACTACACCGTTTGCTCTTTCCTTTGTCTCTACTCCTGTACATATCAGCCAGTCTCATTTATGGATTTTCTCCATTCCTTGTTCTTTTTTTGTCTCTTTATGAGGCGATTGGTAAATTTGTTCCTGTTGTGGACGCAAATAGTCTACCTGGTTATCGATTCCCTAAATGGTTCAGTAACTATGACTATGAATGCTTTCAAAAAGTACGGGCCGATTGCAAAATACTAACTAGTAGATATCATGAAGAGTATTTACAAAGGCTTGAAAGTGCCATCTCTTACAATTCTAGCGTATTTTGGAAACACATCAGGTCAAAACGACCATCTAGTGGTATTCCCAATTCTTTCAATCATAAGGGTTCAACTATAAATAGCGCAAACGAAATCGTTGATTTATTTGCTTCTAATTTTGGTTCCGACTATAAACATTCAAGTAACCAAACTGTTTGCGAGGCAGGTGACTCTCACCTGAACCTGAATTTCAATCCCAACGTTGGTATATCTTCGATTTTAGAGGAATTAACGAATTTAAAACCAACCTATTCAATGGGACCAGACGGTTTGCCCGCTTTATTTCTAAAAAATTTCTCATTTTTTTTATGTCGTCCTCTTTGGATTATTTTTAACAACTCTTTAAAATGTAGCGAATTTCCATCTTATTGGAAAGATGCTCTTATAACACCAATTCATAAGAATGGTGCTAAAAATATCGTCGCCAATTATAGACCTATTTCCATTTTATCGTATATTCCTAAAATTTTGAAAAAAATGTAATTTTATATATTTCGTCACAAGTTGATACATTCTTGACGGAGCAGCAGCATGGAATTAGACGTGGTTTATCGACAGGTACCAATCTATTAATATATGGCGAATGCCTTGGAGAAAAATAAGCAGTTTGATTCCGTCTATACCGACTTTTCCAAGGCATTCGACACGGTAGACCACAGTATATTAGTGTCTAAATTATATAAATTGGAAATACAAAGTTCACTTTTCGATTGGATAGCTTCTTATTTAAGAGACAGAACTCAGAGGGTACGTGTTGGTACCTACACGTCTTTTTTGATAGCTGCATCATCATGTGTACCCCAAGGTTCTCACCTAGGTCCACTTCTTTTTAATATTTTTATTAACGACGTCACTTCCTTTTTTCGACATTCTCAGTGCCTCTTGTTTGCGGACGATATAAATTTTTTTACTGCAATTGATAATAAACACTCTTCTCAAGTTCTCCAGCAGGGCCTAGTTCGTTTTAATGATTGGTGCATTTTAAATAGAATGCATCTTAATATTGATAAATGCAGTATTATAACTTTCGCTAAAGTCCGCTCCCCATTTTCGTATTTTTACTTCATGAATAATATATGCCTTAAGCGTGTTAATTGCATTAAAGATTTAGGGGTGTTCCTTACCAGTAACTGGAGTTTTTCAGAACACATCGGCAAAGTTACTTCAAAAGCATTCCAAATGCTCGGGTTTTTAAAAAGGAAATCCCAAAATTTCAAAAACTCTAGAACTATAATAAGATTGTTTGTGGCACTTGTTCGTTCCCACTTGGAGTATTGTGCCTTGATTTGGAGCACCTACTGCACAAGAAGTTAATACTCTTTTTTATTAAATATTGCAGTATATTTTAGAGATTCTCTAATGAAGTTGAGAGTCTTTAATTTCAAAAATTTTCAGCAATCAATTTTTTTTATACAATGACAACCTCTAATTAATTTTTTTTATCAATTCAAGTTTTCAGAATTTCCTTGAAAATTCTCTACCATTTCTTGCTTTATACAAGCCAATTTTTTCAGCATTTTTTCGTCAAAAAATTTGTGAAATTTTGTTCAACAGGTCTATTTTGTTTCAACAATGCTTCTTTCAATTTAAATAATACACATTTTTATTGACAAACTTTATACATATTTACATTTAAATTTTTTTCAATTAATTTATTTGGAATTTTCCTTTCTAATAGTATAATTGTCTAACATTTCGTTGATTTTATGCTAACCCCATTTTATGTACGATTTGACATCGATATTATTTTATATGAACGGACATTTTTATTTCAAATTCTACGGAATTGGTAAATGATAAATTATCACCTGGTGTGTGAAGAATGTCCTGATATTCTCTACATAGTATTGTAATTAATATATCATATACTTGTTTCTCATTAATCACTTGGTGAAACATTGTATAAATGTAGGTTTTAGATTAAATTAAAATTCACTTGGCTTGTTTTACAAATTAATAATTTATTCAACTAGTTTCGGCTCAAGGCCATTATCAAGAATGATGTACAAAATGGATTTTTTGAGACTATAAATACTTTCAGGTAATAAGGGCATTTAATATTGGGGAATTCCATAATTCGTCCATGTCGTTGACAACTTGTTTGCCTGCGTTTACCGCTTTTTTTATTTCCAATCCTTCTCGGTGATTAAGTACTAATCCCTTGTTACCTGAATACAATATTTTAAAATGATTGGAATTGAACATGTGATTGGATGTGATGCAATGTCTAGCGAGACCCGTCGTTTGTTTATTATTTAATATATCATTGCGGTGTTCTTTTATTCTAGTTTCAAATGATCTGCCAGTTTGTCCTAAATATATTGAATCACATTCATCACACTTCAATTCATACACTCTGCTCTTTTTAAATTTGTTTGGTGATGCTATTTTGTTATTAATTAACAATTTTCCTAAATTTATTGAGTTCGACAAAATGATGTTATTTTCTTTCCCTTGTAATATGGTTTTAATTTCGTGTGAAAGATTTTTTACATATTTTAACCTGTTCTAATTACGTTTTTCCAATTTTGTCACACTATAAAAGTATTTTTGTAATTTATTGCGTTTTTTCTTTTTAAGCATATGGTCTATCAGTTGCTCTTTATAACCATTGTTACTGGCTTTATTATGTTCAATTCTTTTTCAAAGTCAACTTGGTTCAGAGGAATATTATTTAATCGGTGCAAAAATGAATGAAAGGTGCTATGTTTTATTTGATTGGGTGTATTCGAGTCTTCTGGAATTATAGTATCTGTACTTGTTTCTTTTCTGAAAATGTTGTATGCAAGTGTGTTTTTGTCTGTTTTTGAAATATTTAGATCTAAAAAGTTTAAGCTGTTGTTTTCTTCTTTTTCAACTGTAAATTGTATTTGTTTATTCAATGAATTTAGATGTTTTGTAAATATTTCTAATTGCCTAAATGTTCCTGACCAAATGCAAAAGATGTCGTCAACGTATCTAGCCCAAAAATGTATATGTTTACTTTCTTCTTGTTTTAGAAAATTATTTTCAAACTTATCCATAAAAATTTCTGATAATAGTGGTGACAAAGGTGATCCCATTGGTAGTCCATCTGATTGTATGTATATTTTGTTATTAAATTCGAAGTAGCACTGGTTGATGCAAATGTTTATTAATTCTTTAATCTCTTTTTTATGCGTATCTGGATCGTTGGAACTTTGAATCTTTCTATCTAAAATTGTATTTAGGTATTGATGTGAACAGGCTTTCTTATTGAGTGTTGTGGTTTAAAATTTATGAAAGTCGGAATTAAGTGATTGAGAAATTTACATAATTTATACGTCGGAGCTTGTAGATATGAAACCACGGGTCTCATTGGTATTTCGTCTTTGTGGATTTTTGGTAAACCATATAGTGTTGGGGCTTTTGGATTCATTCATATTAGCTTCAATTTGTCCCTATCTGAAATTAAATTAGCGCTTCGTTTTATAACTTTTTTAAGGTCATTTTGGTATTGTTTAGTTGGGTCGAGTTTTTTATTACTAAAATTAATTGTGTTTAATAATTCTTCTGTTTTTTTAATGTAATCTGTTTTATTTATTATAGTTATCGTATTGCCCTTATCGGCTTTACATATAATTAAATTATTATTCCTCAGCTTTTGTTTGATTGCCTTGAGCCGAAACTAGTTGAATAAATTATTAATTTGTGAAATAAGCCAAGTGAATTTTAATTTAATCTAAAACCTACATTAATACAATGTTTCACCAAGTGATTAATGAGAAACAAGTATATGATATATTAAGTGCCAGCGAAGCAAAACTCATAAACATGTACAAAAGAAACCTTATCAAATTTACAAGAGCAAACAACCACATCATCTTCAATAAAATCTGCTTGAAAGAAAATCTGAAGCCCAAATACATGAAAATCCAGTCAATAGAATCCAAGGAAGTAGTAAAAGCAGCCTATCAGATGTGGATTTCTTTGGAAATGAAAAAATGGTATAAACAGCGAGACACTTTATCAGCTACTACACACAAGACTTGTCATGAAACTACACCCAATAGAATTTAATTACATCGACGCCGCACCCAGGGAAGAAGCCAGAAACGCATCATTCGAACATTTCAAGATTCAAAAAAGAAAATTATCAAATTTACGCAGTAATAAAGTGAACAGTGAAAGAGTTACAAGTGAAAAAGTAAAAGTGAACGGTAACACCAGTTATGGTAAGCTAAATGATGTTAAATTCTTTCCCAGAGTAGTAAACCTAACGGATATAAAATTTGATAAATTGGAATCATCATTACTCGAAAAAGGTTTAAAATACAACCCACATATAACATTAAAATCATCTTTAGAGACAGTAGGAATTAACTCAGAAATAATTTGCAATAAAGCAGTCACCTTAAAAAAAATATAAAAAAAAATAAAATTTCAAACTTAATTAAGAAACAAAAAATGTCACATTACAAAAGAAATAAACATAGTTCTGAAAAGCAAACAATCAATAACATCAAACAAAAGCCGAGGAATAATAATTTAATTATATGTAAAGCCGATAAGGGCAATACGATAACTATAATAAATAAAACAGATTACATTAAAAAAACAGAAGATTTATTAAACACAGTTAATTTTAGTAATAAAAAACTCGACCCAACTAAACAATACCAAAATGACAACAAAATTTGAAGCTAATATTAATGAATCCAAAAGCCCCAACACTATATGGTTTACCAGAAATCCACAAAGACGAAATACCAATGAGACCCGTGGTTTCATATCTACAAGCTCCGACGTATAAATTATGTAAATTTCTCAATCACTTAATTCCGACTTTCATAAATTTTATACCACAACACTCAATAAGAAACACAATAGAATTAGTAAATAAATTAAATAAATTGTCAATTCCTTAAACGCGAAATTAATCTCATTTGATGTCAAAAGCCTGTTCACATCAATACCTATTAAAGAGCTAAATACAATTTTAGATAGAAGGGTTCAAAGTTCCAACGATCCAGATACGCATAAAAAAGAGATTAAAGAATTAATAAACATTTGCATCAACCAGTGCTACTTCGAATTTAATAACAAAATATACATACAATCAGATGGACTACCAATGGGATCACCTTTGTCACCACTATTATCAGAAATTTTTATGGATAATTTTGAAAATAATTTTCTAAAACAAGAAGAAAGTAAACATATACATTTTTGGGCTAGATACGTTGACGATATCTTTTGCATTTGGTCAGGAACATTTAGGCAATTAGAAATATTTACAAAACATCTAAATTCATTGAATAAACAAATACAATTTACAGTTGAAAAAGAAGAAAACAACAGCTTAAACTTCTTAGATTTAGATATTTCAAAAACAGACAAAAACACACTTGCGTACAAAATTTTCAGAAAAGAAACAAGTACAGATACTATAATTCCAGAAGACTCGAATACACCTAATCAAATAAAACATAGCACCTTTCATTCATTTTTGCACCGATTAATTAATATTTCTCTAAACCAAGTTGACTTTGAAAAAGAATTGAACATAATAAAGCCACTAACAATGGTTATAAAGAGCAACTGATAGACCATATGCTTAAAAAGAATAAACGCAATAAATTACAAAAATACTTTTATTGTGTGACAAAATTGGAAAAACTTAATTGGAACAGGTTAGAATATGTAAAAAATCTTTCACACGAAATTAAAACCATATTACAAGGGAAAGAAAATAACATCATTTTGTCGAACTCAATAAACTTAGGAAAATTGTTAATTAATAACAAAATAGCATCATCAAACAAATTTAAAAAGAGCGGAGTGTATGAATTGAAGTGTGATAAATGTGATTCAATATATTTAGGACAAACTGGCAGATCATTTGAAACTAGAATAAAAGAACACCGCAATGATATATTAAATAATAAACAAACGACGGGTCTCGCTAAAAAAAGCGGTACACGCAGGCAAACAAGTTGTCAACGACATGGACGAATTATGGAATTCCCCAATATTAAATGCCCTTATTACCTGAAAGTATTTATAGTCTCAAAAAATCCATTTTGTACATCATTCTTGATAATGGCCTTGAGCCGAAACTAGTTGAATAAATTATTAATTTGTAAAACAAGCCAAGTGAATTTTAATTTAATCTAAAACCTACATTGTAATTAATTATGTTTCTTCAGAATTGTGATTGTTTTGAGGGGTTTGTTGTATTATTTTCAGCCTACACATTGTTATGAAAATTCCTTATTATATTATAAAAAGAATCATTTATAAAACAGGATCCCAAAAAGTTCTGGTCTTTTGTTAATAAAAAACGGTCATCCTCAATTTTAACCCGACTATAACTACGAGTTCTAACACAACTTTACATATTAATTATTTTTCTGATGAAGATATAATATTAGCCGCTAAAAAATTAAAATCTACTTTCATTTGTGGTCCAGATAGAATACCTTCTATTATTGTAAAATATTGTATAGCTTCCTTTGTTACACCTTTAAAACATATTTTCAACTTAATTTTAAAAACTGCCTCATTTCCTGATGTTTGGAAAGTTGCTCGGATTAGTCCAATTTTTAAATCAGGTGATAAAAGTTCTGTTAGTAACTACAGACCAATCGCGATAATAAATAATTTTTACAAGCTATTTGAAAGTATTATGTCTATTAAATGTTATTATCATGTCTCGAATAGTATTACGCCTTACCAGCATGGATTTGTTCCTAATAGATCAACCTCCACGAATCTGCTAAATTTATTCAATTTATATCTGAAGTTTTGGATAGACGTGGACAGGTGGATGCGATTTATTTAGATTTTAAAAAAGCTTTCAATAGCATTAATCATAACATTATAATAGAGAAGATTTCTAATATTGGTTTTTCGCCAATGTTGTGTTCTCTTATAAAATCATAACTTAGTAATAGGACCCAATATGTGGATTATAATGGTTTCAAATCACCCGAATTTATTGCTACAAGTGGTGTACCGCAAGGGTCAAATCTTGGTCCTTTAATATTCATATGTTTTATAAATGATATTGTATGTACTTTGAACTCTAATGTATTACTTTATGCGGATGACATAAAATTGTATCGTGAAATTAATTCGTATGACGACTGTTTAGTTTTAATGCAAGACCTACAAAGAATTGAGGAATGGTGTGTAAATAATGCCTTGGATTTAAACATAAATAAATGTAATTTTATTAGTTTCAATAGAAAGGACAATCCTATTAATTGTAATTATTTTATCGGCAATCATCAACTTTCGAACGGAACTCCACTGATTTCAACGATATTTTTGCTTTAAAATGTTTGTATTTCTCATTTGTCAGATCGAAACTTGAATATTGCTCGATTATATGGTCTCCATTTCTTTCACGTTATATACAACAAATTGAAACCATCCAACGCAAATTTCTAAAATTGTTATACTTTAAAAAATATAAAGTATATCCTGTCCAAAATTACAATCATGAGTTGTTGCTTTTGGAATTCGATATACCATCATTGGAGTCTTGAAGAACTTTATCATCATTATTGTTTCTTTTTAATTTAATTAATAATAGAATAAACGATATCAATTTACTTTCACAAATAAATTTTCACGTTCCAAGGCTGAATTCCAAATGCATCAGCTCTTTTGTTTATTCAACCGCAAAAACTAATATTTTGTATTATTCTCCTTTGGTTCGGATGGCCAGGCTATATAATGAGTTTTTTAATATTGACATATTTAATACTACCCCTTCTGAAATTAAGAAGTTTATCTTTGGTTCAATTAAATAATAAATATTGGCGGCGTACATATTATTTACATTCCATTTTATTATGTTATTAATTATAGTTTTTCATTATTTAGTTAACTTTAATTTTATTTATATTTCTCCCTTATTGGATAATCTGTCGAGAAATAAACGATTATTATTATTATTATTATTATTAAAAAGAATCGGCATCAGTATTTGAGGAATTCGAACCAATATGTGTAAAAGCCATTGAGAAGTTTCTGAACGCATTATATGTTACAAGGGTATAACAAATAGTCTATAATAATTTTCAAAACAGTTCGATTATTTACATTCAAAGTATTTGCAATTTTTTGAGTAGAAATACCTGGAGTTATCATGTCCAGCACATACTTTTACACATTTAGCCTTCTTACTGTCACTGCCCTTCCTCCACTTCGTTTCAATGTATCTGTTTCATGAATACTTTTTTTCTATCAGCAACATTACGGCCAGGAAATCATTAAATACAGAATCGCCCAGCTTATAGTGAATGGTTATCAACAAGTCCATATGCGTGACAGTCATCTCGGCATTCATATGTCGATTCAAGACTTCATTAACAATTTTGAGAGGTAGCAAATTATTATCACAAGACGTATTTAAATGAAATCGACGTTTAGTTTAAATTATATTTTATTTCGATGTCTATATTCTGTTAATATGGCGGCCCAGCTAGGTCGATCGTTTTCCGAGAGTGACTTAAATACCACTATAGTGGATTTAAATCAAGTATGTGCCATGTGTAATCAAAGTGTTGATCAAGACCAGTTTACATGTTATATTTGCGACATGATTTATCATCGACTTTGCGCAAAATCAGATGATAAATTCGGTGTTCCTGCCTGTGCCCGTTGCGAGAAGAATGGAATACAAAAATGCTCTCTTCAAGTAATGATTTCTATGAAGAAGGAAATAATGGAGCTGCGTGAACTCGTAAACCATCAAGGTAATTTCATTACGAAACAAGGTTCCCAAATTAAAAATTTAACCTACGAATTAAATATTATAAAAAACAAAAATAATAGTCCCCTCCAAACCACGATAAAATAAACACTACATTAAGGAAGCAGAATTCTATAAATAACAAATCCGAATTAAGAACGTCTCCTGCAGATGGATCTGAGATGAACTTTTGTGCTGCAGCGAAAAAGACATGCGAAATTAAAAACAGCAAACTCGATAAGCCGCAAAAACCAGAAAATGAAAATCTGTGCAAAAACAATAAACACACGCAGGAAGACAAACAATGTACCAATGAACCTGGTTCTATAAAAACCCCAAACACAGAAATATGGACAGAAGTAACAAAAAAACGCAAACAAAGAAAATCGTACATACTCACAGGCGCGGGAGACCCAGCCGGTCTACCAGTCGCCAATGTACAATCACGTAAATGGATTTTTGTTTCTCGTCTACATAAGGATGTTAATACAGACGCAGTTAGAACATTTTTAACGTCGAATGCAGGCGAGGCGCCATATATTATAGAAAAGTTACAGCCACGACAAGAGAATGCGAATTATTCGTCGTTTAAGATTGGAGTACCGACGGAGGTCTCAGAAGCCATCATTAACCAAAATTTCTGGCCAGAGAAAACATTTATAAACAGATTCTTTTTTAAAACAAACAACAAAAAGCAACCAGAACGAGAAAATTTTCACTCCAGTCCCAAAACAACCTTAAACACATAACTTCAAACGGCAAAAGCACCTTAAAGATTATGCATCAAAATATCCAATGCATTGCCAACTCTATCAACAATCTCGAAGCACTCGTGGAGGATATTAATGGTTGCCATGTATTAGGAATATCCGAACACTGGCAAACATCTGATAAACTGGATACTATAAACATAAAAAACTTTCGTTTAATCTCAAGTTACTGTAGACAAGAACAGCAGCACGGTGGTGTAGCGCTCTACTGTGGTGATCATATCTCTGCAAAAGTGTTAGATCTAATCGAAATAACGCGTGATCGCGTATTCGAATGTGCGGGCGCAATGTTAAATATCGGTAGTGCGAAATTCATTGTTGTTGTTACCTACAGACCGCCATCAGGTGATATTGGAACCTTCTATGAACTATTTGAATCTCTTTTACTAAAACTATTAAATTTGAACATTGCGTTTTTCATTATCGGTGACTTTAATATCAATTTTCTTTCTAGCTGTATTATTACTAACGAATTTAAAGACATTTTAGCTTCATTCGATTTAAGTTTAACAATAAATGAACACGCACGTATTACCCAACACTCTCAATCATGTATTGACAATATTATAACTAATGTGAAAAATGGCATTGTAGCGTCTGTAATTCACGCAGCTATTTCTGACCACTCTGCACAACTACTGAAGTATACCGTTGATGTCTCATTAAAGCAACCTGTTAAAAAGATCAGAATATTCTCTGATGAATACACTAATAACTTCGTAACAAATATAAGTCATGAAACATTTAAACACGTCTATGAAGCCACGCGTGTAAATGAAAAATATTCAATATTCATAGATATATTTTTAACTTATTTTAACAAACACTTTCCACTAAAAAAACGTGTTGTGGCTCAAAAGCGCAAAATATATCAAACACCCGAACTCATACATTATAAAAATCAAATGCTACTATATCAAACAGTGTCAAGATATCAACCTGAGTATACACCTATTTTTAAAAAAACCCAAAAGAAGTACTCCATACTACTAGCTCAAGAAAGAAATAAACAAATTGAGTCTCAAATTAATAAGTCGAAAAACAAATCCCGTACAACATGGAACATTATATCGAATATAGTTACCTTAAAGAAAAGAGAAAAATCAAATTTACCTCACAGCAAAGATTTTACTAAATTAGCAAATGATTTCAACCGCTATTTTAATGATATTTTAAACGAACTTCCCCAAAATATTAATGTCAATTCCGTGGACAACATATCACTAAATCCCAATTCAATATTTCTTGAACCTGTAAATGAATATGAGCTAATTAATATAATTACGAGAATGCAAAATAAAAGGAGTGCAGGGTACAACGGAATACCTGTGTGCATCTTAAAACAGTGCGCGGGTATTATCTCTAAGCCTATATGTGATATAATAAATAAGTGTATGGAAGATGGTGTCTTTCCAGACCAATTAAAGTATGGAATTATCACGCCGATTCTAAAAAAAGGGAATAATAATGACATTAAAGATCATCGCCCAATTACTATTTTAAGTACATTTTCAAAAATATTTGAACTAGTTTTCTGCAAAAGAATTATACATTTTTTTCTTAAACACAACTTACTATCGAACAGTCAACATGGGTACCTAAATGGCAGAAATACCGAAACAGCAATTTTCGACTTTACAAACTCTATATTGTTTGCGCTTGAGGAACGGGATGTCACTTGTGGGGTGTTCCTGGACCTGTCCAAGGCCTTCGATACTATCGACTATTCTTTATTGCTCCAGAAACTATACCAGTATGGTATACGTGGTACTGCGCAAAATTTAATAAGTTCCTATCTTCATGGTAGGAGCCATTCAACCAAATTAGTAGATACAGATAAGGGAATCGATGTGATGTCTGAGACACTGAATATGTCCGGGGGCATTCCTCAGGGTAGTATTCTAGGCCCCCTTCTATTTGTTATATTTATAAACGATCTCCCGCTTGTTACTCCTGCAAACGCTTGTATATTAAATTATGCAGATGATACTAATGTATTAATAAAAGGCGAAACATTTATAGACCTAGTTAGTAACGGTACTCAGGCAATGGCATCCGTGGAAAACTGGTTCAAATGCAACAAACTAAAACTGAATATTGATAAGACAAATTGCATTTTCTTTAAAGTCAATCAAAGTTTGCAAACACCAGAATGTATCACCCTGAATGATACACGCTACTCATTTATAAACTCAGTGAACTTCTTAGGAATCACCATAGATGAAACTCTTAGTTTCTCTCCGCAAATCAAAATTATATGCACTAAACTAAGCAAGGGTTGTTATGGGTTGCGGGTGCTTATCAATGCAAGCAACTACACTATTGCAAGACATTTCTATTATGCGAACATATATTCACATCTCAGATATGGTATTATCTTTTGGGGTGCGGGTGTAGACATGGACAAAGCTTTTATCGCACAAAAAAGGGCAGTGAGAATACTTCACAAACTGAAGTATCATGACAGTTGTAGAGGTATTTTTAAAGCAAATTCTCTGTTAACCTTCTACGGTATATATATTTATGAATGTGTCAAATTTGTTTGGAGCCATGAAGAGAAATTTAATCAAACCTTATTTTCAAATACATATAACACCAGACATGGTCAACAATTCACGCTACCTACTCACAGATTAAATATGTATGTAAAGGGTGCATACTATTCCTGTATAAAATAGTAAACCACCTTCCTAAAACCATTAAACAAGTTCGAGGTGTGTCTCTTAGAAAGAGAAAACTGTTTAACTTTTTATGTAATGTGGAGCCATATTCAATGGCTGAATTTTATAGTTATGTACAAGTTTAGAATAAGTTGTATTTCTGATTTTATGTTACCAGTCCATTGACTATTTTTCCGTGTATAGTACCATTTATTTGTAGTTTCACTGGAAAATAAAGACTTTATTATTACTATATTTGCCTGTTGTTCTTAGTAATTGAATGTTGTTAAAAGATAATAACACGTTTTTTTTTTTTAATTGTAGTTAATCGAGTGTATTTACGCCATACCTTTATTTAGACTTTATTAATAATTTTTAAAAAATTAAAAAAAAAGGATAAAATTTTCTTAAGAAATAATCTCTTAAGAAATAATCCCTATATATTCATGCAAAATACCCTAATTGAATTATACATACTTTTTTTTTTTGGAAATGGTGCAAAAATATTTTATTATACAATTTAATAAAAAATAAGTTGCCTTTTAACTAATCCCTTTATTTAATTTAAAACAAAATATAACAATATAATCTTTACATGATGGCGAAAGCCACGACGTCGAATGGTACGGGCCACTGAAGATAAGCAAACAAAGTCATTATATATCTTCCCATTGGAACATCCATGCGTTGAAGTTGTTCGAATAAAATTTTAAAATGTACGTTGGAAGACATTACATTGACCACTAGACGTCTCATCTTATCGTCGGAAATGATATTGTAGAATCTTGCAAACGGAGGGCTATTGTTGATTTTATACATAATCAACTCGACGATCGCGTCTAGCGGCAGTATGGCTTCGGCTTCATCCAAAAAGTGCTTGAAGCTAGGCTTTATATCAGTGTCGGTGGTGTCCCGTTTATTCCGTTTAACGCTTTTCTCGAATTCTGTGTGGTCAAATATTAAGGGTTCTTCAATTGCGAACAGAATCCTCGCCATTATCATTGTGACTTCTTCGCTAAACATTAGTTTATAATATGAATTGTGAAATTCAGGATTTGTTTCACAGTGGATGACGGCGGCTCTAAATTTGGTGTCATTTTCGTAGTGTTTCTTTGCAAGTTGTTCAAGTTCAGCTAACGGGATCAATTGAGCGATTTCCGCAAAATCCTCCATCAAACTATTATTACATTGACCGAGTGAAATTCCGGCAGATAAAAGAAGTAGTACTACGAACAACTGAAATAAAAATATTATTAGTTTTACTCATATACATATTAATAAATCAATATAATTTTATATTATTTAAAGTACATATTAAATTCTGTATTAATTTTAATTTCAAAATCAAGATTTTCCTACTTTAACCGAACAACGGCAATTATTGTAATTAAAACTTGTACAATTTTTATATAAAACTCTTTATTAACAAAATGTAAACTTATAAAAAGTTATCAAACCATTTTGAGTGCTGTGCTGTAAGTTATAACAAAATTCATTGCATTTTAACTATTCATAGGCCGCCAAATTAATTATTAAATGATTGTGAAATTTTCTTCAAACAACTAGAATTAGCCTTAAAATTTGCATTTAGCAATTTCGTAACTGGTGATTTAAAAATCGACAATTTAAATTTAAAAAAAATAAACATAAAATTTTGCACTACACATTCAATTCCTTTCAACTGCAATCGCAATAATTACCACTACTGTAAGAGGTATAAATGCTACTGTATTGGACAACATAATTACAAATATACAATCTCATATAAGTATTAAAATAATAAATCCAGAAATATCCGATCATCTAGCTCAACTTATGGAATAGTCACAACTTATTAAGGAACCCATTAGAGGTACAATGAAACAACAACATTGCTTCGTTAATCAAAACTTCATAAAAGAATTTACGATGCATTTCAATAGTAAAAAAATAGATATTGACACCGCATTTTTTTTAACCATTTTGAATACTGTTTTGGTTGTCACAGATAAATCAAGGGAATATTAAGATTGAGCAGCGGGAACTAAATATAAATGCTTCAAGGTAGGATGTGCAGAAGACAATGGCATAAATCTCTTAGAACCAGATATTTGGCCGCTAGGAATTAATTTTTTTCGTAAATCACATAGTCACATAATTCAAATCATATCCAAAACGAAACCGCTATTAAAATACAAATTATTCACCAAAACATACTGAGTACTTTCAGCAAAATCGAAGAATTATAACTAGCCAATGCCTACAAACCAAATGTTTGGTGTTTGACAGGATCTTCCAATTATATAAGAAATAATTACGCACATGGAGAAAGTATGATATATGTCGATAATAGTTTTGAATATAAACATCTCAAAGTAAGTCAATTTTGCATAGAATTAGAAATAGAAGAGAAATAGAAGCTTCTGATTGTTCATTTGTAATAGGAACGAGTAAAGTCGCAGTATTAAGTTTTTTGTCCCCCCAAATAGCAACATATATGTGAACTGACATGGTGCGTTATATTACCGATACACACGATGAAACTATATTATGTGGAGATTTAAATATAGACTTTCTTTTAGAAACAAAAAAATGTTAAGATACTTTTCAATCCTTCAATCTGGTAAATCAGTTGCTCAACATATAACTGAATGCACACTACTATCTAACATACAAATCCAACTTCATTGATTCTTATACTTAATTTTAAAGTTTCATCTCAATAGGATCATTCGTTTTTGAGATACAATGCCCTCCGACAGCAGAGATACACAAATACAGACATAAAAAAATCCAGAAAGTAGTGGAATGGTTTCAGGGGACATCAAAACGGACATTTCCGTTAAAAAAAATTCACGAAAACAATAATAATAATAATAATAATAATAATAATAATAATTTATTGGTGCATACAATATGTTTACACATGTCATTACATCGAATATATATATATAGAAACAAAAAAAAACAGCTTATATATAATACATAAATTATAAATATTCTTAAAGAATAACAGATTTGTACAAAGATTTAGATTACATATCACTGAAGTCATTCACAAAGTATTCAGTGAAACTGTAGAAACTCTTGATGTAGAGATACGATTTAATTTTTTCTTTGTATTTAGTGAAAGGTAGGTTTTTAACATTATTTGGCAAACAATTGAAAAATTTAATTGCATAATAACTAGTCCCCACTTGCGATTTTGCAAGTCGAATTTTACTTAGACAAATAAGTCGCTTATTTCTTGTCTGGTAATTATGAATATCATTGTGCGTTAAATAGTTGTCTTCATGTTTTTTAATATAGAGTAAACATTCTAATATGTACATGCAGGGAAGAGTTAATATTTTAAGTTGGATAAAAAAGGGTCTACACTCTGTTTGATAGCCTATGTGAGCCAGTATCCGAATAGCTCTTCTTTGCAGTGCAAATAACTTTTGGGTGTGTGTAGAATGGCCCCATACAATAAGGCCATAATGAAGATGAGAATTAATTAATGCATAGTAGGCATTTTTTAGTACATAAGGTGACACAGAATTATTTAGGTTACGTAGTAAAAAGATACTAGAACATACCTTTTTCGAGGTTTCATCTACATGAGCTTTCCACAGTAACTCTCGATCCAATGTAAAACCTAAATATTTCACATTTTCACTCAATATCTCATTATCCATATGTTTCAGTGTGAATACAAGTTGCACAGATTTAATATCATTAACGGAGAGTCGATTGCTTTGAAACCAGGATAAAGCCTTTGATTGTGACTGCTGGCTACACAGACATACTTCATTTAAGTTTTTACCTTTGTTTATTAGCGTAGTATCATCCGCATATAGAACTATATTGGCATCTTCAATAAAGTTCGGGAGGTCATTTATGTACAATATTAAAAGCAGTGGTCCAAGAATTGATCCTTGTGGCACACCGTGTTCCACATATCGAAAGGAGGATAATTTGTTGTTATTAAAAACTGCTTGTTTACGATTTTTTAGGTATGATAGTAGCATGGAGCAGTACTTTCCCTATATAGAATATAGGGTAAAAGATGTAAAATGCATCAACAATTAGTAATTAAAATTACTAAATTTTTCAAATAATTTTTACTTTCCCTATATAGTATATATAGGGGGAGTATTGTTTTCGTGATTTTTTTTTGAAATTTTTTTTTGCGGAAATATCCGTTTTGGGGTCCCCTGAGCCCAAAAAACTAATTTCTAGAATTTTTTTTTGTGTCTGTCTGTGTGTGTGTGTGTCTGTCTGTCTGTCTGTCGGTGGGTGCTGTATCTCAAAAACGAATTATCAGTTCAAGATGAAAGTTCAAACTTAAGGTTTTGTCGTTAAAAACTGGAACTGAAAAGCTTTTGGTAAACATTCATAAACCGGAAGTGGGTGTTTACTCGAGGCGTTTTTTGTTTTTTTGCGATAATTTTTTTAATATGAAAAATATTACAAAATTTTTCAAATAAAAGTTAAAATAAATGAGAAACTGAACAAGTTTTGTTAAAACATATTTTTCATAAAATTCTTAATTTTCGAGAAAAAAAAAATAAAAGTTGAAAATTTTGATGTTTTTTGCAAAATGCTAACAAACTATTGGAGTTACATGAAACTTGTATTACAAATAACTGTAGAGAATTCAAAAGTGAACAAATTATTAAGAATAACATTTTTGCGTAAACCTCATAGTTTTCGAGAAAAATATAGGGAAAGTACTATGATGGCCACATCACCATTTGTAATATATATATTACTAAGTAAAACCAGGTGATATTAATTACTAATTTACGCTCTTGTAAATTATGTTTCAGTAAGTGATGGATGAAGAAAAAGTTCGTAGTTTATCTTCCAAATATTTGTTTTTAAATAATTTTTGGTCCTAGCGTGATGTCGACAGAAAAATTTACTATCTCAACCCAATGAATGTGCAATTTAAATCATGTGTGTAGAACTTAACTAAAATTAACAATTAGATAAGCTTTGCTGATTACAATCCTCAAAAATACTTATAATTACTTTCCCTATATATAGTATATATAGGGGAAGTATTGTTTTCGTGCATGAAAATGTCTCTGTTCGCTGTATCTCAAAAACAAATGATCCGTTTGAGATGAAACTTTAAACTTAAGGGTTTATCGTTAGAAATTGAAACTGGAAAGCTTTTGGTAAACATCTATAAACCGAAAATGGATGTTTACTCGAGGCCTTTGTTTGTTTTTTTTTTTCAATATTTTTCTAAATATAATTTTTTTTTTACAAAACTTCAAACAGAAGTTACAAGGAACGAGAAACTGAATAAGTTTTATTTAAATATTTTTCAAAAAGTTCTTAAGGCGTGAGAAAAAATTAAAAAATTAAAAATGTTGACATTTTTTTCCTATTGCTAATAAACTACATGAGTTACATGAAATTTATATTACAAATTGTAGAGAATTCGAAAGTGAACAAATTATTAGGAATAGCTTTTTGTCGTAAACCTCAATTCAATTCTTATAAAATTTTATGTTTAGAATATTCAACGTATAGAACATTTTTGCTTAGAAATTTCAATGTATAAAATATTATTTATTTAGAAATTTTGATGCACAGAAAAATATTTAGTTTAGACAAATCGATGTACAAAAAACTCTTTGTTTAGAAAATTCGATATATAGAAAATTATTTGTTTGGAAAATTCGATGTATAGAAAATTCTTTGTTTAGAAAATTCAATGTATAGAAAATTCGTTGAATAAAAATTTCTTTGTTTAGAAAATTCGATATACAGAAAATTCTTTCTTTAGAAAATTCATTGTATAGAAAATTCAATACTAATAAAATTTTATTTTTAGATAACTCAACGTATAGAACATTCTTTGTTTAGAAAATTCGATGTATAGACAATTCTTTGTTTAGAAAATTCAATACTTATAAAAAAAATTGTTTAGAAAATTCAATGTATAGAAAATTTTTTGTTTAGAAAATTCGTTGTATAAAAATTTCTTTGTTTAGAAAATTCGATATACAAAAAATTCTTTGTTTAGAAAATTCATTGTATAGAAAATTCAATACTAATAAAATTTTATGTTTAGACAATGCAACGTATAGAACATTCTTTGTTTAGAAAATTCGATGTATACAAAAGTCTTTGTTTAGAAAATTCAATACTCAAAAAAATGTGTAAAAAGTTCTTAGTTTAGAAAATTCGATTTTATGTTTTGAATATATAGAAAATATTTTGTTAATAAACTCGATGAATAAAAAATTCTTTGTTTCGAAAATTAGATATACAGAAAATTTTTTGTTTGGATAATTCGATGTATGAAAATTCTTTGTTTAGAAAATTAATTACTCAAAAAAAATATGTTTAGAAAAGTCGTTGTATAGAAAATTTTTTATTTAGAAAATTCAATACTCAAAAAAGTGGTTATTAAGAAACTTTGTTGTTTAGAGAATTCTATGTATAGAAAATTCTTTGTTTAGAAAAATCAATACTCAAAAATATTAATGTTTAGAAAATTCGATGTACAGATAATTCTTTGTTTAGGCATTTCGATGTTTAGAAAATTATTTGTTTAGAATATTTAATGGTTGGTACAGAAAATTGTTTGTATATAAAATTCTTTGATTAGAAAATTCAATTCACAGAAATTTTTTTGTTTAAAAAATTCAACAATTATAAAAAAAAAAATATTTAGAAAATTCGTTGTTTAGAAAATTCTCTATTTAGAAAGTTTAATGCTCAAAAACGTATATTTATAAATTTCGCTGTGCAGAAAATTCCATGTTTGGAAAATTAAATATTCAGAAAATTTTATATTTTATAATTATTACTTATGACGCACCCATGAATGTAAATATTCTGCTTGGAAATAAACAAACTCTAACTCTATAATTTTTTGTTAAGAAAATTCATTATTCAAAAATACTGAGTTTTAGAAAATTTGATGTATAGAAAAATCCATTTAGTTGAATTTGCTATTTATGTTTAAAATATTTGTGGCAAAGAGAATGTTCTGGTCTCATAAAAAAAAACTTACAAAACCTCATATTCAGAAAATTTGATGTATAAAAAATTCAATATTCATAAATTTTTATGTTTAGAAAATTCAATGTATAGAAACTTCTTTGTTGAAAAAATTTAATACTAAAAATATGAATGATTTCTATGTATATAAAATTCAATGTTTACAAAATTCAATACAAAGTTTATATTTAGAAATAAACGTAAAGAAAATTCTCTGTCTAGAAAATTCAATACTAAAAAAATGTATGTTTAGAAAATTTGGCATATAGAAAATTGAATGTATCAAAAATTATTTGTTTAAAAAACATTTCATAAACATTTATGTTTAGTAAATTCGATGTATGAACAATTTTCTGTTTAGAAAATTTAATACATAAAAGAAATTTTTCAGAAAATTCAATGGATCACATATTCTATACCTATAGGAAATTTGATGTAGAGAGAATTATTTATTTAGACAATTCAATACTCAAAAAATTCGATGTATCTATTCGAAAATTTAACATTTAGTTTAAAAAATTCTCTATTTAGAAAATTAGTTTATAACATTGATAAAAATATATTGATAAAAATATTTAGCCAAAAAATAAACTAAGTTGGATGTTTAAAATTTAATATACCTATAGAAAATACGATATATAAAAAATGTACATACAAAAATTTCTAAATATGATGTTTGATACATTTAATGTAATATATTAAAACACAGAAACTTGTTTAGGAGATTCGATACATGGCAAATTTTATATTTAGAAAAAACAATATCTAGAAAATAAAAGGTTTCGAAAATTCAGGCTAGCACATTGATGAAAAAGTATTTACATCCAGAAACCGCTAAATTAAACTTTAAGGTGATTTAATAAGTTAAGAAAATTCTATGTATAGAAAATTTAATGTATATAAAGCTCGAAAACTGATTTAATACTAAAAATAGCTTAAATGTACGGATTAAAATGTATTTGTTAAAAAATATAAAAATTGAAAATTTTGACAATTTTCCTAATCGTTACTTGAAATTTGTATGACAAATAATTGTAGATAATTAAAAAGTGAACAAATTATTAAGAATAGCTTTTTTGCGAAATCCTTATAGTTTTCGAGTAAAATATAGGGAAAGTACTATGATGGCCACATCACCATTTTTGATGATGTTTTACTGATTGGAGGGAGGGATAAAGACCCACCTACCCTACATATACATATAAACTTTAATTCCTTATCGCCCCGCTGTTTCCAAAAAAATTAATTACAAATTTATTTTAATAACATAAAGTGTTTGCAAATAAAAAACTTTTTAATTTTGTTTGTATAACATGGACTTTATTTAGTGACTATAGTTTCGACAATTTTAACTTGTCATTATCAAACTAGAAGGTATATATCAGGTCAACCTGGTCGTTAATTACGGGGGTTTCCGCGCGCTTTGTAAATTTCTAGAGACTCCAGGAGGTCCATCTTACGGTGTTTTTCGGCAAAATGTATAATTGACAGTACATCCTTACCAAAAGTATGATTGTTTTCGATCATATGTCTGGCAAAGGATGACTTATCAATTAAATTAAGCCGAAAAGAACGTTCCTTTAGTCTTGTATTGAAATTACGACCAGATTGACCAATATAAACTCCCTTACAATTTTCACAAGTGAGTTTGTATATCCCTGATCTGTGAGTATTTTCTATTGATGTTTTTTGATTAAAAATTGTGTTGCGAATTTTCATAAATCGTTTTAAAGCTACTATTATATTATGTTTCGACAAAATATGTTTAATTTTTAATGAAATGTCACCAAAGAAGGTAAGGGGCTTATAAATTAAATGTTTTTGAGATACCTGATTTGCATATATGTATTTATGTAAGTTTTTCATTTTATATTTATTAATTAATTTATCAATTATTGATGGAGAATAACCATTTGAAGTAGCTATTGTTTTTATGACACTAATTTCTGAATTAAATGCTTGTTCTGACAGTGGAATACTAAACGCTCGAAAAATCATAGAATTTAACGCAGACAATTTATGTTTTAGTGGATGGTTAGAACAGTTAGGGATTACTCGATCAGTATAAGTAGGTTTACGGTATATTTCAAATGTTAATGATTGATTAGTTTTTGTTATTGAAAGGTCTAGAAATTTAATATTATTGTTAGTTTCGGATTCAAAAAATAATTAAAAATCATTAGACATAAAATCTTGGCGTAACTTGGCGAATCAATGAAAAACTGAATATTCATGTCACTACTACATATCGGCCACCTGCAGGTTGTATAAACACATTTTTATCTCAGCTGCTTGCATTGCTTGAAAGCTTGTTTTCTGTAGAGATACCAGTTATATTATGTGGCCACTTTAAAATAGATTCAATGGTGAATTCCATAAATATGAACATCTTAACAGATTTTACTTATAAAACTATTACTAATCGTATATCTGACCATGAAACACTTTTGTGTAAAACAAATGTATTGGTCCCTAAAAAGATTGTAAATAGAAAGACTCGCAGATCATATACTGAACTTAATATGAATAAGTTCGTCGCTAATTTAAAAAATGAACATTGGTTAGATATGTATTCAGCAAATGATTTTAACGATAAATTTAATATATTTCACAATACCTTTTTACACCATTTCAATATGAGTTTTCCACTGTTTAAATCAACCATTCGCGAAAACAAAAAAGCATGGGTAAACTCTACAATAACAAAATCTAGTTTGAAATTATATAATGTTTACTACAAAAGTCCTTTCCTCAATATAAAACAGAATATCTCAAACAAAAGAAACAACATAATAAACTAATTTACGACACGAAAAAATATTTTTATAAAAAAAAAAAAAATGACATCAGAGAATACACAAAAAACTACATGGGATGTCATTAATGAACTCTTCGATAAACGCAAAACTCAAAAACATAATATTAAACTAAACATAAATGGGGTTATTTCTTCTGATCCCATACATCTAACCGAAGAATTTAATATTTTTTTTGTTAGTGAACCACTTAATATTCATTCGAATTTTGGAACAACTAAGTCCCCTTACTCAAATTTAAGAACTATTCCAAACAGCATATTTCTAGAACCGTTTACTAAAATAGAAATGTTAGGTATATTACAAAAATTAAAATGTAATCGGTCACCTGACTTCGATGATGTACCAGACCATGTTATTAAAATTGTTGCCAATCAATTATTGCAACCATTGGCATATCTGATAAACATTTCATTTGAAACAGGCACTTTTCCAACCAGACTAAAACTTAGCCTAGTTACTCCTGTATATAAGAAAGGTGATCGACAAAATATTAATAACTACAGGCCTGTTTCAGTAGTGTCGGTATTTCACAAAATATTCGAACTTTGTATGGTAGATCGGTTGTTAAAATTCATTAAGAAAAATGGTGTACTTAGTAAAAACCAACACGGATTTTTACGTGGGCGCTCTACAACGAAAGCTATTCATTCATTCTATGACACTCTTATAAAATATCTAGATAGTGGTGAATTTCCGATCGGGTTCTTTTTAGACTTAAGCCGGGCATTCGATTGCGTTGATATTGGATACCTATTGGAAAAATTGTATAAATATGGTATCAGAAGAATTGCTCAAAGTTGGTTCCGCCAATATCTGGAAAATAGAAGCCAACGTGTACGTATTAGAGATAATAAAAATGGCAATGATTCATTATCCGAACCTCTCAACGTTAGCATTGCAGTTCCGCAAGGGTCGATTTTAGGACCCACTGTGTTTATTATATTTATAAATGACATTGTCGATGTAGTTCCCCATAATATTTTTATATACGCTGATGATACATCAGTTGTTATTAGTGACCGAAATGACCAGATATTCATAAAGTTCATAAATGCAACGACGACACCCTGCTATCTTAGATAATAAGCTTTCTCTGAACTTAAGTAAGACATCATATATAAGATTTAAAACTAAACAAACTAAAGTCGATCTTAATATAGATTTGAATTTAAATAACCAATTAGTTGGTAGTAATACGGTTAAGTTTTTGGAACTTCATGTCGATAGTTGTAATGACTGGAAACAGCAGTGTGATAGTGTAATTAAATGCCTAAACAAAACATCATATCAGATGAAATGTTTGAGAAAAATATTAAATACCCCACAGCTATTACATATTTATTATGCATTTGCCCAATCACACTTGGTATATGGTTTGTGTTTTCGGGGTACCTCAGTACATTGGCGAACTGTATTTGTTGCACAGAAAAGAATAATTAAAACAATTTTTACTAGATAAGTTGTTCTACGATATTAACAATTTTATATAATTAAATAATTAACTAATTGTTGTATATACTGCATTGATCATTTTTTGTATATTGTATGACTCATCCGATACTGTCTATTTCATTTATATGTAAATATGTGTACAGTCCATTGAATAAAGATATATTATTATTATTATTATTAAATAGCAACATTCATGTGAACTGACATGCGTTATATCACCGACACACACGATGAAATTATATTATTTGGAGATTTAAATATAGACTTTCTTTTAGAAACAGCTCAAACAAAAATGTTAAGATACTTTTCAATCCTTTAATCTGGTAAATCAGTTGCTCGAACCAACTAGAATACAATTAACACATAACACAATAACAGCAACTAAAATTGATTATATAGTATCAACTATATCCCCTCAAAACTGTATATGCGAGAAGTTTTACCTATATCTTTCTGACCAATTAATAACAAAGATTAATAACAAAAAATGCATCACCATTAAATTATTGAGGAATATTAATATAGATAATATAAATGAATTTAGAAATCATTTGCGAAAAACAAATTGGAGCTTTATAAAAACAGGGTCAATTAATGAAGCCTATAATCTCTTTATTAATGAATTCCTCCACTATTATAATTTAACCTGCCCGTTAATAAAAAAAGTTTTCCATCACAAATGAAATAAATCGGAATGGATTCATGAGGATGTTAGGAATTCGAGTCAGAAGGTGAAAGATCTCTATCAAGTTATGGTTGCCACAAAATCATCAGAGATTCAGCGAAAATATAAAACAGAGAAAAAGCACACAAAAAGCTAATATAATTATCAAGAAAAAGATTACTATTCAGCGAAGCTTAATAACAATAACAATGAACAAAAGACAGTGTGGAAATTGGTGAAAAAGGAATTAAGTGGCTCATATAACAAGTCTAATTTGAAGTTATGTGATATCACAACAGGAGGTGCAATTAAAAATAACCGGAAAATTGCTGACAAATTTGCAGAGTACTTCTCGACTATTATACAACAAAAAACTAAATACTCATTTTGGAATGAATTTATCAAAAGAATGTTCGTACAAACCAATAGTAGTCAATCTTCCTAGAGACTATAACACAAAATGAAATTTATCAGACATTAATGTTCTTAAAAAATGGAAAGAGTACAGGCGAAGACGGAATCAGTACTTCAGTCTTATTACATACTATCAACGAAATAGAGGGTTCATCTCTGTCTTATCCCACAAACTTATCATATGAATCAGGAATATTCCCAAATTCTCTCAAAATCGAAAAAGTTATACTAATCCATAAGAAGGAATCAACATCAAATGAAGAGAACTATCGACCTGTTTCCATATTAAATAAATACACTATCTAAAATTTCGGAGTTTATGTCTGCATGAAATGTTCTGTGTTTTGTTTCGTTAATTATTTATTTATTGAACATTATATCTATTAAATAGATATAAAAAATTGACGCTTATATCCTCTGTAAATATATTTATAAATGTATTTCTCAAATGATGGCAAACACGAATAAAGTTTATTATTATTATTACTCGGACTCAACTACTGTAAAACATATATACCAACAATTTAAAAGTTTACATCTTCATTCAACAATTAGTAATTAAAATTATCATGTACCTAACCCACCCTTAAATCACTAAAACATAAGCGAGAGTTTAAATTAAAAGTTGTAAAACGTAAACAAACATAATAGTATTGCAAATTTTAATAGATTTATTCAAAAAAAAATTTCAAATAATTTTTGAAGATGTTTTTCTCACTAGAGAGTGGGATAGAAGACACCCACCCACCCTACATATACATATAAACTTTAATTCCTTATGGCCTCGCGGTTTCCAATAAAATTAATTACGTAAATTTTTTGATTGAGTAAATTAGTAAAAAATTGATGCATGATGGGCGGGCAGACTTTAAATCCAAATTAGATAAGATTAACTATAGAACGTCATTTATATTTAAACTTAAATTTTGATTTTGTTTTATTTTTTTCTATACAAAGGGTTTGATTGGTTTTAGCAGCAAAACCATCAACGATTAGCAATTAAAGTTATCATGTATATGTAGGGTGGGTGGGTGACCTCTATCCCACCTTCCAATCAGTAAAACATAAGCGAGGGTTTTAGTTAAAAGTTGTAAAATGTAAATAAACGTAATATTATTGCAAATTTTAATAGATTTATTTAAACAAATTTTTCAAATAGTTTTTGATAATGTTTTATTGATTGGAGAGTGAGATAGAGGCCACCCACCCACCCTATATATACATATTAACTTGAATTCTTATCGCCTCGCAGTTTCCAATAAAATTAATTACAATTTATTTAATAAAAGAGAAATCAAGAAGGTAAAATTTTCGATTGAGTAAATTAGTAAACATTTTTATGCATGATGGGTGGGTAGACTTTAAATCCAAATTAGATAAGATTAACTATAGAAAGTCATTTATATTTAAACTTAAATTTTTATTTTGTTTTATTTTTTGTTACATAAATCAAACTTCGATAACTCTAAAACGGTCAAGTTTAGCTTTATGATGTGCTATAGTAAACACAGACATGTTAAAGGAATTAGTAAAAACACTTTAAAATTGTCTAAGATGGTATTACACTGACATTTTAAAAGAATTTGTAATAAAAAGCAAAAGCTAGTACTAGTTGGATCGAGTGCTAATGATTAAAATAGCAAATAGTTCATACCAATAAAAAATACCTTAAGTACAGATTAACAACTCCTTAAAGGTTCACATCACTACAGAGAAATTCTTCATAAGAATAACGGCTGATTTGCGAAGAAATATTTTAATCTTATTTTTAAACTCTATAAGTGGCAGTTGTCTTATATAAGGTGGTAGTTTATTGAGAAATTATTATGATTGATACTAGTGTAAGATTTGTTAGGCTTCACTTTCTTTTGGTATATATTTGTTTTATACCTAATCATGTGGTTATGATGTTCAAATGTTAAGTATTTAGATGAGTGCTTCTTCACATAGAGCAGTGATTCTAAGATGTAAATGGAAGGCAGAATTAAAACATTCAAATATATGAAAATTGGCTTACAATCTGATTTATAACTTGCATCATTTAATATTCTAACAGCTTTTCTTTGTAATCTGAATAGCCTATGTCTAAAGGCCGAATGGCCCCAAAGAAGAATTCCATATCGTAGATGTGACTCTATGATGCCATAGTATGCAGTTACTAGTATTTTCTTAGAGACATTTCTAGCTAGATTACGCACATAAAATATATTTTTCGAAACTTTGTTAGCCAAATGATCCCACCGTAATGCAGAATCAATATGTATACCCAGAGAAAGCAGGTGCTCTGTACAATTGTGTGGTTCTTCGTTAAGGAAAAACATACTTTTTTGGTCTTTGCTTCATTTAAAAGTTGTTCACTTTGTTTACACCAATTACCCAGAAAATTAAATGTGGTAATATTCTGTGCCTGAGGGACACCTCGTGTCCGAGAAGCAAGCGCTGATTGTGATCCATTAAAGTCAACTGTTTGGTATCTGTTTACTAGATATGACTTCATTAATTCAATACTATTATCATCAAAATTATACCGTCTTAATTTAGTAATTAGAAGTTCATGGGATACACAATCAAACGATTTACTTAGATCAAGAAAGGAAACAAGTAATTCTTTCAAATGATTCAAGAAGAATTTTGTTTAGAATTTCGAGATGAATTGAAATATTGAATAATATACAGGGTGTTCCATTAAAGAAAAAGCAAGTTTGCTTCGTCCTGACTTTTTGGCTGAACCTGTATACTTAATTTGTCTTTATTCTGATAGTTTTTAAAAAATCCTAAAACTTTTGTATCTTTACATTTTTCGCTAAGTATCTTACTTTAGGAGATATTGGACCGTTTCCACACATATCAGCAACCCTGTATAGAGGGAATATTGTTTACGTGAAAAAATTTAAATAACTTTTGATGATGTTTTACTGAATTTCAATTAGTGACAGTCTCGCGGTTTGGAATAAATTTAATTACAAAACCTTTTGAATAAAAAAGAAATTCAGAAGGTAAAATTTTTGAATGAATAAATTAATAAAATTTGTATGCATGATGGGTGTGCAGACTTTAAATTTAAATTAGATAATATTAGCTATAGAAGGTCCTTTATATATACAAGGTTTTATTGTTTTTTGCAGCAAAATCATCAACAATTAGTATTTTAAGTTATCATGTATATGTAGGGTGGGTGGGCGGCCTCTAACCCACCCTCCAATCAGTAAATCATTAGCAAGGGTTTTAATTGACAGTTGTAAAATGTAAAGAAATATAAAAAATGATAATGTGGCCAGAATAGTACTTTCCTTAAATTTTTATCGAAAACTATGGGGTTTTAAATAAAACACTTTTTGCTTTGTTTTACGACAATAGTTTTTATTGGCTGTGACTATAGTTTCGATCATAAACTGATCATTATCAAACAAACTATAGCCAGAGTCAATAAATAACTATTGTGGTAAAATAAAGTAAAACGTGTTTTATTTAATTTTAATCAAAATGTACCACCAAGTAAACGCCGACAACCATGATGCTTACTTACGCAAAAGGGCTATTCTTAACAGTTTGCTCAATTTTAGATTATTTACAATTATTTATTAAATAAATTTCATGTAACTCTTTAACTTTATGAATAACATGTTTTAATAAAACTTGTTTAGTTTCTCATTCCCTTTAACCTTTTTTTGAAAATTTTTATGTAATATTTTTCAAATTTAGAAAAGTATCGAGACAAATCAAAAGATGCCTCGAGTAAACATTAATTTCCGGTTTATAAAATGTTTACCAAAAGCTTTTCAGTTCTGGTTTTTAATGATAAAACGTTTAGTTTAAAGTTTCATCTTAATAGGATCATTCGTTTTTGTGATACAGCGCCCACAGATATTCTCGAAAAAAATACTTACTCTATGTAGTATTTATTTATTAAAATTATAAGTTTATATTCACACACATAAATAAAATTTTAAAGCACATTCCGATATGACCACTACTATGAAAAATTCCCAATTCATTCACGTCTATCAAATTACAATATTTTGCCGGATTTTCAGATGTAGTTTTGATTGTCACATTGCGAACGAACAATTCCGCCTTGATATCTGTGTATTTTGTGTGTATGCCCCCGTCACTCTAGTGAACCATTGATAAATGGTACCGGTATTCCATCCAATTGCTGACCGGAACAAACGTTGCTGCACTTCGCTAACGCTAGTTCAGCCGCAACCAAAGTCACCGGCGTGTTTGTTTTTTTTTATTGTTATAGTTATAAGATTTTATTTGTATGTTGACATACCCAATCTTTTCAATTGAACGGCTAAATTGCCAAATAAATTGAATTTGAGTTTTGAATTTGAAATTTGTATCGTTATAAATACCAAAGTTAAATTGACACGTGTTATTTATAAACAAAATGCCAAAGTTCAAAACTGGCAGGAGTCACATTTAGAAAAACACAAGTAATTCTAAAATAATTGTCATTCACGAATCAACTAAAATTTCCCTAATATATCAATAATAATGTAATTTTATTATGTCCCAGAATAATGGTTATACATTAATTAGAAACAAAATTGCTAACTCTCAAAACTGGTGAAGTGGTAAAATTTAATTACCATTAGAAAAATATAAAATGATTATTACTTCTAAATTATATCAATAAATAGTGTCTATGCTACAAAGCAATAAACATGTGACAACTAGGAACAAAAAGTCAAATGTCAAAACTGCCAAAGTTTAAAATTTTATAAAGTCTTTTAGTGATTTAGAAAATTCTAAAATAATTATCATTGTAAAAAACAACTTTAAACTTCTACGTAATTGATATAATACTAATATATAAACCCAGGAATCAACTTGAAATTCATTTTAATAAATTTAAATCTATCATGTTTTCACATTGTTTTAAGGTTTTTGAAATTGTTAAAAATTTATTAGTAATGTCAGTTTTAATAGAAATTAAGTTGTTGAAATTTTACTGTCCTCCTCATTATTTAGATATTACTTTTAATGCAACAAAATCCAAGTATTTGCTTTATCGTTAATAATAAAAAAATATTTATTTTAACTAAAATTTTCGTTTTTAAACTAAATATTATTTATAAGGTATGTCGGAGTTTCGACATTATATTAGAGAAATTACAAACCTAGAGTTAGGTTATACTGATTGGAGGACACCCATTTTACAGATACATGATAATTTTAATTACTAATTGTTGATAGATTCTACAGCTTTTTTACCCTATATAGAATTTGAAACATTTAAAATCACTTTTAAAATAAAATTTAAAGGGAATGAAAAACTGAACAAGTTTTATTAAAACATATTTTTCATAAAGTTCTTAACTTTCGAGAAAAAATTAAATTATTAAAAATAATATTTTTTATATTTTCTTGTCTATTGCTAATAAACTATATGAATATGAAATGAGCAAATTATTGAGAATAGCCTTTTTGCGCAAACCTCATAGTTTTCGAGAAAAATGTAGGGAAAGTACTATGATGGTCGCATCACCATTTTTAAAACTACACCACTATAGTATTTTAAAGCATTAGAAATCTACTGGTAGTTATGTAAAACTAAATTATTCATTAATATTGTCTTTTTATATATTGACGGGAAGAATATGATTATTAGATTAGTTATTTTCTGTAATAAAATGATTCAGTTTGCTAAAGAATTAAATAATAGCAATAAGTAAATCATAATTTAAATTTATTGAACTTAAAAAGAAAAATGTTTTGATGCACTAATAAAAATAAAAATAAAAAAAGCAACAGGTGAAATTTTGTCAACAATCTATTAGAAAATATTTCAAAGTGCTTTACATTGTACGAACTCGATATTATAATCCCTAATGTAATTAATATGCAAAACAATTAGTGAATAAAAAATCAGATACGAAGAAATTTTGAAATGTGAGATTAAGTGTAGATATAAAATAAATATAAATATATATATGAGTTCAAATGAAAAATTTAATATTAAAACAACAATACTGCGGTTAAGTGTCGCATTTATTAATAATTTAAATTCAAATTAAATTATACAAGTTAAGTTAATAATGTAAAGAAATGTTTATATATTTATGTATAATAATTTGTTATTTAATTCTAGTATTCAATTTATAAAGTTGAAGTTATTGATGATTTTGTTAACTAGGACTGATTACTTATTTCCAAACACCTTTATGCATATTAGCGTTATAATTAAATGTAAATAGTATTTATTAATAAAGAATGTTTATTTATTATTACCAGGATTTTTCAAACTTATTAAATACGATTAAAGTACTTGTGGCAATAACATGAAAATAAATAAATGTGCGATATTTCCGTATAATTAAATTAATCTTTATTTAGGGTAAAATTAATTAATTAAAACTTACATAATTATCAAAATTATTTAATTCTGAAAATACCTTGAAATTTATATAAATAAATGGTAAATTAAATTATTTATAAAAAAATTGGCACAACAATCTATTAGTATTATATTGATTTTATCAACTCCCGAAAAAACTAATAAATTAATATTGAAATGCTTTAAAAAAATGTTGGTTAATGATTCATTAGAAGATATTAAAAAAATAAATAATTAAATAAATTCTGCAAATTCAATTGAAATTACAAGTTTTTAATGAAATTATAAAATTATATATTGTTAGTAGTAGTAATATAATTAAATATCACAGTAATAGTAATATTTTGTTAATTATATTAAATAATAATAAATATACATACCATCTTGATTGATCGCGTTCGCACTTACAACTGAAATTTGCAAAGCGTTCTCTTCCTTTTATACACACGGATTACTCATAGTATAATAATGATAATATTAAGATATATTACATTACGTGGAATTTGTTATCTTTTAGCTGACGCTGTTTATAATTTTTTGCAAGCTTGATTATTTACTAGTCTTATCTGAAAATATAATCGGTATAATATTTCAGCTCTTATCTTAATTATGACTGAAACAGTAGTCATTCTTATTAATAAACTAAAAAAACTCTATTAAACTCGTTTTAAATTACGACAGATATGTTATAATTACCTTTTTGATTATAATTATTTGGCCAGTTATTTCTATAGTGGATCAAATTACGTTTATTATATTAGCACTATTCTTTCGCATATTTATGCAATTACTTTAAGTTTCTAGATCTAAAAGAGTAATAACAATAACATATATATTGTCAAAAATGAGAATTACTTTTCGGTGTAGGTAATAACAATAATAAAAATTATAATTTTAAATGTTATAACCAAATGATTAAAAGATGTGCAACAGGCATCTATTTCTGAAAATTGAATTGAAATATAAGCCACCAGAACAACTTTTTGTTAGTATTTGAAAATAATAATAATAATAACTCTTTATTCACAAAATAATGCACAATATAAACAATAGAATATTATAAAGAATAACGTCATAATATCATATATAATAAAATACTACGCATATTATACAGGGTGACTGACGAAAAACCTTTGGTGCTGTATCTCGCTTATTTTTGATCCGATTTGAATAAATAAAAGATCAAATTAAATGATTTTTAAAAGACTTTAATATGAACTGTACTAATATTTGTTCTTGCATCCAGTTTTTGACAAAAGACGATCAACTTTTTTTTTCAAATTGCACTGTATATATATTTTGTACTGATCCGCAAGGAGATTTTTTTCTGAATATAAATTTGTAAACGATTTTATCCATTCATCAAACCAAAGTCGAGAAATTGAGGATTAAAAAAAATTAAAAATCAAATACCCATAGTAAACAATATACAGAGCCTATTCCAAATGTCAAAAGTGACAGTGTCAGTCATTGGTACAATACTGCAATGATTTTTAATAATTTCATAATAAAAATGTTGCAAGATTACAAAAACTGAAAAACGATTTCTGTAGAAGCACAAAATTCTAGTACAGTGTTTGAAATATTGCAACATTTTAATTATGAAATAATTAAAAATCGTTGCAGTATTGTATCAATGGCTGTCACTGTCACTTTTGACATTTAAAATAGGGTCTGTATATTGTTTACAATGGATACTTGACTTTTTATTTATTTTTTTAATACTCAATTTCTCGACTTGAGTTTGATGTATGGATAAATTTGACTACAATTTTATATTCAGAAAAAAAATCTTGCGAATCAATAAAAATATATATACAGTGCAATTAAAAAAAAAAAATGTTGATCGTATTTTGTCAAAAACTGGGTGCGAGAAAAAATAACAGTTCAGCTCCTATTAAAGTCTTTTAAAAATGGTTTAATTTGATGTTTTATTTATTAAAATCGGATAAAAAATAAGCGAGATACAGCACCAAAGGTTTTTCGTCAGTCACCCTGTACATATATTTTGTATTCAGGTAAATGTAATAACTCTTTCGAATAAATAATTGTTTCTGTCTGAACTCTTTAAAGAGGGTTATTTCTTGTTAGCGCTGAAACGTATTGAGTGTAATGCCTTGTATTATAGCAATTCTTCAGAACATAAGCATCGAACTTTATTCTTCTTCATTCAATACGTGATAATGACCTGCAAAGGTCGAAACTATAGTTGTGTCAAAATTGATAATATATTGTAAACTTTGTTTGTGTATATTATACAATAAAAAGTTGTATAAAAACTTAAAAATTATTATCATTTACCCTTTTACACAAACAAAGTTTAATTTTAAGGTTAATTCTTTGTAATGAGCTTTCCAATTCAATTGATTATCCATCATTATTCCTAGAATTTGGCATTCAGATTCAAGTTTTATGATATCATATCCCAAACTTATTTGTTTTGCGTTTGCATCCTGAGATCTTATTTAAAACAGCAACGCATTGGTTTTGTTGTTATTTAAGATTAAACTGTTTCCATATATCCATATCTGAATGATTGAGTAAAAGAGTCTCAAAATTTGAACAAACAACTATTATGTTTACGTCATTTGTATACATTTGAATATGTCCATTGCAAATTAAATTGAAAAGGTCATTTACATATATAGCAAAAAGTAAAGGACCCAGTGTACTTCCTTGTAGCACCCCTATATTAGTTTGTAGATGGGTATGTGTTATTTATAATTGATTTCTGTGGGCGGTCTCTTAAAAAAGATTCAATAAACGGAGTCTTCCGTACCTTTTACGTCATATAATCCTAGTTTTCATAACAAGATTTGGTGGCTAATCGGGCCAAATATTTTCAATAGATTTAGAAATACCCCTAAGTATTTTGGAGGAATGACTATTATGATAAAGAATTAGGGTGCCCTGAAAGTAGTAGAGAAGGCTGCAGGGAAGAAGCTGCAGAAAATGATACTAGTGGTAGTGACATTATAGTTACCCAAAGAAAGCGGACATTACCTTTGCCCAGTGCAAGCAGCAGATTCCTCTGACTCTGGATCTGGATCTAAATTTGTTCGATGGGAGGACAGAGAGTTCAGCTGTACGTATCCACTGGGCCCTTTGTAAGTCTTCCCATCTGAGTCCTCATTCCTTGCTATGGTCTAGCCAACCCAAGGCATTGGCAAATGCCAGGATAGCAGCAAGATCATCCCTTTCCCAGTGTGGATTCACGTAAGTTGGATAGAACCGGACAGTTCAGAAGCACATGCTCGGCGGTTTCCTTTTCCTCTTCGCACCTTCTGCAGATTGAAATAGAGTATAGTCACAATCTATTCAGGTGCAATCTTAGATTACAGTGTCCTGTTAGAAGCCCTATAACCTTCCGTAGCTTTTCTCTGGACAGTTGCATACAGTATCTGGCTTTTAGATTTTGTGGTGTTCACCTTCTCCGTTGCTTACGAGCCATCTTTTAGTTGCTCGTAGTCTTATAACAGCCGCTGCTGCCTGTTCGCTGATATGTATGTCCAAGGATGGCAGCTTGGTAGCATGAAATCCTTGATTTTCTTTCTTCTTTTGACCAGTACCAGTTTAATTTTTTTTTGCATTTACAAATAGTCTTTGGTCTGTGCTCCATTTGTTTACTATATCAAGAGCATCCGACATACGTTTCGTTAACATACTTTCCGAGTTGCCGGAAAGTAGGATCGTGATATTGTCGGCGTATCCTACTGTGTAGAAGCCCTGCCTATTCAGTGATTCGAGTAGTCCGTCGACGACTATGTTCCATAGTAAAGAGGAGAACACCCCTCTCTGTGGACAACCTTTTGCGACCCTACATACAAGCCTCGTGTCAACTATTATAATATTGGCTGTTCTCCATTGCACCACATCAGAGTTCCACTAGCTCCCTGTCAAGTGTACAAAACCCATTGACTCTTTTAAACTTCTTTCCGGATGAATTGATGGAAAAAATTGTAGAAGAGACGAATAATTATGCTCGCAATAAAATTAAACAAAAAAGCTTATCAAAGCTATCCACCTGAAATACATGGGTGGTCCTTACAGTGGCAGAATTTGAGGCCTTTTTAGAAAGTATTCTAAATATGGATACAATAACGGTTAGTCATCTGCAGGAATATTGGTCCCAAAACTTCAGTGCCAAAATTGCTTTCTTTAGTGCCATATTTAGAAGGGAATGATTCATGCAAATCTATTGGATGCTTCATTTGCATGAAACAGATCCAAACTATCAAAGTCTTTCGAGTCGGGTGCAAAAGGTCATTATTTAGATTTCTTTGAGAAAAAGTTGAAGGAAAATTTAGTTCCGTCAAGGGAAATTTCAGTGGATGAGGCTGTAGTTGGATTCAAAGGTTTTTCACTTATAACCCAAATAAGTGTAGGATCGGGATATATGTATTGGCAGATGCTAATACTGATACATATATATCCAATTTTGCCTTAATACGAAAGCTTGACATCAGAAAATTTAGTAAGTTCTGACCTTCCTATAAGTTCACGAATTGCCAAATTAACCTGCAATTCGCACCCAACTCTATAAAAAGATCGTAATTTTCCGAGGATGATACAATTTATAAATTATTGGCCTGGAAAGATAAAGGGGTCTTCACTGCAGTTACTAGTTGAAATGTTTCGGGTACTCAGCCAATAAACAGAAAAATACTTGGAGGAAATTTTCAAGAAGTGAACAGAAAAGGCGCCTTATGACGTACCTAAAATTTTTCGAGCAATTGGTTGATGAACTCACAGGAAATTATAGACAATACTCCAAACTTCCTGGTAGGCCATCATCAACTGATAAGAATGCACGGTTAAACGGCAAATTGCACGTATTACACTAGTTATATGTACCTGTACTTAAAAGCCTGGACTACATCCGGGGTCTGTTTCGAGCGTTAACGCACTCTGCAAAATTATAAAATGTAGTTGTTTCTTTATGTTGTGCTTTATATTTTACTTCTTGTTTTTATTGTCTTTTAGTTAGTTTTGTTACAGTTACGTACTTCTTACTAGTTATAAAAAACAGAAATTCTTTGGTTGACCTGTGATGATATAACAAAAAAATTTCTGTTCAGAGTATTGCTATGGTGGAGGTGCCGACATTACGTTCCGCCCTTAAATATTGTTTATATAATTACATTTCCTAGATTTTTAATCTGGTGTAGTGTACTATAGTTAAGTATTCTTAGTAGTCTCAATAAATTATTTTTACACGTTAAAAATAAAATATTATGTCACAACATACCCATCCTAGGTCAAGGGGTGTATTCAGGGGTTATATTTTAAAATTTCTTCTTCTAGTTAAATTTGAACACATTTTCATCAAAAAATTCATCTTGATCGAACGTGAAAAAAAATCCGAGTTACTGGCCAACTGTCTAAAGAATAATTACGAGTGCAAAGGGTTAATTGTCAGCAATTTGGTCATATGTCAGACAAATGTAATAATAGTGTGTATGCGCCCAGTGTGGCAACCTCCCACACGATGGAAGTCCGGCTCCTCTTAAATGTGCTAACTGTGCAGAACCCCATTCTCCACGCTCGCGACAATGCCCGAAATTTAAAATTGAGTACTCTATACGGAATATCCGAGTAGAGGACTGCATTTTCTACACTGAAGCAAAACGAAAATATCGTTCTATATGCCCCACATCGTTATCAGAAACAAAGTCATTTGCAATTGCTGCTGCTGTACATACTTCGGCCATAGGTACTCAATGAATTAAGGACAAAGTTTCCAGTGTTTCAAAATTTTCAAAAAGGTAGAAGCCACGAGAAATACGTCGAGCCAGATCTAAACTTCATCAAAACCGAACACTGGTGCAACGCCAAAATTTTGAAATAAAGGAACCAAGTGGCTAAATCTATAAAAAAAGAGGTCAATCAGTCTCTCTAAAGATATAATTACTGATGACCTTATGAATATAGAAGAGGGTAAGTTGATTGCCATCTTAAGTTTCAACTTAAGTAATAGAGCCCCTTCTTAAAACGAACAAACTCATAGAATGGAATTGTAACGGTTTTAATGTAAGATTAGCAGAAATCAGGATGCTTTGAAATTCAGTCCAACCAATTGCTTTGTGTCTGCAGGAGACACACTTTCACATGAATTCTACGCCATAAAAAGGTCATAACTTTTTTAGAAAAAACTATAAAGACTACGAACGCGCAAGTAGTGGTGTGGCAATTGTAGTGTCGAACTGAATATTTTGTGAATCAAGTGAGTTGGATACTCCTTTTCAAGCCGTTGCTGTAAAAGCACATCTACCACAACCAACTACCCTGTGCTCGCTATATCTGCCTCTTGATCAGTGGTTTTTTCTGGCCGACTTTGAACACCTCATTGACAAATTACCCCGTCCCTTCATAATAATAGGCGATTTTAATGCCCATAGTCACATGTAGGATTCTACTTATAGGGATTCCAGAGGGGGTCGAACATATAATGGAGAGAAACGACATTGCTCTTGCATAAATAAGTCGAGAAACCCATTTTTCTTTAGCAAGTGGCACAGTATCATGTATTGATCTTACTTTTACGTCTCCAGCACTACTGACAAGTATAGCGTGAATCTTTGTGGTAGTGACCACTTCACGTCCAGTGAAGTGGAAAATAGCAGAGGCTAATTGTGAAAACCTACAACTAGATAATATAGATATGTCAAACGTTGATTCTGCAGTCATGTGCCTAATAAATCGCTTAGTTGAAGCAGCTAATGCTGCTATTCCAAAGTCGACCCCTGTCTTTCGCCGAACCCGCGTACCATGGTGGAATGATGCGTGCCTCAAAGCCATTATGGAGAGGAAGAAAGTCCTTTGCAATTTTAGACAAAATATTGCTCCAGAAAATTTAACAAATTTTAAGAAAAAAGGTCTATTGGAAGGCTTTTCATTGATGAGATCAAAAACACGTTTCTAGATACAGTTTGCCTTATTTATTAAGGGTTACACTACCTCTTCAGAGGTAGTCGAAAAAGTTCGACGAATTACCGGAAAAACAGTTATCGATGCCTCTCAGCTCTAAAAATAGATGATTCGCTAGTCACATGCCTATAGGTACTTTCAAATAGCTTAGCATACACCATTACCCAGTTATAAAGTAATGATAGCTACGATAGATGGTTCATTCCAATTAAACATGAAACAGAGCACCATTACTTGAATTTCGAGTCAAAAATGCTAACTATTTCAACGATGCGTTCGTTATGTGGGAACTCAAATCTGCTTTCGAACTATGTCGTAATACCGCTCCAGGTGCAGCATGATCCACTATCAATTCATTAAACGACTGTCACTATCCCAGTCAAGTTTTATATTGGCCGTATTCAACCAAATTTGGTTATTGAATTTATTTCCCGACTCCTGGAAAATGTCAATTCTCGACCCATCAAGCTAGAGGCCTATTGCACTGACGAGCTGTTTATGTAAGGTGTTAGTCTCTCTGCAGACCGCAGAATGCTCAATTGGTGGTTGCGGTCTATTTTTACATAGAGAGGGCCTACGATACTGCGTGGCTACACAGAATTCTGAGAATCCTATCCTATCGGGACATTGGTGACCATTTGGGTTTCTTTTTGAAAAAGTTTCTATCGATGCGTTACTTCCAGGTAAGGGTTGACTCAGCATTATCACATGTGCATATATACGAGAATGGTGTCCCTCAAGGCACTGTTCTCAGTGTGACATTTAACGTTGCTATAAACGGCATTGTTGATATGATTAAATCTCCGGTCGGGGCTCTACTGTGAGTAGATACCATTTTCTGCTTGTCAAAATCCCTTCCGAAACTGAAAGGCAACTACAACTCGCCAAAAATATACAAGTAGACGCTTAGTAATGGGTTTTGAATATCGGGCGTTAAAACTAAATGTGTCCACTTCCATCGTCTTAGAGAAATGATTACAGTTCCAGAGCTTTCCATCGCCAGCTCCCCGATATTGGTTGATTTCATGGTCAAATAGCTTGGACAAGTATTTAATTCTAGACTAACCTAAAAAAAAAACACTTTTCCTACTTGAAAAGGAATTGTGTGCTGTCAATAAATGCCCTCAAAGTATTATTGGGTACTACATGGGTTGCAGATCGCGTATCAATGCACTTATTAAATCTCAAGTTGATTTTCCTGTATTGTTTATAGTTCAGCCAAAGAATCATACATACTGTACATAATTCTGGAATTCGTAGCCATAGATGAATTTAAAATTAGTCCGGTCAGCATAGAGGCTGCTGAATCGGGTGAGGCATCTTTGAGCTACCGGAGAAAGAGGCTCATACTTCGTTACGTCTCGAAACTGTATGCCAAACGAAACCATCACACACATGATTGTATATTGTCACCTCGATAACTCGGTATATGCTTTCAGGGAGCGCTTCACAAAACCCTTTGGAATTCGGTTGCAGAGCATTTTAGTAGAAACTGATTTTATTCTACTCAATATTAATGAGAATACCTCTATGGAGAGTTGCACGTCCACGTGTGAATACCTCTTTATCCTCTTATCCTAAATCATCAATGCACCCCACCATTTTTCAACAAATGTTCCTGTCCTTTATGGAAACAGTCGGAGATTGCTACTAAATATTTACTAATGTATCCAAGGCCTTGAGTTCCTGTGGTTGCTCGTTTCTTATTGCAGGTGAACTGCATTGTTTAAGTTACCTGTAATGTGCAGTATATTTTCTCTTCAAGCTATTGCAATTATCGAAGCTTTGCGGTACGTTGCAACATACTCCAATAAGAGAATTATCATTTTTGAAGACTCTCTCAGCGTTTTCCAAAGTGTGGGAAGCTTTATGCCGCGAAGTTCCCTTATCTCACAACTCTTTTCACGTGGAAATCAAGTTTCCTTTTATTAGATTCCCAGCAATCTTTAGGAATCAACAGGTAGACCGAGAGGCCAATGAAGTCCATAGGAAATTATCACCGCCTGTGATTTCCAAGCGTACATTACAAATGGTGTTAGGGAAATGTGAGAATTATAATGGTAAGGTATAGAGAATAATAAGCTGCGACAACTTAAGGACACCGTTGATGTTTGGGATTCCTCTTGTAGAGGTAAAATATCCACACTATCAATTGTTGCAAAATATTCATGTCTTCATCCACGATTAGCAACTTTCAGAGATGATTTTGTAGACAATTTACACTTAGGTATTTATTTCTTCGTAGACTGCTTAGTTTTTGTGAAATAATAGTATCTAAAGGTAAAAACAAATTAAATGTTACTGCAAGGTCAGGTTTGTTTACTGGCACTTCTTTTGGTTCTTGGTCAGCATAAATTTCGAATTTATTCTGAAATTATTATCTTATTTTCATGTAATGCCTAACTTTTACTACATTTGCTCGATTTAATTGAGTATAAACGTATCGCTATTGTTTGAAGTGTATCTACCTTCTTATTATCTCAAATTTGTCGATTGACAACACATACAATTTTTGGTTATCACATCACATTGACCTGGTATTTAGCTTATTTACCAATGCAGTATATATAAGTTTGCCAGAAAAGTATTTCATATCATTTTCGGTAAAAAACATGGTGGTCTTCTATCATCTCACTTGAGAAAAAGTATTAGAAGAATTGTAACTGTCGTTCTAAACCTATTTAAGATCAAAGACTTAATTTTCCAAAGCATATCCTCTCTTACTTCGTTTTTTATGGTAATAAAGAAGACATAGGTAAGTTAGCTTTTTATCTTTTTAATCCTCTGGCTCTTTTTGAATACTACTTCTACTTGCACTTTTTCCAAGGCCTTCTACATCTACTTATATGAAGTAATGACATTGAATATACCAAAATCTAGAGAACGAGGGATGACCTACATAGAAAAAAAATAGACTTTTATTTTCTATCCTATTAATTAATACAATAAAAATATTTATGAAATATTAATTAAGTTTAATAAATATAAATTATATTTGTTGATAATGATTGTCTTCAAGTAATTTAATTAGGCAAAGTGAATTAATTTAATTGCGCGTTGCCCGAAACTAACAATGTGAAAATTTATGGAAAGCGCCCAGGGGGCTAAAAGGGGATTTCCCCGGTCAATTTCGCGAGGGTAAGTGCATGTGTGCACATGGTCAAATTGCGGCTTATGGGGGTGGGGAGTGCGTGTAAATCTAAAACCACTGTAAAAAAGGGACTTTGAAGTATTAATTACATGTGTAACGGAATACGATATCCCGACCTCGTAAAAGGGAATTAATGGGAACGTCGACGTCGACATTGAGTGGGCGTCATCCTACCCCCCATCCCCATTTTCCTCCTAACCAGCGATGCGAGATTGTTTTACAGTCCGCGGGAGAGAGATTATTTTATTAGCGCCCTCTCTTAATTCGTAACGATGTGTCGCTAATTATTATAACGAGTGAACTCTCGTAATAAACCCGGCCGTACACCCCTCGCTCGGCAATAACACTTTTCATCTCCATCCCAGTAATGGAATCCATCCTCCCCCATGCTTATTCTTATTCATAAATGTAAGAGTAATAAATAGTTCCATGCTTCAATGGAACTAAAATTTTAACCGTACCCCCAGACGTTGGATTAAAACCGTATTAATGATCTGGATGATTTGTAACATCGGGGTTGTCTTGTTTTCAAGATGCCCCGACTAAAACGTTCTTTGTTTAATAGACAAGTGAAAGATGGAGAAAAAATTGCTAAGTCATATCTTGATTACTAGTAGAACACTGTAATATTTCCAATCAAAGATATCCAGGATTTAGTAAATCAACCTTTTATATTTTAAATTATTTATAGCAGCCGTATAAGAAATAAAGAGATATTTGAGCAGTCTATTTTGAAAGTGTTCTGAGTCCATTTATACTTAAATATATTTAAGGGTTTGTGTGTCAATGCAATTAAAAATATACCTACGTGATACTAATGTGTCATACTGCTTAAGTGTATCTAAAGGTGTTAAATTTATAGTTCCTATTAGAATAATGGTAATTGCAATATGCGTTTTAATTGGGCTGAGTACGTGAAAATGTTGATATGGGTAAAACACAGTTTTGGCACTTTTTTTTACTTTTTTTATTAAATGCTAGATGTACATTTCAGTTTGCTATTGATAATGGTTACGTACCGAAATATACATCTAGCATTTAATAAAATAATTGAAAAATGTGCCAAACTGTGTTTTACTCAATATGCGTTTTCTTACCAAGAATGGAGTGGCCCACTTTCAAAATTAAAAACCAGATTAGTTATAAAATTTGAAGGATTCCAAGTCCATTCAACATAATTTAAGATGCTTCAAATTAAAAAAAACAATACTCATTTTATTTTATATACATCTACAACACTTCAAAAACATAATTTATAATTTTTAACTATATAACGTACACAATTACAAACATAAATTCTACTCATCTACATTTTGTGTTTATGAAAGAGATTTGAAGAAATCATGAAGTTCCGATGGTATACATCGTAATAGGTTAAATTGTGTCCTTGAATTTTCTTGTTATAATTTATCTGATATTTTTATACAGTGGTGTCAATATAATACTTTCGAATATTCTTGGTCTACCCCGATAAAACGCATCTAACATATTTTTAACCAGTTTATTGATTCTCCGTTAGAAATCGCGTCTTCTAATAAGTTTCTTGACAGAAAATCTTCCTGTCTCATTTCATGTACAATAAAATTATTACATTTCCCACAGTTTTTGATAATATTGTAATAATCTCGGGGGAGACAAAGAGTAAATTATTAATGTTCCTTATTTTGCCCTGTACACATGTGTGTTTCACTCTTTAAATTTTGAACATTTTTTAGGATGCATGAAGCTATTTCTTGAGCAACTCTTGATGCAATAGCTTCAACCCAAACATAAATGTGAACATTATCGTTACGATTATTATAAACACCCAAAATTAGAACGTTCATATTGCGTCTATAATATGCTACTGAATAAGACAACTTTGGATAAGGTTATACTTTTTGCAAGTCGAATGAAAAAGCGCAATAATAATCTTAATTGCATGATACTTGTTTCTGATCTTGTTTCAGTGATTTCCTAGCTGATTCTAGTCTAGTTTTAAATGGACATTGTGATCTTCTGTAAGTTTGTTCCTTTCTTCATCATCATTCGATGCTTTAATTTTGTTTTTTAATAACTCGCATTTTTGACATGTATCTTTGCGCGGTAGGTGGCAATGTAAATAAAAATCTTTTATAAATATTTTCTGTAAGTTCACTAATTAACCGCTTTTATTTTATTTTCCTTGCAATGAAGCTTGAATAAATTTAACATTTTCCTAAGAGCTAAATCAGGATGTAGATGTCTTTTATTAGGATTATAAAATGGGATGATAATGGGATTCAAATTTAGGAAAACTTTTAATATAAATTAATAAATAGTTTTGAAACGGACGAAATTTTTGGTAAAAGCAAATTGATTACAAGATCACCAGAAAATAAAAGCGAAAAAGGAATGGGGCCTATGCTGAAAGAGATTAAGGAGATGAGAATGGAAATGAAAGAGAGGTTTGACAAAAGTAACGAACAGAATGAGAAGCTAAGAATAGAAGTGGAAACTATTGGTAAGGAATTGGGCTTAATAAAAGCGGAAATGAAGAGAAAAGAAGAGGAGTGGAAAGAAGAAAAAGAAATCTTGTACAATAAAACCAAGAGTTAGAAGACAAGGAGGAAAGGAGAGAGCAAGAGAAGAGACGTAACAATATCGTTATAAAAAACGCTGGAATAAAAGGGGAGAGTGTGGGGAGAAAAGTCATGAATTATTGAAAGAAAAGTTGGAAGTGGAAGTGGATGTTTTAGACGCCTTCGAACTGAAAAATGGAATGATTGGCGAAAATAAAAGACATAAAGGACAAAATAAAAATAATGACGAACAAGTGGAGACTCAAAGGATTGGATATTTATATGGATAATGACTTGACGGTGAATGAAAAAATATACAAAGTTGTTTGAGGAGAGTTGCCAAGGAAGAGAAAGATAAAGGGCACGTGGTTAAGATAGGATTTAGAAAGCTCGATATAAACAATAGAAAGGTGCCGTGGGAGGAAATAAGTAAGCGGGTTACTGGGATAAACGCAAAAAACTCAACCTTAAATTAAAAGATAGAAGAAAAGGAGTCGAGGGGAGTTTTGCAAGGGTGGGTTTTTGGAATGTGGCCGGATTGAAGTCTAAGTGCAAGGGTGAGAGGTGGCAAATGGAGGATCCGTGTATAGAAGGCGATTGCGATGAGAAAAAAACCTATATTGGTCAACAGGGATCGTCAGTGATAGACTATGTGGTAATAAAGGGGATACATAGGGAAATATTGAGAAGATTGGAGGTGGAAGATGTGCTAGGGTCGGATCATCTACCAATATCGGTAGAAATATGGATGGGGAGGAAAAAAGAACAGTAGCAGGGGATAGACCGGTCGAAATTGGCAGACAGAGCAAAGGAAATGGAAAGAATGGGTAAACGATTGGAGAAGATCAAGTGGAGTCAGGTAGAAAATATGGAAGAGATGGAGGAGGTTATAGCAGGATGCGGAAGAAAAATAAAAAGGAGCAGCGGAGGGGGGTGCAGATGGTTCGACGAAGAGTGTCGGGAGGCGAAGAGAGTAATAAGAAGGGCAGTAAATTAATGGAGGAGTGGAAGAGGGAAGGAGAAGGGGGTGAGGGAGGCAAGAATGAAATATACAAAGGTATGCGAGGAAAAGAAGCCGCAAGCTATCAAAAAAATTGCAGAGGACATGAGATCGTGCCAGAGCGAAAGGGAGATGTGGAGTATATTGAGGAGAGGAGAAGTACGGGGACAGATGAAGGTATCTCTGCAGGACTGGAAAAATAAATGTTTAGAAAATTGCGGTGAACCAGTGGGGGTGGGGAGACGAGAGTGGAAACAGTGGAGGAGGAGTTTACAGAAGAGGAGGTGGAAAAGGGTTTTCAAAAGGTGAAAGGAGGAAAAGCGGCTGGGCTGGATGGACTGAAAGCGGAAATGTGGAAGCGGATTGGAGCTGAGGGAAAAAGAAGATTTGGGCAGCTGCTGAATCAGATATGGAGGGGAGAAAAGAAGATTCCGGAAACATGGCGTGTTGGGGTAATGTGTCCGATACACAAAAGTGGAGATAAAAAGGACGCGAGAAATTATCGAGGTATAACCATTATGTGTATCGGGTACAAGATTGATTGAAGAAGTAGAAGAAAAGGGTTTGTTGCCGGAATCGCAAGGAGGGTTTCGAAAGGGGAGGGGAACGAGAGATTTAATCTTTACGCTAGCGAGAATAGTTGAGAGAGTGTTAGAGGAAAAGAAAAGTGTGTATGCGGTATTTCTGGATTTGAAAGCAGCGTATGATTTAGTGCCGAGAGAAAGGTTGATGGAGTGCTTGAAGAGGAGAGGTGTGAGTAAGGTAACAGTGGAATGGGTGAGAGGAATATATGAAGAAACATGGGGGAGAGCAAAGGTAGATGGAAGGGTATCGGAAAAGTTTAGAGTATGGATGGGGGTGAGACAGGGATGTCCGCTTAGCCCGTTGCTCTTCAATTTATATATGAATGAACTAGAAGAGGTCCTGAGAAACGGGCAAGCGGGCGGGATTGTAATAGGGAAAATGAAGGTGTGGATGTTGGCGTATACGGATGATGTGGTGTTGCTGGCGAAGGATTGGGGAGATATATATGAGATGTTGCAAAGAGTTGAAAGGTATATGGATAAGCGAGGTTTGTGTGTGAATGTAGGAAAAACGAAGTGGATGAGATTTAGGAATAGAGGAAGAGAAGGAAGAATGAAAGAATTAACATGGAAGGGAGAAATGATCAAGACAGTGAAAGAGATTAAATTTTTGGGTTTTATGTTTAGGTGGTGTGGGGGGTACAGGGAGCACGCCAGATGGGTCCAAATGAAGGCGAGGAAAGTGTAGTATGTGGTGAAGGAGAAGTAGGGACAGTGGCTGAAGGGTAATTTTCAAATGGCGTGCAAACTGTGGGATGCATGTGTGAAACCAATCTTAATGTATGGGGTGGAGGCATGGGGTATGAAAGCATATGCATATATCGAGAGAGAGCAGGTAACATTCCTGAAGCAGATGTTGGCGGTGGAAGGACCAACGCCCCGCTACATTCTGGAATGTAGTAGGAGAGAGTGGTTGAAGAAATATGTATGAAAGAGCAGGAGTATCTGAAAGTTTGGTAAATGAGTGGTTGGAAAAAGGGGTGAATGTGGCAGCGTAGATGAAGGTAAAATGGGAAGGGTAGTACAACCCTCTTTATAAAAGGTGGCAGGTACATGGGAAGATACCTGGGTACCTAGCAAATTGTACATTAAACAGAGGGCAGAAGGTAGCAATGGCTAGGGCTAGGTGTGGCTCGGAGGAGAGAGGAAGAAAGATATGGATGGGCGAAAAGTATGGTAGTTGTGTGCTGTGTGAGAGTGGGAGAGATACATGGAGTCATTTAGCGGAGGAGTGTAAGGAGATACGGGAGGAATGGATGAACTGGGAGTAGACGGATAGAGGAGTGGATGCGAGAGGACGGGGCTGGCGTAAAGATTGTGATGATATTAGGGTGGGAGAGGGAGAGGAGAAGAAAGATGTAATAAACGAGTTAATAGGGATTAAATATTTAGTTTTGCATTGTTGTTATTTGTATATATGTCTAAGTTTATGAATGCCAATAAAGGTCTTTTTTTTAATATAAATTAGAACGTGTTTTTTTCTCAGAAAATTTACTTGATGATCTAACCATACGCTAACGTAAATCATTTACTACATTTGCAGAGTTTAATACACATTTTAAGCGTCCTTTACTTACTTTAAAGTTATCCTAAAAGATTTTTCTACAGACGGGAACTTTTCCGTTTTTAGAATTTAACAAATACCTAAAACTCAAATTTCTTTGCGAACCTTTTCCGCTGGTTTGACGTCTTCGCTTCACAGTTTTACGTTTGATAGCTTCATAAAGTAATATAATATATTTTGTTTATTAAAATCTCTCAAATACCAAACATCTTCTTTGTAGTTTTTTATGTTAGCTTTTCGACAACGGCAATCTTTGTTTTGGAAAACTAACTAAAATATTACCTTTTTGAGTACAATATTTTTCTTTTTCTTGGATTCCGTTTAATCTTTAGCACTTTTTGGATGTATGTTTCAACATTCTTTTGCCCATTGTTATCAGTATCTTCATCCTCTGAAGACAAATATCGTTCTATAATTCTTTTTCTTTTTCGATTTTCTCTGAAATCATTTGTTATTGTTCTTCTTCGCTATGTAAACTAACTGGTCTTATAGTTTTATTCTTCTCCATGGGTGAAATAATTTCTAAAATTTAAATTTAATTATTAGTACATATGTATATTGAGTAAATTTTCTTTAACTTCATTAATTAAACGTACTGATTATTTTATTGTAACTTATGCAATTGTCCAAAGACTGAGGTTAACTTGTTAAATACTAATTAATTAAAATTATCTCATCACCGTGAGATCCATAGATGTTTATGTGCGTCTTTCATTTACATACATAAATATGGTAAAATTAAAAATATTAGTTGCTGGCTAATCGCAAAATGCCAAAGCCATATCCCGCTTACAATCACCATTTCATATCCTAAACATCCTTCCTTTTAAAAAAATAATTAATAAAAGCACTGATGATTTAGTTTCTCAAAGTCTTCATAAGCTTCTAAATCACAAAAATATTTGTTTTTCCAATATTGGATTGATAAGGCTTTTACTTGGTGAAATTCCATTATATAGGTGATAAATAAAACTCTATCGGGAGCGTTAATTATACCATATAGTAATGTTAAAAGAAAACCAATTGCTGTCTTTAATTAAATTAAATAATTTCAATAATATATCATGATCAAAACCTCTAATTGGAAAAATTTTAAAACTTTGCGTTGAACACTTTCCAGAAGTAGGGACTGTAGCCTATTTTAGAGATATAATATCAATACTCCAACTTGGAATGCGCATTTTCATAATAAATGGTTATATATATATATATATATATATATATATATATATATATAGATTTTGAAAATTTGACGAATTCCGACAAATAAAGCCAAGGCATTTAAAAGCATCATTAACAATAGTCTCAACATGTTTGTAAAAGGATAATTTGCAATCAAAATATGCACCAAAGTCCATAAAAACTGTTACTTATTGTATTGGGGTTGAATAAAGTAGAATTTGATTTCCTAGTAAATGACATATATTATAGAAGTGATTTGCTCTTTTGAACTAATCTGTCGCATGCTACTGATAATTAATCTTCTAAATATTTATTTGCAAAGTAGAATTTAGAAAGATATAATTCATTATTGTTTTCAAAATAAAATCCTAAACTAATTTATAGATTGCTAGTTGGTTATAAGTCATGTTATTTGACCTGAAGAAATTTCTTATTTGTGATTTTTCAAATTTATCTACTGGATGCTTATATTTGCAGCTGTTGAAAACTAGGTCGAAATATGAATAGTGAATTAAGTTTCTAAAGCAAAAAAAGGCGCGAGGTAGCCCACAGAAGTTTTATCTTCTCCCCTGTAGAATATTGTGGTTTATAACTTGCCAAGAAAACTGGTTTTCAAGCTATCTGTTGTGCAGATGATCTGATAAGTAGTGTGTTAAATGAACGATTGAAAAGTACCCTGATGACAATAGATAAGGGGTGTACAGATAATGAACTCTAGTCAATCCATATACCAGGAAGTAGTTGCTGTTTATCAAAAAAGTAAATATGGTACTTACTTTCTTCATTGCACTCTTGACCAAACGAAATTATAACATTGGGTAGTTTTAAATTAGAACACTTGTTATGTTTCATAATATAGTATGTATTTTCCTGACATATGTTTCGATCAGCGACGATCATTTTCAAAGGAATTAGAAATTTTATCTGGTTAAAAATGAGCATATAACAATATTATTGTGGGAGAGCACTGATAATAAAAGAGTTGAACTTTGTTCTGGTTATTAAATATATTAATCTCCTCAACTCGAAGCTTACCAGCTTACACTGTACTTACTTTTTCTAAGTTGAACATCTAGAAGTAATCCTTAGATGTTAAATTGAACTGACATGATCATTTCCCAACTAAGGTATGAAGGTCAACATTAGTAAGTATCAGAAGGTAAGATATAAGATTTACATCCAAAATCTCCCTTCAGAATTAAACTTCAACAAACGAAGCAGTGTAGCAGTTGTATGGTGGCAAAGAGCAAGATTCGGGACATTTAACGTAAAGTATTTGTTTTCTTTTCTTGGCTCCGAAATACAGTGCTCATATTAAGAGCTAATTGACTGTGATATCGTATAACGGATTGGACAAAGCATCGACAATTCTTGGAGAATTGATTCAGAAGACTCACTTAAATAACACCGAAGTCTGAGTTTAATATTGCTCTAATCTTTTTAGAATAAACCTAAACGATCGCTTTTTCAAAGGGTACAAAAAAGAAACGAGGAAATGAGGTTGGAGAGCAAGTTTCGTTAATACTTGTGTAAAATTGGTTTAAGTGACAGGTAAAATACGGTGACATTGCCACACTTACCTAAAATCTTACACACAGATCCACTATTCTCCATACTTTGCAATGAATACCACAAATGTATGATAAAACAAATGTGCCGTATAATTTTTTTGTGAAACTTCATTCAGCAGAGCAATCGTTTCGTGGGATGTATGACATATCGCACTATCTTGTTGAAATCAAAAATCGTCATTTTCTTCCATAACTGCGAAAAATCAATCAGAAAGCATGTTTCTGAAACGACCACCGTTCACAGTGACGGCAGCTCCCTCATGATATTCAAAAATATACCAGCACTCCTTCTGCCCAGAACCCACATCATGCAGTCGTACGTTGTGGATGCATCTCATTTTCCACAGTCATTCGCGAATTTTCGGTACCCCAAATTCTGCAGTACTGTTTATTGACATAGCCACTGAGGTGAAAGAGCGCCTCATCTGAGAAAATTATTATTTTTGTGAAGTTATTGTTCTCCGCTGGTCGAGCCCAGACCCACTGAGTAAATTCTTCAACTCTTCTGTAAGTTGAACCTTGCACACATGCATTTACAGATCTTTTGAAAGGATTGCAAACTTGTTGATCACAATATCACGCACGGCAGCAATGTTTTCTTATGTTGGAACAGAAAGCGGTTGTCCTGTTTTATTAACATTTGCAACAGAACTCGTGGTCTCAAACTTCCGGAACTTCTAAAGTGAGGAATCGGTTGGAGCAGCGTTACGTTCGAGTGTCACACGCAATTCACAAACGGTTGCTATGGGAATCATTGCTTTTGTAATAACTTTCTGTCACTTTAATACGTTGCTTAGTTGTCATATGCTCAATAACGAAAATAAATATTAAACTACAATGCTCACTACACAAAATCTATTAGGCTGCTAATAACAAACAAGAAACAAGCACGACTGCTAAACGTTATATTACAAAATAGCGTCAAATTCAGATTCGATCTTACTTCCCCTGTACTATGAATATATGGGTCTAGGTAAAATTTAAAACATTACTATAATATGTATACCGGGTGTTGCATCGACAAACGCATACATTGAATTTATATATAATTAATGACGTGAAGTATTTGATAAGGCTTTCCAATATGTGCCTATATTTTAGTGAGATTAAAATCATCAGTTTAAAAGCTAATAATCTGATCTTACCACTTCTATAGCAATGATATAAGAAATTTAAAAAATGTATATCCAAAGGACAAAACCATTTATTTTCATTTATTTTTTATGCAATGAGTAGCACTGTTAGCAACAGTTTTACATAATTTACCCTTCATGACTTCAACTCACCAAATTTAAAAAATGTTGGCGTACATAAATCCAATTTTAACCCTTGAACAATACACATCCGGAGCAATCAAAAATCACAAAAATCAATTGTAAGTGATGAAATGTCAGTTGCAAAATCAATTAAAACCAAATCAAACATAAATAATGTAGTATTTACTAAAGCCGATAAAGGCAATACAATAATTGCCATAAATGAAATAGATTATATGAATCAACTCACAGAATTCATGTCAACAAACTCCTCATCTAAGTCTATAAACACTAATCCAACAAAATTATACCAACAATACGCAAATGACGTAGTATCCTACATTAATGCCCCCTGTGAACTCATAGCCAAAAAAGTTAATAAACTTTAAATATAATACTTGAATTTCAAACCGAAATATTCAATAATCTTCAACTAGTTAATAACGTTAAAAATATTAAACTACACAATTCGAAGTTCATTCATTTTGACGTGACCAACTTTTTTATGCTGTTGACTTCCGTGAAATAATCATAAATAAATTTAACAATAATAAAAACAATCCTGTCATAATAAACGAAATTTTTATTTTGCTACACCTACGCTCAATTAAGACCTCTCTCGAGTTAGCAGATGAAACATATCAACAGAATAAAAGCATTAAAAATAAATCCCTGCGAGACGAGATTAAAAAACGATACAAAAAAGCAATTGAAAATGAAATACGTGCAATAAAATTAAATCATCTAATAGTAACCCAAAGATTATTTGGAATATAATAAATTCACATCGTACAAATAAGTCGGAAAATAAAATGGCATTGCACATGAGGTTAACGATTTCATAAGCCATTTCTCGTCTATATCTTCAAATAAATTAAATGTTGAATCTAACGAAAGCACTGTTAGTGACCTATTACTAATGGGAGCTTGAAGTACTCTAACTAGTTCATATTTTAAATTTAAAAAGATATCTATGGCAAATGTCAGAGATTCTACTATAAAATTAAAAAGTAGCCAATGTAGAGGTATATACGAGTGCATAGCTGAAATAATTAAAACAATTAAAGAACCAATATTAGAAATCCTATCAAATTTATTCAACCTAGCAATAGGGGCAAGTGTATTTCCACTATATCTTAAGAAAGCAATTGTTATACCAGTTCATAAAAAGGTCCACGTACTGACACAAATAAATTTTAGACCAATATCAATCTTACCTGTCATCCAAAACTATAATATCTCATCAAAGAGTTAACATCGGCTTGTTTATATTTTATTGAACAATGTTTAAAGGCTTTTAATGAAAATGAATTCATGCAAGCAACTTTCTTCGACTTACAAAAAGCCTTTGATAACATGAGTCATGAGATCTCACTTCAAAAGCTGTATTTCAATTATCCGGTGAATATATTCTAAACAGAGGGGTGCCGCAAGTTTCTAAACTAGGACCGACACTGTTTTTACTTTATATAAATGATATCTGTCATTTCTTAGGAGAAGAAAACATCTTACTATTTGCAGACGATGCCATTTTGTTAAATCGAGGAAAATTGCTTTATGATGTAAAAAATACCAACTTTTATATTAACGCACAGGCAAAATATTGGTTCACAACTAATGAACTATTACTAATTAATAATAAAAAAAGAAGACATCAATATTTGCAAACCACATATTAGAAGAAAACCATATATTCAATTCGTAACTCGAGATCCTGCATACAGAGAGAAAAAACAAAAACTAGACAAACTAGAAAATAATTTGGAAATCAACAGGTATTTTCACACCGGTCATCTACCCAACGATCAAATAGAATTTTTAAATTCCCCGCTCTTAAAAATGTTTTCACTCCCACTAACCACATCGTAGTATCTAAGAAGTAATGAGTATTTTATCTGTATATTTTTTTCACCTGAAGAAGTCGCAGTGTGGGTAAACATATGTAGTGTTTAAAATAAAACAAATTTGAAAATCAGGCATTGTCGTTATCTTAATATATGTTATGTTAATCATGTAGGAACTATTGTTGAAAATATATAAAGCCTTTGTTACTCCTAATGTCGCTCAAACTTTAATCGGAGTGAGTAAAGTTATTACATTTATAGTGCAGAGCCAAAACTTTATTGCCAATGTCATTAGAGACGCTGAAATTATTCAACTAAGATTTAAAAACTGTATGGAAGGTTTTTACTGAATCGAGAACTGTGACATCACATAATTTTAGGACATCATTAAATATCAGAAACGGCAGAAGGACCACGTGGTCGAGCCAATCACTACTACTACTACTACTACTAGAATTAGAACAGAGGAATCAGAAGGCAGGAAATGGATTATTAAGTAACAGACCTTACTCAATGTATAATCCTACTTAAGGAATAACTATTAATAAGCTTCTATTCATCCTCAATCGTTGTGACATACATGAATTTAAAAAAATCAATTTCTGAGTAGAATATATATATATTTTTTTAAATACATCAAGCTGGAAAATCCCAATACATCCAAACTATACATGATTTTTAGAACCTTGGGTGGAGCGCATTATCAATTAAAACTAATTCATTCCGACTTAAGTAGACTGATTAAGGGGACATCAATTTTGTTAAAAATCAAAAATTAAATAATATATCAAATAAACTTGGTATATCACCGAATAATCAAACATATATAAATAGCTAATCCTTGTAAAATTTTAAATTTGTAAACTAATATTAACAATTAACCTTATTGAACTTTTAATTGTAAATTCCTTCCATAACTATTTAATATTTAAGCGAAAATTATAAATTATAACATCTCTTGTCATCTGCCCGATAAAGCTACTGTGTGGCGAAACAATTGTAGCAGTGTTCCGAGAAAAACTGTTTTAATACTCAACCAATTTCATTTACTACATAAATTTGAAAAAGTTTTTGTGATGTTAACTGAATACAGTTTAAATGTAATGGCATTAGTATAATTTGTTTTGGGAACACATTAAGATATGACAATAAATTTCTAGATAAAGAGTAACTACCGAAGCGTTATCTGACGATATCTGCAAGGGGGCGCTCTTTTATTCTATATGATTCCGTTTATCTGAAATCTGTAACTAGGAACGAGTGATTCATTCCGATCACTTGGACTTCACCAGTTTGTTGTTGTCTGAGGAGGAACGCTATGATAAATGAAACGAGGTCCGGAGCAGGATCGTGGGGGCGGCATTCGACCCCCGCGACAGGCGAAGAGTCGTCTGCATAATGCATGAGAGAGCAAGAAAAGGGGGGTGGTGGCGCTCGTTTCTTCCCGTGCCGGAAACGCGTCAGCTAGACAGACGGAAGCGCGCCGTCGCCTTTCTTTTACGACCTTGTTTACCACGGCTAATGCACCAGAACAAGAATTATGTCTGCAGAGAGACTCAAATTTTTGGGGTGATTCACCACGGGTGGAATTTGGCAGAGGGATTGACGATTTTGCGGTAATTTAATTGTCGCGCAAATGGGCCCCGAGGACCGCTTTACGGTTTTTCTCGCATGATTTTTATCTGTGCTTCAGGGGGGTGACTTTTATGCCATCGCAGTTCAGCATCCCTTATTTATTACTGCGACACATTCGTATCGCTCGTATGACTGTAAAATTTGAAATATGATCATTCAAATGGGACTTCAGTTAGTTTCCGAATAGTTTATTCCTTATATTGATATTCATTATTCAGAATAACTATAAAAGGAAAGTTTTCTCAAACATATTGCTTTTTAATTTACATACACTGCCTGTATATAAAAAATGAGACAGATCTTTCTTATATGGTTAATTTAGTTTTGAAGAAAAAACACTTACATGCAGTGAGAATTACATGATAATTGAAAATAAAGAGGAAATGAGATTCTAGCCAAAATATACATCTTGAAATTAATTATATCTCAAACATAAGATTAAAAAATTACCTACAAGATTGTAGTTAAAAATGCATAGCCCAAAATTTTAACGCTAAATTTCAGTCGCTTTCTAAAGAGGTGAATAATCAATTTATAGCATCTAATAATGAAATTACACTTATGATGAGGTAAGCGAATCTACTGAATATACATTCCTCTACAGTAAAATATAAAATGCTTTTCTTAATAGATATTCATAATATCTATATTAAACACATAATCCATGCATTTTCAACTGCTTTCTTTAGTAATCAATTTACAAAAATGCAGTTCTACATAGTTTAGGAGATAAAAATTTGCCATGAGAGTGCCAATCCAACTTTGAATCCAAATAAAGACCTAAAAATGTATTATTCATATGTATAGTATCACCTGAATTCTTCCACGTAAAATTATTTTTTTATCAGCATTGAAGGTAAGCTTATTAGCATTGAATTACTCGTATATACAATTTCTAAACTTATGCACACGATAAATTAAATGATTTATCATGCAAGTTTTATCAAAGCCATATAAAATTGATTTATCACTAATTAAATGTCGTGGAAAGTCATTATTATAAAGAAGGAATAGTACGGGTCCAAGAATTGACCCTTGCGGTACTACATGGAAAACCTGTGCTTCGGATTATTCATCTTCATTAAGTAGCACCCGTTGTTTTCTATTCCTTAAGAGTGAGCCAAGAAGTCGGCACGTTGCTGGATCGAAAAAAAGTAAGAGAAATAAAATGTTACGCTGTGACCATTAAATGGTTTTGATAATTTGAGATTGGCAGATTTTGCTAAATTTACAAAATTTCTTTTGAAAATAGTGGTTACAAATAATACCACTAGATTGTATTTCTAAGAATTTGTGGGCTCAGATGTATAATAATTTTATTATTAGTCCCAGACCCTGTGAAATTTAAGATTGACGATTTTGTGAGGATTAGTAAAGGAAAGGCGGTATTTATAATAAGCATTGACCGATGTTAAAGTGAACATATCATAAACCACTACAATACAAGCTCATTACATTTTAGCATAGAAGAACAATAAAGAAAAATAATAACCGTACCGATGATTTTTCTCATTCTTTTATATTAATTGCTGATCATAATAATTTTTTTGGTTTCATAAAACTATTTTTTAATTTAAATATATTTTTTTAGAATAGTATAACACGGACTTCACCTAGATTCTTTGGATGATTTCGCTCTTTGTCACTACTGCCTTGTTCATTATCAAGGCGTCTAATTGTAATTTAACATTCCAGAGCATCCGCTTAATAACATATATGGTCATTTTATAACCAATATAAAATTTACTGAAAGAATGAAAACTTAAAACGTTGAATTCTATACTCCAGGTAGTGGTAATGCTATGGTCTATTATTATGGTCTTATCAATATTTATTTACCAAATTCGATTCCTTGCGAAGTGTAAAGACCGAGCTTTTTAACTCGTATCTCTTAAAGTCCTTCATTGTAACAACTACTTCTTTCGCTTTTAAAGTCCTCATTAATATTTCTCAATCGTTTGCCTAGATTAACAAATTCGTAGTGTTTAAATTGTGTCTATCAATTTATTCATTGCATCGGTGTGTAAAATCTAAATACCGTTGAAGTTTGCCCTGATTATAAGAAGAAAAATTTTCAACATGGCTAGTACACGGTTAGCATGATTTTTAGAAGGTTTTAACTCGTTTTTAACTCTTCACGGTCAAATTGATTACGCTTGAAATCTCGAAGAGTCTCTGACTGTAGAATTCAAAGAATCTTAAGCGTGAAAAGCATTGTTCCTCGAGAGGAAGAGCCTCTATCAATTGCATAGTTACTGTTTTTATTTGGCGTCTTTCTATTCTGACCATTTCTTCTCTCTTACTCGATTCCTCATCATCATTCTTTTTAGCGTCGTCACACACGATTTCTTTTTCGATCAAGTGTTCAAAAGATACTTCTCTAGATGAACGTTCGCACAGTTTTCTTCATTTAGAATGAATTAATGAAATATAATTTATCAGATACTAATGACAAGTCTTCATAGAGGGATATAATCCGTGTACGTGCTTATCTTTTCATAAAAAAAATAGCATTTTCTTTTAACAAAATACATATTCATATACGTTATGAAGGGTTGTACATAAGGTTGTAATTTTCATATCAGATTAAATGAGTATAGTAAGATATACAATTAAAAATAAAAATAAATATTATATTCTGTAAATCACTGGTTAAAACATAATATCGGCGCACATATACCTTGGTTAAAACAGAGAGAAAAATTTACTGGAAGCCTTAGAATTCAAGAGTTGACATTAAACCGAGAATTTCAATACTAAATCTAAGAAATTGAAAAGAATAGTAGAAAAGAAGAAGATGTAAAGACATAGAGAAAAGGCAATTAGGAATGTTGAATCATTAGTAATGGTATTTATTATGCCTCAAAGAATTTGAAATTTGCAAATTAAAACGAAAATTGCAGCATCCATTCTACATGCTTGGTGCCATTTTTTTAATATTCCAACTCGGTTTTATGTTCCACAAGATTCATTTATGCTCAAAATCTTGAACTAATTCTGACAATGAAATTCGAAGAATTTTAAGCTTGAGATTTAATTTTCAAATGAATAAAATTTGTCCGATTAAATATTTATTTTTATCTCGTGTCTTTAGATGCCGATCGTTCGAATTTTACAATTTTTACCTTATAAAACTTTTTAATTCATCGAGTATTTAAAGTAGCGATTATCGTTTCGATGGCTCCACAATATTTATAGCATTTGCGGCGTTTTTTTCACAATATTTTAATATATACTTCCCTAGATAGTGACCTTGAATCACTAACATTTTTTTTTCAATTAGCACGAATATTTTAATGTTATGACAAATCTTAATAGATATATACATATAGCTTCTCATTCCGATTTGTATTGGAATAATTAGAAATATTGGAATATTTAAAAATGCTGTGTTTAGTTTACCATCTTAACTAACGCAAACTAGACATTACTTTCTTGAGCTAATTGCCTTCGATCTCCACATCTATTTTCTCAAGATTCTCCACTCCACCCTCCGCTAAGGAGCGAGGGTTAACACTACATGCTATACTCCTGAGGATTTTATGGGATGTACTGAGGGATTCTAAAACATTATTTCGCATTTCTTCTACTAACTGAGGATTCTAGATACACACCCCCAGTCTGATTATTGTAGATAAAAACCCTCCTTGGGAAAAGAACCTAGAGAGTGTAGATTTACCTGGTGCAATGCATGTATTATTAGTTGTAACGAATTTTCCAACGTTTAGGCAATTTCTAAAAAAAAGTCATTGTTTAGGTTTATGATATTCAATGTTTGTATAAATAGTCAGAATTTGAATAATAATAAGTTGAAGGTTTAAACTTTAAAATAGCGGAATACATTAACATATAAATGTTATAAATGTTTTATTTATTAAATGAAGATAGTTTCTAGTTCTTCGTTTTGGCTTCCTTCTCAGCTTTCCTTTGTGCAGCACGTTTTATTTGTTGGGCAGGCTTAAGGTTATGCCTGTTAGAGAACCTCCGGTTTCTTGAAAATTTAGCATCAATTGCCAATCAAAACTCATGTCTAAAAGGCTTTGGTTTTTTGATAACATTTCGGTGGTCCTTGCGGCTTTGATTATGACTGAGTTGGTTTGTGTTCGCAAATAACGTCGAATTATAGAATTCTCAATTCCCACAAAGTTATCTAGTTACCAAAAAAACTTTAAATTTATCAATAATTCTTTCAAACTACAATAGTTTTAAAGTTTCTGCTACTTTAAATTATTAACTTTGGAGGGTATGAATAAAATTATTGCTTGCTAATATAAAAAATATGAAGGTTTCAGAGTTGGTAAAAGGTTTGGAACTTAAGTAAAATTAGAGTTTCCTGTATTTTCGAATTCCGAAATGGTCTGAGTTTTCTAAGCTTTTGGATTGCAATCCAAAAAAAGGCAGACTAATGTTTGATATTGATTTGATTTCTAAAGGTTTTAGATTTGTTGAAGTTTTCAAACTTAAGTAATTCTAAACAGAACAGTAGAATTCAATCCTCCTGGCATGTCTTTTGAAGTTCTCATCAAACAATCTATAGTTTACATTAGCTATCTCAAGCCATTCAGATTTTTCAAAAGTTTTGTTTAAACTACAATAGTTTTAAAGCTTCTGCGATTTTAAAATAATGGAGTTAGTGCAATATAAACAAAATTATTTCTTTTTGTTATAATCAAACGTTTAAGCGTTTATTAGAGTTTTGGAGTTTCAAAACGAGATTTAATTTTTTTAAATTTCCTTTCTAAATGAATAGGCTTATGAAGTATTCGAATAAGTAAGCTTTATGACGCTATAAAAAAACTTTTTTATTTTATTTTCAAGGGTTTCAGATTGGTAGAAGTTTTTAAACTAAAGTCATACTAAACTCATTTTTGGTTTACCGAATAGCAGAGTTCATGTGCCACACACACAAGCTAACTAAACACAAGCGACAAAGAGGACAAACGGTTTAATAAAAACTTCCACAATTTTAATAATAATAATAATAATTAAATCTTTATTTTCAAAAATAAGTATACAAAATTGCAATACAAATTAATGAAATACTGTCATATTTAACATCAATATATAATAACAGCAAATAAGAATATATATGTGTTGAGTATGATGATGTGCTTTATTGCAGTTCGCTTAATAGGGTTCTTTTGGACACAGATTTTCGTACAAGCGACTTCTAAAATTATTCGAATTATGGATGGCTGAGCGCCTCGTGCAAACAGGGCCCCCAAAGATGTCGCAAGAAGTGGCCGGTCTAGTAGTGCGCGGTCGAATGAGAACATCGCTGCTGTTGCCAATGACGCCAGAGAGAATCCGTAAGCATTACTAGACACACATTTAGGTATCAGCAGACGTTCGTTGCAACGGATTTTGGTGAAAGATTTGAAAATGTTCCTCTACAAAATGCAAACTGTTCACGAATTGCTGCCTGCTGGCCGTTGGACAAGGTTAACTTACTGCCAAACTTGGTGCAAGAATAGGATGATTTCGCATAAAAAATCATAATGAGCAATGAAGCAAAAATTGAATGTTTGGTGCGGCATTTACAGTGAAAAAGTGATTGGTCCTTATTTTTTTTGAAGACGCTAATGGTGCCGCAGTAACCGTAAATGGCGAGCGTTACAGGCAGATTAAACGAGTTTTTTTGTCGCAAGTTGCTGCATTGGGTCTCGATCATTGTTGGTTGAATCCAACAATGGTTGCTCCGTCGTGTTGAAACACGACGGAGCAACCACTCACACAGCTCAGGTAACTATGGAGATTTTGAGACACCAATTTCCAGGTGATCTTCTACTTTGCAGATCGCCAGATCTAATAGCACCAGACTTCTTCCTTTGGGGCTTTTTAAAATCTTGCGTTTACCACAACAAAACATGAACCTTACAAGACTTGAAAGCTAACATTGAAGAAGAAATCGCCAATTTGGAGCCAGATGTTTTGCGAGCAACAATTAAAAATGCCGTAAAACAAGTTCAATTATACATCAACTCGGGAGGTGGACATTTAAGCGATATAATTTTTCCATGTAATATAACTAATAATACACTTTCAAATAAACTTTTGATGAAAACAGAGTTTTTTTTTTCATTTATTCATTTTCACAAAATGGCAGCCAATTAAAACTATGACATTACTTTTGCGCCACTTTGTATATGCTTATAGCTCCGTCTTCCAATTAGTATTGGAATTATTAAAAGAAATGAAACTTATAAAGTTTCCTCCAGTGTTCTGTGTAAGCTAACGGGGTCCTACCCATCTGACAGAAATGAACGTATTTGAGAAATCATATATTTGATGACTATCCTAAAAAGGTTCTCTTAATACTGATTATTTACAAATACCTATATAGAACGAAAGTTTGTAAAATTGCTTTTCAGAATGAAGGACAATAGAAGTATGTCCACCAACCGCACTAGTACTTTGCTCCATCGTGAACTTAACTTTTATAGGTTCTACGAAAAAAAGTACGACTGGCCAGCACAATAATAAGGAAGAAATCTTAATTTATGAAAATATGAAATTGAATTCATCTGGACGTTACTGCATTAGTATTGACATACTCAAATTATGCTTACCAGTCCAAATTCCTTATTTTTACATGTTAATTTCTGTTTTGAAATGAGATGTTTTTCTACTAAATAGAAAAAATCCATAATATGTGCAATTCCTAACGTTCAGGAAATCAACTATATCTTAGGTTTACGTCTAATTAGTTTACTAACTGTACTTAGTAAAATTTAAAAATTTTAATTCTGTTAGATTTTACTTAAGCTTTTGATTTAGCAAATCATAAATTGCTGCTGGTCAAACTTAAAGATTTTGAATTTGATGAGGTGTCATGGAAATTTTTTGAGACCTATTTTGATAGTCGTTGTCAGTTTATCATAAATCATAAATGGAAGGACATCTAAGGCAAGCGTTATTACATCATGTGTCCCACAAAACTCAGTTTTAGACCCACTTCGGTTTAGTATCTATACAATGGATATAAACACATCTTTCTTTCAATATTGTTCTATTTTTTGCTATGCGGATGATACTCAACTTATTTTTAATTTTGACGAAGGGGAAGGCTTTAACCCAGTGCAAAATATTAATAAAGACTTACACCAAATTTCGAAATATGCTATTAATCATAATTTAAAACTGAACTCTAGAATGTTTCTAGCAATACATTTTTGTGGTAATAAATCTTTACGATCAATCGTAGATATACCTAAATTATCTTTAAATAATGAAATTATTCCAGTTGATGAGTATCCAAAAAACATCGGCTTAATAATAGATAATAAATTAAAATTTGCAATCCATCTAAATAAACTTTTGCAAACACCGTACATCAAATTTAAGCTTTTATATGCGAATAGACAATTACAAAACTTTAAAACTAGGAAGACATTGTGTGAAGTCATTTTATTACCAGCATTTTATTACTGTTAGTTTATTTATTATCCATGTTTAAATTCCACCGACAAAAATCGTATTAATTTAGTTCAAAATTCTTGTTGTAGGTTTATTTGCTGTTTAAGAAAGTATGACCGTGTAAGTCACAAATTACGAGAGCTTGGATAGTTAACGGTAAGTGATCAGTGGATTTCAATTTCTTATGTTCACCCGAAAACTGATTGTCAACCAGTCACCAGTATATTTATTGAATAAGTTAATTTGGCGTAAAGAATGCCACTCCATAAATGTTCTAAACAGTAACTAATTACATATATCGCTACACCGTATCTCCTTAAGTGAAAAAAGTTTCAGCTACATGATTTCTTTCTAAAAGTTGCTTTATATATAGTAAAAAACAGAAATGACCTAAGACTCAACACAAAATATTCCTTACAATTATCAATTTTTAATTAGGTTATGTTTCCTTTATTTCATTGTTTTGAAATCTTAATCGTAATAATTTTACAGAAAAAATATTAAAGGTTTCTCTAAAAAATGGGCTTTTATGTAAATAATTCAACTTTACATAAATGCCCACTTTTTATGCTCTAAAATTTCAATCAAAATATCAATTCTTTCAATATATTTGCCTGAAGCCAGTTACTTTTTCCTCTTTAAGTACCCTTTTGAAGGTGTTTTTAATATCTGTTTTGGATTGCTGATAACTTCTTTGCTATGTTTTGTGCATGTATTATTAGTTGTAACAAATTTCAGAATTTGAAAAATAATAAGTTGAAGGTTTAAATACTAAAACAATTAAAAGCGGTAAGGTTTCTGAATTTAGCGAAATATACCAACATATCTTCTAAATTTCCACAAGGTAATCTAGAGTTTGCATTAGTTACCAGAAATACTTTAAATTTATCAATAATTTGAAACTACAATAGTTTTAAAGTTTCCGCGATTCCAAAATTATAGACTTTGGGAAGTATAAATAAAATTATTTCGTTTTAATATAAAAAATATTAACGAGTTGCTGAAAGATTTGGAACTTGTCAAATTCCGAAATGGTCTTTAGTTTTCAAAACTTTTAGATTACCATTCCAAAATGGCAGGCTAATGATTTAATAATTTGATTGTATCGGCTTCTAATTGTTGAAAGTTCATTTTAAATTCACTGTAAGGTGTTGTAACTAAAACACTGAAATATCAAAATCCCCATTATTGAACTTGTTCAATTTACCACCCCCACTCACAAATGTATAAATACACAACTGTAATTTTAGAATATACCATTCTTCGCCTGAAGAAGCCACAGTGTGGCGAAACAATTGTTGCGGAAAATAAAAGCATACTCTTTGAAAGTTTGTGTTTTAGTTACAACACTTACAGTGAGGGTAATGTTTGTTTTTAATTAACAAGCTTTATGTAACCACAAATAAAATAATTTTGATTTGATTTCAAAAGGTTTTAGATTTTTTGATGTTTTAAAACTTAAATAAATAAACAGAATAGTAGAATTTGATCCTCCTGGTTTGTCTTTTGAAGTTCTCATCAAACATCCATAGTTTACATTAGTTACCCCAAGCCCTTCAGATTTTTCAAAAGTTTTGTTTAAACCACAATAGTTTGAAAGCTTCTGCTATTCTAAAATAATGGAGTTAGTGCAATATAAATAAAATTCTTTCTTTTTATTATAATCAAACGTTTAAGAGTTTGTTAGAGTCTAGGAACTTTAGTAATTCTAGAGTTTTCTGCATTTTAGAATTTTAAAACTGTCTGGAGATAGTTTTTTTAAAATTCCCTTTCTAAAAGGATAGGCTTATGAAGTATTGGAATAAATTAGCTTTAATTAATTTCTAATTTTATTTTCAAGGGTTTTAGATTTGTATCAGTTTTTGAACTTAAGTCACACTAAACTCATTTTTGGTTTACAGAATAGCAGAATTCGTTTGCTTGTGTGCGGCACAACCAAACGAAACACAAGCGACAAAGGGCACAAACTGTTTAATAAGAACTTCCCAAATTTGAGTTGCCCTCCTTAAATTGACGTATTTGTTAAAACTATCTGTCCAATTAGAACTTGATACTTGTAAGCGAATAGAACAACATAACATGTTCTATCATTTTGTATAAGCCTAGTTTACGTTTCAGATTTTTGTGGATTTTAAAGTAGCAAAATTTTGCGAAAATACTTTATACAACGGTTGTGTGGTATAACTCCATTATAACTTCTTTTATAACTTTAAAACGTTTAAGGTAATTCATTACTTTCTAGAATTTATGCATGCGATATTCCATCTAGTTTGGCTCTTTGTACACATTAAGTATCCCTTATGAGCGGCTTATCTTAAGTAGTTTCCTTCATGAGTTGGTCAGACCTATTTTTCCTTATAGTCATTACTTAAATTAAATGCAACCTATCAATTTTTCTCTACGTTTTCTCTAAATAATATTCCTATGTTACTATAAATTGCGTTCTCTTGTTACTTATTAAATTTGCTCGCGTTTCTAATCACTGTAATTCGCTCTTGGAAACCATACATTTTTAACATAGTCTAAATTTTATAATGTGAAACGTAGACCTTTGCTACCTTCTCTTTTTCTTTAAAAGTGTACAGTTGATTTTCTCTTAATAAATCTTAATTTGACGGCGAGAATTTTTGATTTTAAATTATGTGTTTCATAAATCGTACCTTTCAAACTTAAATACAGGTTAGATCATTAGAAATAGCGTGTCGCATCATTTCGAAATTCTTGGGAATAAGCTAGCTTGGAAGGGTCACGTGTTAATTTTTTTAAAATTATGCACCAATTATCTCGTACAATCTATTGTGCGAGTCTACTTGAGGCGAATCCTCCTTATAAATTGTAAGCTTGAACTAGCGTACTCATAACCTTAGATAATGCGTAGTTTATTAAGGTAGGCTAGGAATACGATACGCCATTGTAGTGATTATTGTGGTAGGTCAAGAGTGCGCTATATGTTAAGAGCATTCTTAGTTTATAAGTTTATAAGACTATGTTAAATCAATATTCGATTTATTAAAGTTTGAAGTCACTAATAATATATCGTCTTAATGTCTTAACATGAAACCATTGAAATTACTTAAATAAAAAATTGATAATCGATGCAAGTTTGACAAATAACAATTATTAACAAGTATTTAAACAAATTGTTGAAAATGTATAAAGTAATTGAACATTATTTTAGAAGAGATCTAAAATTGAAATGGTGCTAAATGAAGTAAATGTCACTCTAGAAAATAATTGAATTTATTAGATATGTGAAAAAAAAATTATTGATAAAAAAGAATAAAAAAGAACATGACAAATAGTAACAATGGAAAATTATTAATTTAAAAATTTATTAAAGTTTCAGAACAATCGAGAGAGAGATGGAGAGAGAGAGAGAGAGAGGTGCTGTGGCAAAGAGATAAAATATTGATTGAATTATTAAATTAATTTCAATATATTGAAATACTAAAATCCGAATCTAAAAACTAAGAAAGGCGTATAATGACATAATCCATTGAAGTATTTGTAATCTTGCATGATCTTAGTTATCATATTTATTGCCTATCATCTAAAACGCCCATAAAATTATTTAGGGCAGTATTGACTGCCAGCGTAAACCTGATAAATATTTATATACTGTAATGGAAAGAACATCCAGAATAATAAATAAAATCATTTAACAAATTGAACCAATATGAAATTACTTCTAAATAACAACAAAATTAACATTGAGTCATACGGGAAATGTATTGATTGTGTTTTTATAATGTTATGTGTGCAGAATTTGCCGATTGTCCGGGGAATAGTAATAGGAACACGGAATGGGAATTTGGGCGCCGGTGTCCCGGACCGGTCCGGGCCAAGGGCTGGCGCCGTGCCCGGAGTATCCTGGTGCCGGTGCCAGGCGTCCCGACGACGCCCCATTTCGCTATTGGGGCCGTCGCCGCACACAGAAATAACAAATTGTTACAACCGCCGCCGCCCCCCTCGCGCGCACCCAAAAAAAAAACGACCCCTTCGCGAGCGGTCTTTTTGTCAGCTCACGCGGAGCCAATGGGGCGGCGCACATGTAACCTCCGCGGAAACGTAGGCCCTCACTGGCAGCCCCGAAACGGGGAGGGAATTTGCTCCTTCCGACAACGATTGATGGACCCACGCGACGAGGGAAAACAAACCAACTAATCTTACAACTTTTTTCTTTTGTTTTAAATAAAGCCTTTATTATCGCATAGGTTTGTTTGTAAAAGTTATATAATTATATCAGAAATAGAAAACAATCAACTCTTAAAATTATGATAGTTATTATAATAATGATAAAAGTTCTAAATCTACTTTAATACTAAATAGGAGATCAATACAAGTGATAATGACCATAAAATGTCGAAACTCGAGTCGTGCTGTGTTGTTTAGATTTATATAATTGTGCCTATACGTTATATAATATTTTTACAATAATTATTTGTGGTTAAAACATAGTGAATTTTTCAATTCAGTGTTAGTATCGATTATCACGTATTAACGGTCGCATTCCATTCTCTTTATTAGGGCCTCTAATAAACGTTTCTGCCTTTTGTAAGATTTTTCAGGTAATGGAATAATTAAGAGATGAAGAATGTATGAATTAAGTGCTGATTGCTTTTTTTTTTGGCCTGGAATGCGAGTCCATATGGCCAGCTCTGTACTGATTGTTTGATTTATCCTGATTGGAAAGAATCATTCGGTATCATGGTATCTGCTGTAGTTAGTTTCCTATAGATGGCATATTACAGTTTGTTATTGTAAATGGTTATTGGAAGATCTAGGTAGTTGATTTTGCTATTCTTTCTCTCTTTTAAATTGAAAGTATCTGTTAATAGTATTAAGTGCATAAACGTCATTTACATATCGTTACCAATGTATGATGTTATTCCTCATTGGGTTATCCATCTTTCTCCAGGTAAAATCTGTTGATGGAATGGGAATAATTTCTCTAACTCTATGCAGCAATCAATAATTGTGTACATTTGCGTTTCTTGCGGGCAGTGGTGTTTTATAAAGTCCTTAATTACCCTTTTAATTCTGGACGTGGTTAAAATGACTTTTTAGTCTGTTACCGGCGTTGAGTTTATCTGAACGTCGTGAAAATTAGTAATCTGCATAAATTGGGAACTGGCGTGTTTTTTTAAATTAATTTAAAATTAACTTCATATGTTTCATAATAAGTAATATAAAACAAAACACAAAAAAATATCCTAAAGGGGTAATTTTTTTAATAAAATTTAAAAATTTAAAGTTGGCGCGAAATTGCCAGAATGCAGATGGCGGGTTCGTGACGCATTTGTTCACGTTGTGATCTGTTACGAACTTTCATATCAGTTCATTGAGCATTAAAAGAATCGTTGGAGCTACAGTTAAGAATAAAATAAGTGTATTTTGTGACTCTACATTTATTATTGATCCTAATTTATATACAATGGAAGACATAGGTCCCAGCAGTTCGACTTACTATAAATATTGTTTAGTGCCACGCTGTGTAAACACTACCTTTCAAACACCGAACAAAATATTTATATCGTTACCAAATGCAGCTAATAATAAACAGCTTAAAAGAAGAAAAATGTGGTTAAAAGCAATGAGAAATGATAAAGATATCTCAAACAAATCAAATGCTTTCGTTTGTGAGGATCATTTTAATGTAAGTATTAAATAGGTTACGAACTGACTGAGTGGTGCTAAATTTAGAATCAAATTAATTAATTTGCTATTACAGTTAATTTTATTTGATGATAAATTTAGCTCTGCTTTTTGAAACCGTGCATAATAAACATTAATTCAATATGTATAGTTAGAAGAAGACATGGATAACTACATAAAATGGAAGTTGGTTGGTGGATATATAAAAATGAAGGAAAATATTGTTCCAAATATCTTCCAATGTGAGGCTGACAGAAAACGATCTTTGCCACTACCACAAAGAAAAGGCTCAGGCAAGAGGACTCGAACGGAAATGGTTGGACAATTATTAAAAAATGCAGAATTTCAGGATTCCATTCAAGAGCAAGAAAAGACTCAGGATAATCAAAGAAGTGAAGAAACATCTGATATTAGTGCGTCGGTATGTGAGAAAAGTTGTCAAACAGATGTAATGTGTTCTACAATTGGTATTCAAACTAGACCAATAAACTTTAAAAATCGATAAATTCAAACAGACAATGTCGGTGATTTAAAGAAGGTAACAAGTGTAGCTTGCTCACCTATTAAAATAAAACCGATAAAGAAATTTACAAGTACAAGCATATCTCCTTTATTAAAATTAGATCCTCTTCTAGCATTACAAGTGTTTCTGAATATTGTCAGTGCAGTGGTTCATCATCGAGCCCTAGTCGTGACTTGATTAAAAATAAAATTAGTTCGATTTGTATTGAACGTAGTTTGTATTTATATTAAAAAAAGTGTAGAATTTATTTAGGAATACCAACTGACTATTATTTTATAATTTTATTATTAGTAAAAACTACAAAACGGCAGCTACAAGACATTTACATAACTTTAAGAAAAATTATAAGTAACCTCCCTTTCGATGAAATAGCTGATGATTTCGGAATTTCTCACAGTCAAGCTGCAAACTCTTTTCGGAACACAGTCCCCCAAATTAGTTTTTGTTTGAATGCATATATTTTTTGGCCAGAAAGACAAAAAATTAAACAACTTCTGCCATTATCATTTCGTGCAAATTATTATAATGTTCAAAGTATTATTGACTGTTTTGAAATAAAGCAAGCAACTTGGTCAGAATACAAAAAGGCAAATACTTTTAAATACTTAATATCGATTACACCAAGTGGTTTTATTAACTTTATTTTAAAAGGTTTTGGTGGTCGTACAACTGATGTTACAGCCGTTAAAAGATCGGATTACTTAGAAACATTAAAACCAAATTGTTCAGTGATGGCAGATCGTGGTTTTAAACAAATCGATGCAATATTACATCAGAAAAATTGCATTTTAATCAGACCGCCATCTGTAAAAGCAGGTGTAAAGAGTTCTAAAGCAGAGGTGTTGGAAACCAAGAGAATTGCATCATTACGTATTCATGTAGAAAGGGTTATCAGAAGAGTACGGGAATACAAAATATTAAAACCTCATGCGTGTGTAAATAATAAACTTATAAAATATCTAGGCTGCATGGTGATTATTACATGTGTTTTAGTAAATTTACAACCAAAAATAATATAATTATAAATATGTTTATTGTTAATTTTAATACATTTAATAAAGTAAAATTTAAAATTAAAAAACAGTTTCTAATAATCTAGAAAAAAATGCTTCCCAAAATATCTTTGCCTTTCCTAATATATCCATGAAATAATTTTCATCGTAATTAATCATCCCTCATCCCTCGTCATCCCTCGTCATATAATTTTTATCATTAAACAATTCCTCTCTAATAGATCCCTAAAAGTAAAAATCCATAACTCCTTCTCTTTTTCTTTTACTCCCGAACAAGCACTCCCTCAAGGCTCTCCCCTTTCACCTCTATTATACAACATTTTTAGCTCCGACATCTATAATCCTGATCCTCTCTACTTCAATCCTTCCAAATATCTCCTGAAATTTGCAGATGATACTGCCCTAATTTCCCATGCTCCCACGTTACCGAAAGCCCTCCAATTCCTTCAAGAGCTTATTGACTCCCTCCAACACTGGTTTGCAAAATGGCGTATTAAAATTAATCCCCACAAATCACAACTCCTAATTCCATACCATCGCACCAATAATTCCCCTTACAATGTTTCAATTTCCCAAACTATTATCCCTCCTTCAACTTCCGTTAAATACCTAGGCATAACCATAGACCCCAAAATCAATTTTAAAAAGCACACAGCTATAATTAAAAGCAAAATAACATCTAGGGCAAAATATTTTAGATGCTTAACATACAGAAACGATGGTATTACTATCAAAACAGCAGTCAAAATATATAAGATGATTTGTCGCCCATTATTGGACTATGGTTGTGCCCTCTATCCCAATCCCAACAATCCAACCTCCCACAATATCGAAGTTAGCGAGCGAGCATCCCTCCGTACCCTAACAAAACTCTGTCATCCTCTTAATCCCTTTCACAATCCTTCTAACCAGCTCCTCTATGATACCACTTTAGTTATCCCCATCCTAGAACGTCTTCGATTCCTATCAGAAAAATTCTCCAAAAATCCTTTCAACTTTCACATATTATCCTTATATTGTATTCCTAGAAATCCTAGTGTAAACCCCAAATTTAAAAATCCTAATTCAACCATATTTGATTTCATCTCATCGTTTCATCCATCTACGCATTAACGACTGACGCCATATGACCGGACAAAACAAGGCAGAAAGACCTCTGGTCGATAGCCTTTTGACGAACTAACTCACTAACACATCATCCATTATTCATTATTTAAATGTAAATATGTATAGTTTGTCAATAAAAATGTGTATATATATATAATTAAAAATATGTTTATTGTTAATTTTAATACATTTAATAAAGTAAAATTTAAAATTAAAAAACAGTTTCTAATAATCTAGAAAAAAATGCTTCCCAAAATATCTTTGCCTTTCCTAATATATCCATGAAATAATTTTCATCGTAATTAATTTTAATAATTGTTATTTTATTGTTGGTTTCGAATGAATGATCTTCTGCAACGCATAAATAACCAACTTTGAAATTTAACATTAACATTTGTAAATGTAATTGTGCTTTGCATTTAGGAGATATGTGACCGTTTTTTAACAAATAATCAGTTACATTTTTTAAAGACGATGGATATTTAATTTCAAACACTGCATTATTTGATATACCATCCAGTGAAGCACCAAATTCTGGATGCTGGTTATTTAATATTAATCCACACTTTTTTATTTTAATATTTAATTGTTTACCCACTTATTTTCGAACATTATCTTCCAAATATAATCCTCGCTTCATTGCCTTTGTCTGAAACATTTTGGAAACACCAATTACACTTTTCACTAAAACACCATCACTAGTTTTACATAATGCTGCGGTATATATTTTTGAAGCTGTAATCCTTCCATAGCGAAGTTCAAACCACAGTTTATTTGAACTTTGTTCAATTGTTGCATTTGCAGCATTTTTACAGGATTGCTTATTAATTGCAATCTCGCAAAATTTTAAAAATTCCTTGCAACCATGTTCCCCATGAGTATTAATGAAACGCTGCAATAATAAATGCATACTTAAATTATTAGGTTCATCTCCAGTTTCTGTGTCATCAAAATAATTTAAAATTTGTGCCGAGCATTTTAATTCTCTCCCACTTTTAATCGATTCTTCAAAAAAAATGTTTCATCTGCTGGTCGGTTATATACGATTTAGGTACAACACCACAATTTTCTGTCGTAACAGTTTCATTTGCAGCACCTGTTAATTTTGTTTTTTTCCAGTTTCATTCAATTTCAGTTGGTGCTGGCTGGGTACTTTTACGATATGCCCACATTAAAAATGCAAGTGCGTGTTTACATCCTCCTTCGGAAGCCGAACAATCCAAACATTTCACTTCCAGAATTTTTTCCTCTTTTTCACATACCACTAACTTAACTTTATAATTAGAGGCCCTAATTCTATGTTCGGGGCAAATTTGTCCAAGAATGGTACATGTATTTCCTGTTCTTTTAAGTTGCACATAACCAATTGCAGTATTGATGTAGGATCTAAAATAATTATAAGTTTATTAAATTAGTCACACCTACAATGTTATATTGTCGCAGAAGGGACAGTTTTAATTGTTTGTTGTTTTTAAATTTTTAGGTTAACTATTTGGAATGGGTAAATAAGTTTTGGGGACAATATAATTGTATATATTCTCTTCGTTTATCATAATTAATATCAATTAAAATATATTATGTAAATGTTAAATAGGTGTTTTACTTACAAATCTGCTTTTAATTAACGAATTTCTGCGGCATTATAATAATCATTATGATTGATAAATTCCATTAACATATATGCGTCGATATTCGACAAATTATCACTGTATGCTTTAAAAAACTCGGTATCTTCCATTATTTTAAAATAACACAAGGATTTAACAAATAAAATGTGAATGAATGACGTATAAATACTGCGTATAAATCTTATCATAAACAATGACGTCCTGCGATCTTCGGTCAACTTCGTGGCGAGGTCGGAAAATTTAAAAATATTATAACTTTAAAGTGCATTTGTTAAATAAATAAACAAATATTTATAAAGAAAAATATATAAACTGAGATAAATCATTATTAGCAATCATAATAACATAAATTTATTGATATAAAAATTGTATGCGTGTACCCAATTCCGCAGTATTGAAATATTCCAAACGAGATATTTTTTTAAAATTTGCAGCAGCCAGTGCAAAACAATAGAATGGGCCATTTTCGACGAACGAAGATCGTTACCTGTTCCGGGAATTTCGGTGCCTACGTGACCGGAACAATGGCGCGGTACCGAAGATCACTATATAAAGCCAGGACCAGATCAAAGCTTTTCACCAGTTGTCTGCCATCAGCAGCGGCGGTCAGTTTGGTCGGCTTCGCCCAATCAAGCCTCTTGTACTTCTGACTAACTTCTATATATTGTAAATATCTTCTTCTTCTGGCCCTATGTTTAATTTACACATTTTTCCATTGTTCTTTTATTTTTTTCATAGCTAGCCGGTGCCCATACGTTGACGTGGTGTGGATGCACAGGAGGTTGTGGGTTGGCATCTAGAAATGAAAGAGGAGATCGACTTATAGAATACTGCAAAAATAATAAATTAGTCAAATACATTGTTCAAATTGCCTAAACGGAGGCTCTATATATGGAAATCATCGGCCGATAAAGAGGGACATATCTTAACATACCAGCTAGACTATGTATTCTTAGACAAAAGCAGATAAACGAAGACGTAGAAAGTTCCTGTATAGGATCAGATCATAATCCCATAGTTACAAAAATCAGGCTCGAGATGAAACTGGTAAAAATAAGATCAAAGGACAAACAAATCAACACTATTAAGGAATACAAATAGAGAACAACATATGCCAGATTACCATGAGCATAAAAGAAATTCTCCAAAATACTTAAATACAGAAATAACTAAAATTCAAAAGGAAGTTCTACAACCACTAAGATACAAAAAGAAATAATGAATGCCAGAAGAGATCCTAGACTTAATAGATAAAAGACGATAGTTCAAAGGAATATATTATCATAAGTACAAATAAGTATTACAATTAAACAAGCAAAAGAAAAATATTTAAAAGACAAACGCGAAGGAATAGAAGGCTATCAGAGAAAATATGACAGTGTCAATACTCACAAAAAATTTAAAGGAGTTAACATATACTAATATAAAAAGAGAACCGGATATACTAGTGGACAATAAATTCAGTCCAGGCATTCAAATAAGGCAGGGAGTAATAAATTATAGTCGTTCGAAATGTGGTATTACAGAAGGATGCTTTCCATACCCTGGACACAGAAGAGACAAACGTAGAATAATTACAAAAAATGGGTGAAGAATTCTAAGTAATTAACAACATAAAGATAAGAAAGCTGCAGTATCTTGGATATGTAATGAGAGGACAGAGATTTAAGACACTCAGAGTAATTATGCAGGGTAAAATAAAGGGGAAAAGGAACACTACAAGCAGAATTTCGTGGTCGCGGAATTTGAGAAATTCGTTTCAATGCAGTTCTATAGAACTTTACCGGTTCGGAATGTTCTTCTTGTGAGTTTTTGGAATTACATATAAAATTGGTGATATCGTGTTCATTTCCCAAAGTTTAAATTTTTCCTGTTGTGGTATACTTGAATATTGTTTTATGATATCTGTGATTAGTTTTTGGAATATCATAGTATTTATTATTCTCTGTTATAAATCTTTATTTATTCATTCATTTATTGAAACTTTACAACATCCTGTTAATACTATACATATAATTATAAACTATATAAAGGAATCACAAAAATTTTGCTCACAGGGCTTGCAATAATCGTGATTGCATTTCCTTTGTTGGCTTAACATTTTATAATATTGTGTTTCATGCATTTTTGTTTTATTTGTTTAATTATTTGTTCTTTATTATTTTTTCTGGGCTTGGATTTCGTTATTATTTTAAGCCTTTGATTATTTTGTTAGACAAAGGCATTTTGTCTCATGTATTTGTTGCCCCTGCTCTGTTACTGGTGATTTCAGTGTCTAATGCTAGTTCTAGTCGTTTTGTGAATTTGATGTGCATCACTTTAAGATGCTCGCTTAGGTAAAAATAAACACTATGTTCCATCAAGAAAGTAGCACAGTTAATATATTACAGATTAAACCTTTACCAGGCGTTATTATAATCTAGAGCATTCAAAATTACAGAAAATATGTTGCCTATTAACAACCATCGCCCCCAAATATGAATAACTTAGCATTTTTGGAAAGACGTAAATAGCAAATGTATATCAGTCATGCTGTAAAAAATTCCAAACAAATTCCTCTTTATTTAAATCTATTGTATACTGAATTATTCTTAAATTGAACTACAAATACATTATTTGTTAACGCAAGGACGATTTAATAGCTTGGCTTGGTTAGTGTAGCTCAGATATATCTGAAAGCTGCATAGATAATTCATTGACAACTAATACAAAATGGTAAATGAAATGACTAGTTTTTTAAATTTATACCTAAATTTAATTAACTATTGCAGCAAAATAAATGAATCTAAGAAAACGTAAGGACTTATGAGAATACAACAAACATATTACAAGTAAAGGCTGCCCCAAAATCGTTATATTTTTATTAAATCGTAAAGTATATAGGATGGAGTTATTTATGGAATAGCATATACGTACTCTTTTGTCGAAAATTTCCATGACCATTCTGCATAAATGTGGTTGAATTTCGTTGATGCAGCGTTTAATTTCCTCTTGAAATGTATAGGTGGTTGTGGGCTTATTGACATAGACTTCTGATTCTGATCACGGAAACGAGAGAGTACACGGCCAAGGAAATGTCTCATACAGTAATTGAATTGTTTAACTGTATGGTATGTGGCTCCGTCTTATTGGAATCACATATTCTCCCCATTATTTCATCCAATTTCGATTAAACCCCGTGGTATCATCTCGTAATAACTAGCGCCATTAAAAGTCACTGCTTAGCTTTTAAAAAAAGTATGGTCCAACCTTAATTACGCACCAAACAGTGATGTATTTGTTTTTCGGCAGTTAAATGTAGGTTTTCTAGACCCCAAACACGGAAAATTGGGCGGTTTACAAAGCCTTAAAGGTGAAAATGTGCTTCATCGCGTAGAATAATTTGCTCGAAAAATTAGTATCCACTTTTTGATGTTCAACTCTCTTCATTGTGTATGATAATTATGCTTCTGTTATTGTGTTTATTGAATTTTGTAAACATGGAGACACAGTTTTTTGTGAGTATGCGCTATAGAGAACTTTTTTCAATTCCTGTTCATTACGCCTAATTGGTGTTCCAATGGTTTTCACCAACACTCTTACAAGTGTCTTTATCGCCTCTAACTATCTAGTCTCCTCGAGATAATAACCTCATCACAGTTGATGCAGTTAAAACACTATTCCGACTATGGTATGTATAAATTTTTAGAACTTCCATTATCTTTTATATATTGTTTAATAATGAAAACACGTTGTTGTATCGTGTAAAGCTCGATTTTTTACAAACCCTGAATTCTCAGCTATTATATCGTTTTTTTTTTTCAACTGGCCAACAATTACTGCACAAATGGCGGAAAATTCAATTATTGCGTTAATTTTGGAACACCAAGAATATCTCACATCATCATGGGTACTAATCAAGCATCAACTGCGTTCATTAAGTTGAATTACTTAACAAATTATATTGGTAATAATTATTATTAACGTAAGTATGTTTAAGTGCTTTAAGTCGAAACTATAAGTCACAATGCTTCAAATATGTAGTGGTAAAACAAAGTTTTTAGATTATTTATTAAAATCCTTAAATATTTTTGATATAACCTCATTTTGATTATATTATTCAAGAAATTAAAAATTTATTAAATACAATTTTTTAAGTATTTTAAGTTGCATACAATACCTTTGTAAATGAATCGATTTTTTATATTACTTAATTATTTGTACATAATGCACTTCTAATTATTATTATTATTAAATTGAATATTTATAAGGGGTCTATATTTTGTTTAAATATTTCTTATATGAATTTCGAGCATTATATTTTATAGACTCTAAGTGTATTATATGAAAGCCTAATAACTAGTAACAATAGCAATCAATATGAAAACAAATAAATGGTGTTAGTCCGTTTGGGCTATAGACTTGCGGTCTTTCTGCCCTGGCGTGAATTTAGTACAAATGAATTGATGTATTGATATTTATCCAAATATCCCTTATTTGGATTGCGAGGGATATAGAATTTGGTTAACATTGGTTGGTTGTGGGGATTATTAGCAAATTTAATGCTTAGGCTTACATTCTTTATTTATATAATTTTATCATGTTTCTTTATCTTTTTTTTTTAAATTGTAGAATTACCCTATTTTATATGCAGTTTTCACTTCACTTTAAGTGATATTTATATATTTTTCAAGAAGGCCACATATTAAACAACGGTTTTACTAGCCACAAAAATATTTACAAGCGTGTGCACAACTAACAAAAATTTTATCGTAACCGAATGAAGTTTAATTTTAAGTATTATATGATTTCTGTAAAGTGTTATTTCGAATATAATTAAGTATTTCATGAATTAGTTTATCGTGGTGAAACATTTTGTAATATAGAAATAAAGTATTTTGTCTTACGGCAATCACAATAAATAAATGTTTTAAATTACACAAGATATTAAGATTTAATTTAATGAATTAATTCAAATATTTAACAGTATATTGCAATCATATTTTTTATCAATATTGCTTATTGAAGATCGTCAGTACTGCCATTTTCCTTATTTTTTCTTTTGTCTTTGCGTTTTCCATCTCCGTTACCTAAATAAAAGAAAAATATATTAATATCTTAATATTTCAGATAGTTCATAATTATTTCCCTTCTAACCCCGCTCATTAATAACACTTTTGTTCACAATATATAAATAATTCTAATCCTCTTTATCGCATTCGTTGTGCTCATCCCTATATATAATATAAACAAAAATTGGAGTCTACTTATCTCTTTTTATTTACCAGGTCCATACAATATTCTATGAGAAAGATATTCACCTGATACACAATAATAATTAGTTTAAATACCTTTTTCGGATTTCTTTCCCTGTTTTTTATCTTTTCCGTTTCCACTTCCTTCGCTTCTTTCAGGTTTAGCTCCTACTGATTGCGCAAGAAACAATGGACGATCGTACATGATAGCATTTCTCAACGCAATGTCATGAATGTTTGCAGATGGGGGAATTTGTGCATTATTTTCCTAAAACAATGTTTTTTCTGTTTCATGCATATATTTAGTTTAATAATTTATCAAATCATATAATTATAGAAAATGTAACTTCAAATAATAATTGAATTATGTAATATGTAGATGTTTTTATTAAATCATATATATATAAATATACATATTTGATAATTAAAAAAAAAGACAAACAGTACAATAAATATTACTTATATGTGATAAATTGAATAAGTAAAAAAGTTAACTTACGATAATACAAGCCAAAACAAAAAGTGTACAAGCCAACAATTTCCACATTTTGTTATATTTAATTCGAAGCCTGATTCGAACTGGTGTTTAAAATCAAGTGGGTGGTATTTATATGGATTCTAACTAAATCTCCCGTGAAAAAAATAAAATTTTACTATTCATTCGAAATTACCGTAATTATTTGTTTGGTAATATAGTAGTTACAACAATTGTTATAAAAAAATAGAGGCATACCTATTCAATATAATTAATGCACGTCAGGAAGTAATGAAAATAGTTCAAATGATTTCCAATTATTTTATATTACTAAAAATGTTTTTGTAGTTAAATAAAAGATACGTAATATTATACCGCATTAGTCTTTGTGTTTTTATTTATGATTCATATGCTGATATATTTTTTACTCTTTTGTCTATGATTTAATTATTTTGTATAAACATTTTTCATGCTTATCTAACCCTTGCTATTATTTTAGCCAACGATTAGGTTTGTTCTCTTTTGTTTGGGTTCTTCTGTATTATTTCATACCGTGGCTCATTTAGACTTTTCCTTTTTCTTCCTGCTACTAATGTTTCTCATATTTTTTACCAGCCTGATATCTTTCACTCTTTGCAAATGATTCCACCATCCTAGTTGCTCCAGGTTTGTATATTTCTTAATTGACTTGACATTTAATTCTCTTATAACTCTTTCAATTGCATTAATGTCATATCTTTTAGTTACCCATATTATATTTTTAAATTATTTCATCTCTATTATATTACTTGTATTATACTTTTTAATTTTGATGTAACACCAATATTTCACATTCATAAGTTACGAATACGTATACGGGTAAAAGGGAATGCGTCGAAGTCACAGAATGCAGACCCCTAATAGGGCCAATTATATATCTCTAGTGATGAGAGGACTAGCTCTCCACCCATCCAACTCTTTTGATAAAGTTGAGGATTTTGCTGGGACACAGGCCTCTCAGGTTTGGTGGTTTTGGCCATGAAATCCCCAGCAGGATGTTCAATAATGTTGATATAGTCGGTCCGTTGGATCTTCCGTCGTACGTCACAAACTATCGCTTCAAAAAACGACGAACGTTTTAGAGTGCGTTCTTTTTCTTCTCGAAGCGATATTTTGTAACGTACGACGGAAGATCCAACGGATGGACTATAGAGCGGGACAGGAGCACATGATATGCTTTCTCGTTGAATTTCCTGCAGTTGGGATCTTAAGCGACTCCTAATACATAAATGTATTTATTTTACTTACAGTGCCCAGTTGGGATACCAATGAGTCATTTTAGGTTTGACCTGGATAGATTTTACACAATATTGGACAACTTTAGCGTTGGGTGGTAGTATTTGTTTCTGGAATGAGCACAAGTGGAGACTTTCTATCTTGATTTGTGTTCTGATATTCATATCTTTTAGTATGTTTGAGAGAGTGCTTTTGGATAGGGACACAGGCGTATTCTTGGTTTTTCAGTTCAGTTAATTTTTTGCACTCAAGGGTATTTTTAGCTCAAGATTCGATTCGGCACAATATATGCACTTGTTTCTTTCTTGTTTTTCGCTCCATCTATAGTAGCTTCAGAGTTTTGTGACGTGTAGTGCTTTTCGAAAAGGTAGGTCGGCGTAGCACTATCCTAACACTTCCTTTGAAGCATCCGTCTAAGTTATTCTTCCAAGGATTGCCCCATACCTAATCCGGTCCGCCTTAAGACACCAAGTATGTGAAAATCCAGGGGAGGAAGAGACACTGACGTCGGCGTGATGCACATGGCATGCTCTATAATAGTTTACTTGTTGCAGTTTTGAGTTTAACCTTAGGCCACCATATAACTGCTGCATATGTTAGGGTCGGTCTTATAACGGCAGTGTACCGCCACTTCTGGATGACAGTCTCCATGATTTCTCAATAACTCTCCGATACTACCAGAACGCCATGCTTGCCTTCTGTACCTTAGTTTGAAGATGATTACTCCAGTTCACATTATAATCTACTCGCAGATACTTGTAGAGTAAGTGTGATGTTGAAAGTCTTGGGCAGCTACGTTCTGTCCGGTTTTTGTCTGTACACTATTTCTCCACTGTATTGAAGCACTCTACGTTAGTTTTTGAGTACACCTTCATAGCCGCCTTTAATCAGAATTGTTATGTCATTTGCATATCCTCGGGCTGAGGAGCCAGATATTTTTAGTCTACATAGCAAGTCACGATGTTCTACACGAGGAGATAACACTTTTCCCTGGGGATATTTAGCATATTTTTTATCCACTCACTAAGTGTGCCTGGAATGCTGGACATCGAGAGAGATTGTCCTATGCTATTGAAAGAGGCATTGTCAAAAGCATTTTATTTACCAACGCCTCATCAATGTGGGTAGTCACACAATAGAGTGCTGATTCGGTTAAGCGTTCTGATATGAAAGTGTGTTGATTTGGGTGAAGAGTCTTCGTTTTTAGAATATGGTCCCTGATGTACCGATCGGAAAGCTTTTTCAAGGTTTTTATCATTAACTATGCGATCTTCTTGATTTGGCATGGCTCTAATCTTCCTTGCCTTGTTTGGGTGTGCTCTAATCTTTTTTTTAAGGAGTACCAATCTGTTGCTGGTCTTCACACTATTTTCTATATTTTTACAGTCGGGAAAATGTGTTTTTAAGAGTATATCCATTAACTTCACGAAGTTGTCAGTATGATTGCAATCCTCCTTTTTCATTATTTCAGGTTGTAGCTTTGGGTCTTTCAAGAGTACTTTTTTAGCCTTATAGCTGTGGTTATGTACACAATTTGTTCGTAAAAGTATTTCCAGGATTTTTTCTGCCTCTACCTTACCTTATTTTTGTATAGTTGGTGAACCACAGGCCCAATCAATTTCCTGCTTGGTGTGTTATGGCCGCTGACGGTAGCACTAGCTCGGTAGGCAGTCATGGTTAAGTAGGAAAGCAAAAAATAAAAACAACCCTTAAGAAAATCAAGAAAAATAGGGAAATTTAAAAATTAGTAGCAGAAGAAGAAAACAATTGTTTAAACTCTATATTAAAAATAGATATACTGAATTTTAATACAATACAACAAAGGTTATTTGTAATTGATATCAAGTTAAAAAAAAACGTATATAATAATCAAAATAATGGATACGATTATAAACTAATCTTTAAGATGAAATAAATAGAGCACTATGACTAAATAAACAAATAGTTAACAACAACGAATAATAATTAAATAAATAAAAACCAATAATAATTAAGTATTACAAAATCTATGTTTACAGTCAAAATTATTAATTAACTTTCCAATTTATATGGTTAGTAATTCAATTTTGAATAATTAATTAAATCAAAAATTATTGATATAACAACCAAATATAAAGTGTCACCAATGAATATACATTAATAGTTACAATTTACAATTTACCTATTACTAATAATTCAAATTAAAATAATTAATTTCATTCATATTTAAAACTATACACACAATTAACGTTATTTGTTTGTAGCAAGGATGACTTCAACCCCCTTTACATCGATTTATAAATACAAATCAAATAAATGCAGTATATTTAAAATAATCCGATAACCAAAATTAACAATATTCTTTATTATGATTCCCTTCCACTCACTATCCTTGTCTCAAATATCCAAACATCCCACCTCGAAGGCAGAGCTTCTGCAGCCTTATTTTTAGATGTCCACAAAAAGCTTTTGACTCTGTCTGGCATCAAGGCCTACTATACAAGTGCCACCTCCTTAATATCCCTCCTCATATCATTTTCATTATTAAACAATTCCTCTCCAATAGATCCTTAAAAGTCAAAATACACAATTCTTTCTCCTCATCCTTTACTCCTGAACAAGGACTCCTTCAAGGTTCTTCCCTATCACCTCTGTTATATAACATTTTTGTGCTGACGTCTACAACCCTGATCCTCTCTACTTTAATCCAAACAAATACCTCCTCAATTTGCAGACGAAACTGCCCTAATCACATATGCTCCCACACTACCAAGAGCCCTTCAATTCCTCCAAGAGCTTATTGACTCCCTTCAAAGGTGGTTTGCAAAATGGCGCATTAAAATAAATCCCCACAAATCCCAGCTCCTAATTCCTTATCATCGCACCAATAACTCACCATACAAAGTCCATATTTCTCAAACCATGATCCCTCCCACAGCTTCCGTTAAGTACTTGGGCATAACCATAGATCAAAAAATCAATTTTAAAAAACATACAGCCATAATGAAAGGTAAAATTACTTCTAGAGCAAAATGCTTTATAAGTTTAACTTATAAAAACTGCCCTCTATACCAATCCCAGCAATCCAACATCCCGTAATATTGAAGTTAGCGAGCGACCATCCCTCCGTACCCTAACCAAACTCCGACATCCTCTTAATCCTTTACACAATCCATCTAATCAGCTCCTCTATGATACCACTTTAGTTATCCCTATCCTAGAACGCCTTCGATTCCTATTAGAAAAATTCTCCAAAAATCCTTTCAACTTCCATATCTTATCCCAATATTGTCTTCCCAGAAACCCTAATATTAACCCTAAATTTAAAAATCCCAATTCAACCATATTCGATTTCATTTTATCATTTCATCCTTTTACGCATTAACGACTGACGCCATATGACTGGACAAAACAAGGCAGAAAGACCTCTGGTCGATAGCCTTTTGACAAATTAATACATTAACACCTCATTCATTCTTCATTACTCCAATGTAAATATGTACAAAATTTGTCAATAAATATATGTTACTACTCTTTATTATGAGTATAACTATAAGTAATTTTTAACAAAAACATAAGTGAGTCTAGTTACCCTACACTATTACCCTTTTGTTTTTTGAAATAAAATTAACTGGAGTCAGAATAATATGAATAATAATAAATCTATGACAAACTTCCGCTTTGTTTCAATTTTAAATAAAAACGTTCAACTCAAATTGATCAAATTTCATTTAATTTGCGTCTCTTCGTTAACAAAAAAATCTTAGTATTTAATGTGGGGACTTATCTTATCGGTTTTCCGCTGAGCAGGAATTTTCTGTCTACTTTCCCGTGATTCTCTGATCCGGACGGAATAGCTACTGCTCCGACTTCCCACATGGACCGTTCTCCCACAGAAGAAATCCAAATGAAATGAGAGGACCCTCACTCGAAAATTTTCTTCACACACAGCCAAATTATTTCGGATCAATTTTGGTATATTGTACCCTTAAGAAAGAGGCCTAAATGAAAATAAAATTCCCCCTGAAGAAACTTGATAACCATTGACTTACGGCAGTTTAATTTTAAATTAAAATAATTTAATTACAATTATGATACTTGGGTGGTCTATATTAAATGTCTATTCTGTTATTGTTTTATTTTGATTCCCGCTTTTCTTTCTTCATACCACTTTCTCACGAAAATCAAACGTAGAGAAATGTGACGTTACAGTCACTTTTATACACTTTTATTAAAATTTTCTTGCTTGCTTCCTCGACTGGTTGAGTTTCTTATTCCTCCATGGGTTATTAGATTTCCCTCTACCCGAGTTGAGTGGACATGATATTTTTTATTAGGAGAGCTTTTCCCAGAAGCAGCGTGAGGTCATTGACTTCAGCCTCCGTTCTTGGCATACGGTTCTCAACTTCTTGTAGTCGATCCCCTAAAGTTTCTGTAAATAGTTCCTTATCAGTTTCACTCGGATTTCTGAAAGCTTACTCTTTGGGAAGTTTAGTACCTAATTTGTAACATATCTATCTCTGATTTGACCAGGACACATGCCAATTCTGGACTTGGTTATACTCTCATTAGCAAGGGTGATATCAATCACCTCTTGTCTTCTTGAAGTAACAAGTGTAGGTCAATCCTCTTTTTTGTGTATGTGTAGATTTGTGCTTGAAATGATTTTGAGCAGATATGATAAATATCATCTCTCTTTTTGTTGTCCGTTCTTTCGCACACTGTGTGGTGTGTATTAGCATCACAACCTATAATGAGACTAATGTTGTTTGTTTCACAGTATCTGATCACAACCTCCATTTAATGTTGATGAGTGAATATATACATGCACGCGCTCTTTCATTTTGTGAACCATGGAAGTTGTTGCCTTTGACATTACCTAGTCCTCATATACTGTTTACCATTACATACGGTTCTTGGATTAGAACCATGGTATTATCATTGCTAAAATCAAGTGGCGCCTTGCAATGTTAGAAGTTTACTATCATTAATACGTTCGTATACCTACTAGATGTTTAAAATGCTTCACATGTGCTTTATCGAATTTTCTATTATTTTTTCTTCGTTTAATATTACTCTAACCTTAGTTTTGTGCTTATTTATTTCTATACCATTATATTTCATAATTTATTTGGATTTCATTCAGTTCTTGATTATCACTTATCATTCCTGTGTTATTTCAAATTTTATGTGTCTTAATATTAATGTATTTGTGTCTTTTCTGCATCTTTTATTATTTGGTCCAGTCATATTTATACCAGCTATGTGATTGCATTGGATACTTTCTAAAATACACCATAAATCAATATCGGTCACAGAGTGAAGTGAAATAAATATTAATGGAAAATTCGTATAAAATACACAACGATTTTTAAATTCTTCGTTGATGAAATTATTTTATACCTCTAAGAAGAGAGATATTGCATGCAGCATTAATAATAAATAAATCATAGAAGCATCATAAATATTGGAGATATGTGCAACTAGAAAACTACTAGGATTTATTAGACAAAAGATAAAATATAAAGGATGAACGTCGTCAAATAGAACAGCTAACGCTAACAGAAAATATTTTCTTACATCATAATCACTCAGAAACTGTTTTAACGTATATTAAATTTTTTAAGTTTATTTGACAGACATAAATACATTCAAACTAGTTTTGCTTTGGTAGCCTTGCTATTTTGTAATAGGCAAATTAATTTTCTATAATTCAATATCTGTTGAGGTATTAGCAGAAGTAGTTGTTTTAACAATGGATTTGTTTTGTAGTCTTAATAAAACTCATTGTATGTTTTCGTATTTGTTTTCTCAGTGCTTGATCTATAAAGAAGACATTGGCAGTAAAAATGAGATTATGCTAATTCAAAGTCACACCATTTGGTTTATGCGTTATACCTGCAAAATTTGAGAGACTGATCGAGAAAATACTAAAATAATTATCCCAGAAGACCTATTTAGTGCGTTTATAGCATATGTATTCAAGACACAATTTTTCAAGAATAATATAAAAAAATGTTTCATTGTTTATGAGATCTTTCTTTCAAAGTTTTAATGGCAAAAATCATTAATAAACATAAAATGTTGGTGCAAGAAAAATCTGTAGTTTGTGTGCGAACTGTTTAACAACGGTGAAGACATAAGGAGTAAATGTGTGCCTCCAACGAGATGAAATCACAATTTATGTTAGTAACTCATTTTCTAATAGTCGCCATTGACTCAACCAAGAGTCATGTATAAATTGGTTAAAAAGGAGACATATTTTCTTTAAGTTAACTGTATTCAGAGCAAAGATGATAGTTATAATTAAACCTTATTTAAGAAGTATGGAAATCAAAAGGATGAGAACACTATAGGTAAAATCATTAAATAGAACCACCAATCTCTATTTATTAAAGAAAGTTTATCATCATTAATTATAATGAGAGTGATATCGGTTTTGCTTGCCTATAGATAAGCAGTGCATGAAACAACTGGACAAATTATACATAGCATTATGATAAGTTAAAATTACAAATATCTTGTGATTTAAAGCAAGGTTGCCCATCTGGAGAATTGGAATAGAATGCAGAAAAATTATGACGTAAGGTGGATAACAAAGGTTATCCAAATGAGGACATTGCTAATTGATTATTGAACAACATGTTATTGTTATTCATAAAGAGGAAGCATTCGTAGATATAGATAAGAAGAAAAGTATTCTATCTTGTATTTGTTTCTGTCTCGCACCATCGAATAAAATGTAAAGGGCCCAAAATCAATATACACATAAATTTAGAGACAACAACAGTAACAAAATATGTATGCTACTATAAGCCACCAAATTGGCATGAAATCCTATAATTTTATTATTAGGTTTTTTGTCACTAGACATTGTTTTAGCAGGTTTACATGTCTTCCAGTTCTTTCTATATCTTTTTTATCTTGTCAAATGCTTTTTCTAAATCTACAAAACATATTTGCATATACTTGTTTTAATTTATTAGTTTCTACCTTATTCGTTTATTATTATGAGTATCTGATCTTGGGTAATTCTTCCTCTTCTGAATCTACCAAGATTATTCTTTATTGTTTCTCATATTTGTCTCTCTGCTTTTGTAATTTTTATAATTTCCTTTAATTTCCTTTTTTATTAAAAGGATTAAAACAAGAAACGTATTTTCTACTATTACGTTCAATAGTTTTGTTAGTTCTTCTATTCCTCTTTTCTTTTAAATATTTTGTAAGTTTAGGAGTTTTTTAATCTAATCTTGGCGCTTTTTTAGTTTTGAGCTTTTTAATTATTTTTATTACTTCATCCTCTTTTATCTTTTCTATCGCGGCTATTATATTTTTTCTATTTTGCTGTCTTCTATTTCTAATTCGGCCAAATATTCGAAGAATTTTTCATATTTTTTCTCACGTTGTATGTATAACTATAACTTAACAAGTGAATATACTTAATAAACATTCCCCTAATTTTTTAAATTAATTTACATAAAATTTAGATAAAATAAATAAAAATATTTAAAAATATTCAGAAAACATTTCAGATTACACATCGGCACATTTAATCCTCATATATCCCCTACTATTCAATGTTCATATGCAATAAGAAGAAATAGAGTAATCCACCCCTAAATGCACCCCAATCTAGAACCGCGGCAATTCATCGCGCAATAACTTTACTTTATTGTCCCCAATAAATATTTCTTATCGTCTTGTTTGTCGGTCCCCGCAAACATGCACATACGTACGTACATACAACCACCCCCCGATCGCATCTACTATATACCGCCAACACCAGCAATAGCAACAACGTATCTGCAGCTCTTATCTAGAATTGCTAGTAGTTTTTATCTGAGGCGAAGGGAAGGGCGAATTTGTCCCATCGCCGGAATGAATCAATCAAAAACATGGGAGCACTTAGTCTGATCGGGCATGTCGCTAACTTTATGAATTATTACATTCGTCCCCTTCTTACATAACATTATTGTCTGCCGGCGAGAGGACCGCGTCGATATCGAGACGGCCGGGAAACTGGGGGAAAAGGGGGAATCGAAAGGGCCCTCTCGTTTTCAATCGTTCCTTTCGATACACCACTAGATGGATGGATGATGTATGCACGCGCTTCCTGTCCATACAATTCTTATTAAGATCTATTGATACTTTCCTCCCGGCCAGAAACACTAATTGATCTATAAATATACATTTGCGCATCCCCATCGGTTATTTATTGTACAAAAATAAATTTCTACTTATAAAAAAGCAATTTTAAAATGAAAAGTGGACTCTTTTTAAATTAGAGTCATATTTATATTAATCAAATCAAATATATACTTTTACTTAGTTAATATCACACTGTTTGTTTATAGTGACTGCAGTTTCGATCACACAGTAATCATTATTAAAGTTGAAGCATTGTATATTCATATTAATAATTCGTTGATGGTCGGGGCTGTTTAAATACCAGCATCTAATCATACCTCTTATTAAAATCACTGTTCAACTGTGGACAATTTACTAAAATTATTCAATAATAATTTTAAGGTTTTAATTTTCGGTGACTATAATTTGCCTAATCCTCATTGGTCTGATGATCTTTATTTAGTAACCTAAACTAAACTAATTCTTGTCAATTAGCTGATATAATTAGTAAGTGCTTCATTTACCATGACCTTTTTACAGAAATAAGATACCAACTCCAATTGATTGATTGATGTTAGATCCCATTTTTTCTATATTACCAATTTGTATTATGATTTGTATTGTAATATACAAATACATATAAGCAATGATTCTATTTCCCATAATTCTATTAATCACATTTCATATGTCATTGTTATCCCTTTTGCAGTTGAAGAAAAGTTGTATCGTTTGATTATTTTACATATAATTTCAAAAGGGGTGACTTCACGTCTAAAAACCACTTTCTTGCCAGTATTTATTGGGTTAGTAGCCAATATCTTGGTTTAATTTTGACCTAATTTATCTAATTTGATAATAAAAAAAACTATTCAGTATAAGCATACTGTAACTGCTTATGATTACAACATATTTGCTTGTTTAAGATCACACTTAAAAATCAGTTCAAGTTCGTATAACCCTAAACGATTTTGGACGTTAGTGAATGACTCACGCAAGACTAATGGTTTTTCTAAACATATGCTTCTAGATGAGAAAATATCTGAACATATCTGAGAATACCGCCAATTGTCGATTTTTTCTCATCCGTATACATTGATGCTACTACCACTCCCACTTTACAAACATAAAGTCACTCTTTAAAATCTCTTTGTCTGTTTCAATATTAGATGTATTCAATGCTATACATAATTTAAAAAAAGAGTCTTAGCTGTGGATGAGATAGAATTCCATCCTATTTCTTGAAGAAATGCATTTATACAATTATAGTAGTTATTACTACTTTAATTGAAAAATTTGATCTGGAATATTATCACTGCTATGGAAATAAAGTTTTATTACTCCACTATTCAAACCGTTAGTGCATAAGAAATTACTGTGGTATATCAATACAATTAAACATTGCATTACAATTAAAGGGTTTCTCTCAAAATATAACATAGGAACAACATAGGTTCTGTAGTGGACGTTTGACTCTATCCAACCTCATTGTGCTCAAATTATCTACACTTATTGCCTTTGAGGATGGAATGCAAATAGATTATGTCTACAAGGACTTCTCCAATGCATTCGATCGCATCAACTATGGAATTTTGCTATCCAAATTATCTAGTATAGAATTAGATGAAGCATAAACGAAATGGATTATGAGCTACCTCAGTAGTAGAACACAGTCCGTTAAAATTAACAACCACATTTATAATGAAATTATAAATGAAGAAGCGCAATATTACATATTGTTACAAAATTAATAGTACCGCAGTCGAATCTGTACATTTGGTCAGAGGCTTAGGTGTTCTGTTTGATCAAAAATTGACGTTTAAGAAGCATATGTATTTACTTAGCAAGTAGAGCTAACAAAACGCTTGGTTTCGCTAATAGTTTTTCTTTAAATTTTACACCCAATACTTTGCGACATTTATACTTAGCTTTAGTTTGCCCGATACTTAAATTTGCTGCTCCTGTTTGGTTACCATTAGTTAGTTGTGATGTTTCTGCAGTTGAGAAGATTCAACACAAATTTTTGAGGCTGTATTCGAATCGTGCTGGTATTGGCAACCAAGATAAAATGTCTCTGTACCATTTTAAATATTCCTACGCTAGAAAGTAGTAGATTGATTGCTGACTTGTGCATTTTATTTAATCTAGGCAATGGTTTCTTGAAGTACAGTGAATTGCTTGCTTACTTAAATGTTACATGAAATTTTTTAATACTTTACCTAGTGGTATTGACATATTTAAGTCATCCATATCTATCTACAATCTAAATTTCTGGAATAAATGTTTTTTAAAAGTGCCCAAAATTGATCAGATAATCTAGTTTTAAAGTTGCAACCAGTTTGTTCTATATAAGTAAAATTTAATTCGAGAGATACAATTACACAAACACCTAATTACTTTAAAAGTTATATTTTATCCTGGAGTATATCAAAGAATTTGCTAAAAAATTTTACAAAAAAATAGACAAATAGATGACAATTCCTCCTTTTGGAATAATAATTCCGAAAAACGATGTCACTGCTAACAACAATCATTAAAGGTCACGTATGATCATAATAGGTACTCAAATAATTAAATAGCGGCGCGTAATTGAAATATGTTTGCCCGTTTAGGAGATTAACTAGTAGATTATAATTAAGTTTGAAGGTTTCGACGTATTAAAAAAAATAAGTTTTTTTCCTTTTGTGCAGTTGTATAAATTTTTGTTTTTATCAAAATAACAACCTAAATCTGATCACCGATCACATCGTTCTTTGCATTAAAAGTTAAATAGCAAGTGTTATATACGTTAGAAAATCGTGACTTTTGTACTGGAGCTGCATCAGTGTATATCCATCATACTGTAAAAATTTGATAAGTACACCTTTTATACTTTGTTAGTTATTATTATTCGAGCGTGGATTATATATTTTATAACCTAAAACGTATACAAACGGCGAATATCTCAATTAAAATTCAGCTTTTTCGGCAATAATATTTACATTTACTATTTTACTATTTTATCTGAACCGTTGATCTAGAAACCCCCATTTTGTCTGTACTTTTTATTGTTTTTATCCATTTCATCCTTTGTTTTCTTTTGTTTCCTTTCCATCGGGCCAGTTTTGTGTTGTGTATTTAGTTAGTCACCATGACAACCCTCACTGGTGTGAAGTGTGTTTTTTCCTACGTTATCTCCTACAATAATTCATAGTTGATTAATGTGTTAGTTCTATTCGTTTATCAAATATAATTTAATTATGTCTATGAAATCAGATAAAATAAAGACCAGTGGTAGTGATCTGATTTGCGTGGGTAAATGCAACAACAAAGTTGCTAATAAAACAACTTGCCCTTCATGTGATAAATTTTGTCATCCACCTTGTTTGCCTAGCCACGATTGTGAGACTTCCATTAGAGATCTACTAATATTGGTGAAAGATCTTAAAAGATCTGTTGAAACAATATCTATTAAATGCGATAGTCTGGCTGCGGAGAATATATAATTAAAACAATTAATTTGTGATATGAACAAATTAAAACTGGAAAACATTAAAATGAATAATGCTGTTGATAAGCTACTCAAGAAAATTAATAATTTGGAACAAATAATAAATGTAAAAACGAATGAAAACGCATCGATCTCTAGTTTTGGCTTGATTGAAGAAATTGAGGATAGGACCAGAAGATCAAAGAATATTATTCTATATAATATAAATGAGTCTGCATCATCAGATACTAATACACGTATTGAGTATGATCGATTGGCTATTATGAATTTATTTAATAGTTTGCAGAATTTTGTTCCTCCTACTAAAATAATTCGATTGGGAAGAAAAGGGTTCTTCTAGAGTGGTTATTGGTGGAGTTTATATACCTCCTAACATTAATTTGGATATATATATATATAAAACATACTGAGACAGTTGAATATTTAGTACTTTCTTATTCGGATTTATAATATTTGGAGATTATAATTTACCTAACGTTACGTGGAATGAGGGTTGTTATACATCTACAGATAATAATGTATTTGCTATTACAATTATTGAGTCCTTCTCATACTTAAATTTATTTCAAATTAACTTCATTCCTAATAGTAGAGGTTCCTTCTTGGACCTTTGCTTTTCTACTATGCACAATATATCAATGAAATTAGCAAGTGATAATATCTGCTACAATTCCATCCATCACTATGGGTATGAACTTTATATTTGTGTAAATTCTAGAGAGTCTAATTTAAGCTTCACTGAAGTAGTTTATGATTTTTCAAAGTGTAATTATAATACCATTAATAACTACCTATCGAATGTTGATTGGAATCAATTATTTGAGAGTGATGATATTAATGTAATGGTAATTTCTTTTTATAATATATTGAATAATGCAATTTCGACGCATGTTCCATTCAAACAAATTAGGTTATCCAGTGGTATGACAAGAATTTAATTTCACTAATTAAGAACAAAAAAATTGCTAACGCGAAATCTAAAAATAGCGGCGATAATAATGACTACACCATTTTTTGTAATCTTCGACAACAATGCTTGTTGTTAAGTAAAGAACTGTACGATTATTACTCGCTTGTTTTTAAATTTATTAGTGATAAGAAAAATGAGTCGGGTGTACCTTCTTCAATGACCTTTAGAAGTAATACTTTATCAAATGGTACCGATAATGCAAACGCTTTCGGTGATTTATTTTCGGATGCCTACACCAATGTGGTTCCTGGTAATGTTTACAGGGATAATTTTGATACATCCAAAAATGTTAATCCTTCGAAGTTAGTTATTTCTTTACAAGACGTATATGCAGAATTGGTATCATTTCATGCCAATTTCAGTGTAGGCCCTGATGGAATCCCTGGACACTTTTTGGCAAATTGTGTATGTTCACTGACTAATCCGATTCACACTTTATTTTAATCTTCCAGATGTCTGGAAGATGTCCAAAAATGTAATTAATATTCAGCAACATGGTTTTATGGAGGGGAAGCCTACAATTACTAATTTGTTAGAATTTGAAAGCTTCTTATTTGATGCTTTAAAAGGAAACAGACAAGTTGACACTATTTATACAGACTTTGCTAAAGCCTTCGATCGTGTTAAACATAATGTCTTATCTAGAAAACTTGAATGCTTGGAATTCTCTGAACAAATAGTGATTTCAAGTTGTTAAGATAAAAAATTACCTATCGTGCGTTATTAAGGTGTCTTCTGGGGTTTCGCAAGGCTCGCATATTGGTCCGATTTTGTTCACTATTTTTATTAATGATATTAGTGAGAACTTGAAGTATTGAAAATGTTTATTTCTCGCGGATGATTTAAAGCTGTTTTATGCTGTTGATGATATTTCAGATTGCCATAAAATCCAATCCAATTTGGATAACATGTCCTCTTGGTGTAGAAAAAATTGTCTTGATCTAAATATCAACAAATGTAAAGTTATTACCTTCAGTAGACGTCATAATTTGATTATGCATAATTATAAGATTAACAACATAATATTATAAACATAACTAATATTTTTTTGCCATATTGAAAACATTACTAAAAAGGCGTTCAAATTAATGGGTTTTTTATTTCGTAATTGTACTAAGTTTAGTTTTGCTACTATAAAAATTTTGTATTATAGTCTAGTCAGGGCTAATGTCGAGTATGTGTCGGTTATTTGGTCGCCATGTTATAAAGTATTCAAAGAAAAAATAGAGCGCGTGCAAAAGCGATTTATTTCTTAGGTAGTTTTTAAATTTAATTACCAGTTTAATTTCAGATCTTTTAATTATGACGTTGTTTGTTACACACTTAATGTTGAGTCGCTAGAAGTCCGTAGAATTAAATTAGACTTATTTGTGTTATTCAAAATTGTATCAGGTTTAGTTACTTGTGAAATAATTCGATTTATTAATTTTCATATTTCTACATCATTCAGATCTCTACGGTCGAAACCACGTTTCAGATTGAACGCTGCAACTAATAATTATAGTTTCAATAATCCTATTCAAAGACTAATGAGATGTGCAAACATCCTCAACGCTAATCCTAATTTTGATTTATTTGTACAGTCTTTAAATAGGTTTAAAAGAAATCTATTTAGAGTTAATTTAGGTGATTTATGTTATTGAATGTTTGATTTAGTTTATATTAGTTATTAGATTTAGGTTATGATAGATTTAAAAATGTAATTTATTTGTATAAAATGTGCTACCGTTAACTAAATAAAAAAATAAAAAATTTCTCAGAATGTTAATATTCCAAAGTGTGATTCGAAAAGGCACTCGAATTTTGATATAGTCTAAATGCTCGATAATGTCCTCCATATCTCTTTTCGAACCTACGTCCAGTTTGTCAAACACACCATATTTCTTTAATGGATGGATTTTATCTTTCGAGTTGAATAAAACATTTGATAATTTGTAACTGGCCCTAAACGCGATTTAGATTTTGAATGATGTCGATTGAGAAACAATTATGTTTTCAATGTTTGTAATTGTGACTAATTTTAGAGTTGGTTTATTAGAGGCCAAAGAAATTTCTAATGCTCTGTGTATCATTGAGTGGTAAGAAGCTAATTTATGTGAAATTGGGTGATTGGAATTGCAAGGAATAGTGGAATTTTCTATATGTATATTAAATTCAATTTTATTATTGTTGTGATCAGATCAGCGTATTTGATTTTGATTTAAAAATTGGTTTAGTTGGTTTAAGGTGCCAGTGAGACAGAAAAAAATTATTGTCTACATATCAGTGGCAAAATGTTATGTGCCTTTTTGTAGGCTCTAGGATGAATATTTTTTCTTTAATGTGTGGCCGCTATAATTAGAAGAACACCAAGAATTCGCCGCTCAATTTTTATGAAAATTTCAGATAAGACGTAATTAAACCACACTAAAAAATGATTAAAATGTCAACAAAAATCATTGTAATCTTTTGATCAATTTACCATGAAGTACAAAAAATTAAAGAAATTTTATTGTTATTTTATTAAATTAACCGAACATTGACTACAATTTTATCGTGCAAGTCAGTTAATTTGTTCCCCAAATTAAATCAAAAGATGCCCCGAGTTCGTCAGAGTGGCTTATTTCAACAATTAAGCGATTTGCAACGCGGTAGAGTAATCAAGCTCAGAGAAGCAGATTTGTCAATTCGTGATATTGCCCAACGAATTGGTAGAAGTGTACAATTTCTCGAAGTTGGCGTAGATGGACTAATGGACAGGAATAACGGTACAAAAACACTGCAGAACGTGAATATCGAGCTCTTCAGCTGGTCGTTGTCCGGGATCGATTTTCAACAACAAGAGCCAGTAAAGGCATCTGGGGAAATTCAACTAACCTATGAATCTCCGTTCAATCAGTTTACCGGAGAAGTCGATCATTTGGTCTCTTTGTTTGCCCTTAACTCTTCGCCATAGAAGGTGCCGCCTGGAATGGTGCAATGAGAGATTACAATGAGTAGATCAATGGAGGCAGGTTATCTTCAGAGATAAATCGAGATTTTGTTTGTCTGCTTAAGTTGGTCGTAAAATTTTGCAGTGGAACGCCATATAGCTCTTACACGCGGAGTGATGGTATGGGAGGCGCTCGGTTATGGAAGTGAGTCTCTTGTGTTCATTCCAGGAACATTAAACGCAAATCGTTACATTAACACAGTTCTAGAACCAACATTAATGCCTTATATGAGAAGGTTGGAAAACCCTATTTTCCAACAGGATAACGCAAAGCCGCATACAGCTGGGGTTTCTATGAAATTCCTGGAACTAGCTCATGTTGATTTACTTCCATGGCCTTCTAGATATTAGGATGCGGATTCAAGAAGCGTGGGATGCAATCCCTCAGGCTGACATTGACAATTTGATTTCTAATATGCCTAGGCGAGTTGCTGAGTGCTCCATAAATCATAGAGGAGCAATTCATTATTGAAATTAAAGAAAAAGTTACCATGATGTTTTGTTAAAATTTTAATCATTTTTTAGTGTGGATTATTTACATATTATCTGTAATTTTCACAAAATTAAGCGACGAATCCTTGGTGTTCTTTTCCTTATGGCGGCCAGTATATATCTGTTGAAAGTGGACTTAGAGGTGAACTCATTGCTTGGACGTGTAGTTTGCTTGTAGAATTAGATTGACGATAATTTATTTTGAGCATATTTCAAAAGTTTAACAAGTTCTAACTTAGCAATGATATTCATATTAGATTTGTCTAAAATATTCTGTGTCATTTGAAGGCATTTATTTGTTGGTATGTTTGAGAACATGCTTGTCACATTAAAGGAAACAAGTTTTGAATCTTTAGAAGTGGTTATTGATTTTAGTTGGTCTGAAAGTTGTAGTGAATTTTTAATTGATTGTTTGGATACAAAAGTAGTGTATCTTTTAAAAAGATAATTTAATTTCATTGCTAAATTACGACATGGACTATTTATTAATATAGGTCACAACAGGACTAATGGCAAGATCTAATTGGTGAGTTTTAATAAATCCATAGAATCATGGAGTTTTTGAGGATGGTTACATTTTCCATCGCTACTTTATCTGTTGTTATGCATCTTCAAAAAGACCCGATGCCCTCATATCAACAACAAAAAATGTTTTTATGGATTTATTAAAATTCACAAATCTTTTCATCAGGCCTCTAGTGTCCTAAATTAACAGGCCCGGAAATGGTTTCGCCTATACATCCATTTTTAACATATATTTTTATGTCTACAAAAAGTCATTATTTTGCCACTGATATGTAAACGATATAATTGCTTGTTTTAGAAGAAGAGATAAAAATTTATAATACAATATAATTAATGAATTCTATAATTATTATTAAGCAACCTATTTCAACTTTAACGCCAAATATAATAATGTATGCAAATGTAGGAATTTATGAAGGGTTTAGAACGCTAATATAAACAATATGCTTCTTTTAAATTACAATTCTGGTTCTCCATTTTTTTATCTTTACATTAGTACTGTTTATTTGCGATCGTCCTTTTCTTTGCGATTTCCTTTATCCTTTCCTTTCGACTTAGATTTTCTATCTTCTTTTCCTAAAATAATAATTTTATTCATAAAATAAGAGTTATGCAGATATACATAGAGGTAATTTTATACAAAATAATAATTTTAGAGATTTTCACGTAGTATTCGCGTTATTTATTAACATTAACATTTTCTACAACGTAAAGGACATTAATATATTTTATAATATAATTATATTTAACTTACCTTCTCCGCCTTCCTTTTCCTTCCTTTTTTCCTTTCCTTTCCCCTTTCCTTTTCCTTTTCCCTTGCGCTTGCGTGGTTCTGCATCTTCTTTAGGTTTAGCTCCTACTTCTTGTGTGAACCAAGATGGATGATCATTCATCATAGTATTTCTTAAAGCTAAGTCGTGTATGTTGGCAGGTTCATAATTCTGGGCATGGTTTTCCTAAAATGAATACATCTTTTATTACATAATTGGAAATAATAATCTTATCATAAAAATATGCTAATAATTGTAATTTTGTTAATTTGTAATTACTTAATAATTTAATACAAAACTTACCACAATACAAGCTGCGATTGCGAAAGTGAACACTAATAATTTTAACATTTTATTATACTGAATTCAATACGATTCGTGATTTGAACTGAAATTTTTGTACACATTTTGAGTATTTATAGTGTCCGCTACTAAATGTTCCATGAAATCACTGTAATTTTACTAATAATTTGGAAATTCTATATAATAATTATGGTATATTGTAATATAATTTTATTATAACTTAATAAAAAAATATTAATGATGATCATAACAAAATACATATATGCCCTCAATTGACTGTAAACTAATAAAAATACTTTTCATAATAAAATTGTTTTTTGAAGTAATTATTTTTTGATACAATTAGAATTACAAAGAGTAGTAAAATATAATTTGTTATTATCACACATGATTGTATTAATTTTTTATTTTCCCTAATTAAAATACCTTTTAGTTAAGTTTCATCTTACAATTTTAAAATCTGGTTAATAAAATACATAATTTAAAAGTTAATTAACTATATGTTATTGTACAATTGTAGAAATAAATAGATTTAAAAAACGGATAAAAGAATTGTTGTTACAAATTGAACCATACTCAATTTCTGAATATTATGCATATTTCTTGTAATTTAATTTTCTTTTTGACTATTTTCTTAATTATATACTTAATTTTCTCTTTGTAATTAATGTATATCCTTAGGAAATAAAGATTGGAAGATTATTATTATAATTATTATAAATTGAAAAATTATTTTTTAAGATGCCAGATTTACAAAGATAATTAAAAATAATTGCCTATAAAAATAGAACTATAGAATGTAACTATTATAAATAATTAATTCTCTGCAATAGGACTTTTCTTTTAATGAATTTTTTCCTAAAGCTTACTTCTGTAAAATTCGCAAAAAAGTATATGGATTTATTAAAAATCAATTTCATTTTTTTCAACATGGTGCGTATACGCATGTTGGAATACGATAAAAATTAATAATTTTTTAATGTTTTATTGCATTTTTTATTATTTTGAAAAAGTTTGCATTAAATTTTTCTCCGTCGTTACTTGCAAATATTGCATATTCTTGAGTTATTTAAGGTGTGATTGTACCGCGATTGTTTAAATATTATTGTACATTTATACAAAACAAAACAAAAGATTGCCCTTTTGGGCAATGGCTCGCCGCAGCGTCTTAGAACTAATTACCACGAAAATGATCTTAAATATACTTTCGATAGATTACAGATTACCGTCCATGCACTTTCCAGAATTAAAGTAGTAATCCTTATTTCTCTATACCGATATGCGCGTACAGGTATACCTGTGGTGTTATAGATATTATATTAAGACCAATCCTTATAAATGTTATTCATTATTATTTGTGTCGTTTTCGTGAAAACAAAATTTAAGCAAATTTGCCATAATAATAATAATATTGGTTGATGCATTGGAATCGGTTCTTGAGGAAACTGAAGACGGCAATAGTCAGCAAGGTAAATACTTAATATATATTTTTAATTTTTTTGTAATTTTTACGAATTTTTGGGCGTGAACTAGTACCACAAATAGTCAATTATTCGAACAAATATGCCATTGAGAATAATCGCAACGATTATCTTCTAACAAGTGAAGAATTTAAGAAATTTATCGGTATACTTCTTTTACCCGGCTAACACTTTCTTCCACAAAAGCCTTTGTATTGGTCCACAGATAAAGATATATTATTCGAGATTGTCAAAAAATGCATGAGCAGAAAAATAAACCAAAGTTTACACTTATCTAACAACGATTCTCTGAACAAATCAGATAAATTTGCAAAATTGATACCATTTTTCGATGCTTTAATTAAAATATTTATGCAGTTCGGAGAGTTTTCGCATAACCTTACTATAGACGAACAAATGGTTCCGTATTTTTGGGCGCTATTCATGCAAAATGTTCATAAAAGGAAAGCCCGTACGTTTTGGTTTTAAATTGTAGTGCCTATGTTTATCAGGTGTTATATTTATCAATGTATTCCCTATAGAGGAGCAACTACGGAAAAGTTACAACTCGGTTAGGGTGAAAGGTAGTCTTCAATTTATTGCAATTAGTAATGTCTCGGACAAGATATTTTTTAATAATTTCTTCATTTCATACAAATTGCTGAGGAAACTATCTTAAAAAGGAGGGGACAAACCAAGACAACCGCACCAACCTAACTAAATGACGTCGAATATGTAGTGCATAACATCGGTGAAAAACTCCTTTGAGAGTGTTCAATTTATTCTTTAATTATGAACAAATATCACAAATGGTCAGCCATTCGAACAAATATGCGATTGACAATAATCACCACGATTATCTTCTTATAAGTAAAGATTTTAGGAAATTCATCACTTTTTTTAATCGGCTACCATTGTCTGCTACAAATGCATTTGTATTGGTTTACAATACAATTAGTGAAGTCTCGGACAAGATATTTTTTAATAATTTCTTCAATTCGTACAACTTGCTGAGAAAACTATTGCAAAGAGGAGGGGACCAACCGCGACAATCGCATTGCAAAGTGTACCATAAAGCCTATAAAAGTGATGGCGAAGGAACCTCGAGGAAATTCTGACTACATGAAATAATGCAGTGACAGGGATCTTTATGGCAATATTAAATAATAATTTGGTAGTGACCGAAGAGTTGAGTCATTACAACAGCCAAGGCGGTACGATAGAAAACAGAAAAAAAATAACAATTTTACAACCGAAATTAATCGCAGATTATAATTGGATGGGTGACCGGTACCATTCACCATTGAGATACAATTACTGGTACTTTAGAGTGATGGACGATCCTTTAAAGTGACAAGCTCATTTATATACACACAAATACACAAATAACATGGCGGAAGGTAAAACACTACTACTACTACTACTACTAAATTGTACATATAAAACTGATTAAAATCCCTTAATCTTAAAAATAAGATCAGTAAATAAAACAATACAATAAGTAATTAAAAATTTCTGAGAAATATTTGTGTGAATATGCTTTTCACTCAAATATGCCCACTTTCCCTTCGCTGTATTCAAACTGTTCAATGTCATAAAATAGAATTGGTGTAGTCTAGAAGGAGACTTAGGTCATATTAATTCTACCAACAATTAATCATCTAGAACAAAATAAAATATATAATTGCCGCAGTTTGCCCTTATTAACACTTCGTTTGTATCAACAATTTATCGGAAATCTTTCAGAAATAAATGATTCAAGTGCAACGGGCTGCATAGAACATCACCCGCTCCATAACATTCCGTGAATAAATACTAAGGACCATGGACAGTGTGATTATTATCTAATAAGCATAAATTTAGCGTCTAAATTCTATGTTTATTCGAAAATAATCACGTTTTTTGTTTTTTTGATTAATTTAGTAACTGATTTCATGAATTGGTGTAGTGTACTCTTGATCTAGACTAATAAATGATTTATTAACACAGAGTACTCCTAACCTATTCCTATAAAGTACTAGTTATTCTAGTGTACTTCCGACCTCTTTCTTCTTCTTCTCGTTCTTGAAAATAATTATGAAATTACTTTTTTTGTATTTTAATATTTCTTTAGTTGAGATTTGAGCCTCTTTGAGTTGTGTGATGTGCTGTGTGTAAAATATTCAATTACTGTGCGACTAAATGTGTTGAATGTGAGGATTCGTGTTTCGGGGCTGCCGTCGCCGATGGAGGACATTAAGGCGCTGATTCAATTGAGTCAGCTGCGGAGTTTTGCGAGATTTTTTTGTAATGTAAGTGCGTCTGATAGGTGTAGGTTTAAAGGAAACTACACTAGGTCGGTTCTTTCCCCAGATGGTGATGAGTGGGAACGAATCGTACTTCTTCCTTGAATGACAGAAGCAATACTTGTGTGCAGAGCGGTTCTTATTTGGACTGCCAAAGTTGCGTTGGAACTCTGCAACATAGATACAACCTCTGAAAATAAAGTTCGGTAAATAGTCCTGTAATATTAACATAGATGCAATATTAATGAAAGTTATGTCACTGTCTTTCAAAATAGTCATCTCCCATAACTATGCATCGCTAAGATCTGCTATACATTTCCTGGAAACTGTTCAAGAAGGCTTTTTCTAGAAGTTCAAAAGCCTTGCCAAGTTTCACTGGATGTCGTAAAATCTCTTTCCTTGCAATGCTGCAAGGAACATTGAAATATTGTACCGTTTCATAAAATGTCTACGCATGGTACGGCCCCAATCTACAAGGTTCATGGTTTTTTGTTCACGACAATGCTCGCATCTCAATCCTCCAGACTTCTTCCTATTCTCACGACTCAAACTCGCTTTGAAGCCTCCTTGAAAAGTTTCCAGGTCACATATAGCAAATGAACGAAGGACAGTAAGGTAAGTATCGTTAATATTTTATCTATGTGAATGTTACAGGACTATTCACTGAACTTTATTGTCAGAGGTTGTATATTTCTTGGGATAAAGTAAATAAAGGAAAATATGCACATCACAGGAAATGAAATATTAACGAAAGTTTCCTTCGAATAAGTCACCTCCTATAACTATGCACCGATGACATTTGCTATACATGGCCTGGAAATTTTTGGGAGAGTTCAAATACCAAGTTACGTTTCGTTCGATGTCTTCAAATCTCTTTCCTTTCAATACTGCAAGGTCATTGAAATTTTGAACAATTTCATGAAACTTTATTGTTCACGACAATGCTCGCTAATATCGTCAAATTGAGCGTCCACTATGCCAGCCAGATTTCAATCATTCAGACTTCTTCCTATTCCCAAGACTCAAGCTCGCTTTAAAGCCTTCTTGAAAAGTTTTTAGGCCATGTATAACAGATCTCAGCGCTGCATAGTTATGGTAGGTGACTATTTCAAATGTTAACAGTTAATGTTACAGGACTATTCACAGCACTTTATTATTAGAGGTTGTGGCAGGTCGGCTTTTGGTGTCAACATTCTTGAATATTCGCTGCTTCTATGGGACATGAAATTATGGTTGTAAAGATATCTGGCTAGAGTTGTTTAGAATTTAGGTGGAAAATTCAGTTGCTGCAGCAGACTACGATCTGGTGCATTTCAGGTAAACAGAAATCTGAACCCTTGAAGAACTCGCACGCTCGACTATACACCGGCCTTATGGCAGACAACCACAGTGCATATTTTCGATATGTCTTTCATTATTAAAAATATCAATGCTAATATGCTTCGGATTGTTATGCACGGACGCTTTTTATCATAAAATTAATCGAAGATGTCTGTGTTTTAATGATAGCAACCCGGCATCTCAAGAGAGACTATTAACAGGTGTGGTTCTAAAAACTCATGTAGCATATATATACTAGCATAATGTATCGAATCTAGGATTTGTAACCATGAATTACGAGAAGCGGAAACTATTACGGAAAGAACCTGCGACAATTATTGTTAGGAAGATATCTAATTAGATTAAGTGCCTTCTTGCACGCCGTAGAGACGTCATTACTATGGGGACGGAATGACAGAGTACTATCAAATATTAATTTAAGAAATTGAAAACATTGAACAACAAAGCCATTAATTTGTAGACTAGGTTTCCTGTGTAGTTTTTTTTTTCAGATGACAAAAATAGACTCATGCCATCTTTCACTACAAAAAGCGAAAACCACACAAGGCAGCGTCTCGAATGATGTAATGCTCTTCTGCAATTGTTTATAAATGGTCGAGATTGTGTTACCGGTCATATAAATTACAAGATTGTCGACATACATGCACTTATTAATGGGGGTACTTGCGGAAGTTGCAGTATCATTTATCGCAATAGAGAAAAGGTTTACACTAATTGTATAGCTCTGTACCGTTTTCTTTTATCTGGAGAGAGGAGAGAAAATCTCCTACAGATACAAAGATCTGGATGAATAAGGCAACTTTCTAAGAATGCCATAACGCTATATCATGTCATATGTTTTTATAGATTAAAAAACACCGCTGTGAGGTGTATTCTCTCTAGAAAAGCGTTTTTGATGACATTCTCTAAACAGATCAAATGGCCAATAGTGTAATGACGTTTCATTATTCCAAACTGGTAGGGTACGATTATTTCTTATGACTCGATAATCCGTATCAGTCGGTTTTTCAAATATATTTCTCAAACAGCATGTTAGTGACACAGGGCGATAGTTAGTAGCGAGATTCGTTTTTCCAGATTTTCAGACAATTTTGTTTGTTGGTGTATCCATTCATCCACAAATGGACCTCGTCGCTAACGATGAAAATTAGGTTACGTTTCCAACTGCTCCAGGGCCGATTTAGCAGACACACGCCGTTACCCATGGTCATTTACCTTCATCGCCTGAGTCAGTTAAATTTTATACGGGTACAGGCTCACGATTCAAAATTTGCCAAGTTGTGATCTACAAAAGCCGAGTTCTTATAAGCAACAGAAATATGATTGCACATCGACACATGGACAATGGCGATGTTTTTATCAATTTTTACGTTTCATCGTCTTCTCGGTAGCACAAGTATGACGACCGTAAAATACAGAACACCTATTTTTATAAAATATTTTTATCTTTGAAGGTGTTCTTGAACGCTATATTCTTCCATGGTAATTTGGCAAAACAAACTGAATAAATGATAGCCAATTCGACAGATGTAGCTTCAACAATATGGCCGCTATCAACGGTCAGAGTTCGGTAGACCCTATTGAAAGACCCTTCAGTTGAGTTTATATTTTATTGTTTTAAATGTTGTGTTTAATATTTATACAATTTGATAGGAGTTAGAGCTTACTTTTTATTGTTAATATTAAATTAAATTGTGATTTATATAAATGAAAAAGAAAATAAACTGAAATTCACCAATCTCTTTCTAAATTGGTTTTAGGAAACATATAACAATTAGCTAGTCTTAAGCTAAATATAATAATGAAGGTAAATATAAAGGTCTACGCAATAATATAAAGCATATGCAACACAATCAGTTTTTATTTTCAATACTACAGTTTTATTTTTCATAAAATTTTTGGTTTCTCTAGATTTTCCCTTGTCATAGTTAAATTCAGCATTATTTATTTACGATCATCCTCCTTCTTACCATTTCCTTTTGTTTTAGATTTTCTATCCTCTTTCCCTGAAATATACATATTTATCTAATTTAATATAAATTATTAGTGAAATTATTCCTTGGATAATTATATAAATAAAATAAGAAATATGTTATGTGTATAAGTGTATTATTACTAAAAACTCAACTCACGTAATTTTTAAATACATTAATTATTTTTTTGATTAAATTTTATTAGTGAAAAAAGTAATTTACAAAAATATATTCATTGGCAACTAATTAATATTAATAATTAATTATTTACTCTTAAATGGTGAATAAATCTGTAAAGAAATGAATTAAATAATTATATATTTTTGGTTTACACATTGATGTAAAATGTACTTTTATGAAAAAAAACACAAAAGTAATTTTAGTAAATAAAATAAATACATTTTCGTTTACAACTGATAAATTATAGAATTTAGAGAAATTGAAAGAAAAATAAGCTATATAAGAAAAACTGATGGATATATTAAAATAAAAACATTTACTTATTCATTTTTTATACCTTCACTCTTCTTTCCCTTCCTTCTTTCCTTTCCCTTTCCTTTTTCTTTTCCTTTTCCTTTTCCCTTGCCCTTTCCCGGTTCTTCATCTTCGTTAGGTTTAGCTCCTACTGATTGTGTCAGCCAGGATGAATGTGAATTCATCATAAAATTTCTTAAAGCCAAATCATGAATATTTGCAGATTCAGGAATCTGAGCATAATTTTCCTAAAACCAATGAATTTTCATACATATCTTACCAATATTTATAGTTGCTAATAATAAATTAGTCACAAATAAAATAAAAAATTGTATTTAAAATGAAAAATATAACTTACTGCAATAGTAGCAATAATTGCAAATGTTAAAACTAATAATTTCAACATTTTATTATATTGAATTGAATTCGATTCGTGATTTGAACTGAAGTATTTTTATCCGATTGGAGTATTTATATGATTTTCTATTTAATGTTTCATTAAATTTATGAATATTATAAAAATATCTCTATTATTGTATTTTGTTGTAATATAATGGTCGCATGTGAAAATACAATATATGGATGCTAAGCATAGAAAGGGTAATGTATATTAAATTAAATACGTAATTACACGCGATTATCTGTAATATGAATTAAATTAAAGTGAATATAGTAAATCAATCATATTGAAAATATACAAATGCTCAATGAAGAAGAAACTCACTTTATTTACATTTTGAATACAGTAAACTCAAACTTAGCTCAGTTTACTGTATTTACTTTTTTTCTTAAATGCAAGTTTCCAAAATGCAAATTAATTAAATTACAGAGAATTGCATGTAATCACGAAAATTAAATTAAATATACATTATCCTTTCCAATGTTTATCATCCATATATTGAATTCATACATTGATGAATAGTCGCATTTTTCTCATATTTAATCATATAATGACGTACTATACAAAGGAAAGGAAGATATGAAAGAAATTTTGAAAGAAATTTTATACAAAATGAGAAAAACCATTCAGGAACTAAAAGAGGAAATAAAGAAAGAAATGCGGTCAAAAGAGGAGAAACCAGAAGTAGAAGCAAAAATTACCACGACGTACAAAATTAACAAGGGGAGAAAATAAGAAATGTTGATAGCGGAAATTGAAATAAGAGACAAAAAAGAAGAGATAATGAAAGCAAAAATACCAGATTGGAGGACACCAAAATATACATAGAAAATATGACACCGAAAGAACAAAATACAACGAGAAATTAGAAACGTTGCGATGGAAGAAAAGGAAGAAGAAGGCAACGAAACAAGGGTTGGATACAAAAAACTTATACTAAATGGAAAGGAATACATCTGGAATCACAAAGAAAATAGACTAATGGAGAATGGACAAAGTAGGCCGACAAAAAACTATTATTACAAGCGAAAAAAATAAAAAATAAAAACACAATATAAGTAAGAAATATAGAATGAGTAAGGAAAAAATAACCGTTACAAATAAAATTAATACAACGAAAGTAAAAACAAAAAAAAGGATAGCAATAATAGAACGTGGAAAATAGAAACATGGAATGTCAGAACAAAAGATGGAAAAGAAAAGGAACTCGAAGGAGAATTTGAAGAGATGGGTTTGAAAATCCTAGCAATAACGGAGACAAAGAAAAAAGGCAATGAAGTGATTAAATTAGACAACGGGCACATAATGATATTTAGCGGGGCAGAAGAGATCAGTGCGTTTAAAAACCCGATTTGTGACATGAATACATTATCATATATAACAGTTTTTTTTATAAGGATGTAGGTTACATCGTCATAGAGGTAACTATGATGTTTAATTTTCAATTGCTTTCACGATTATTTCAGAATTAATTAAAATATAATTCAACCTTAAATCGCCAAGAAAATATTTAATGCAATTTTTATTGATACGGACGTTTTTGTATATTATCGGTCGACATTTTAATCTTAAGGTTGTTACATTTTATTTACCTTTGTTTTCTTATGTTTATTCCTTCCGTCGCCTTGTCTTGTATGTTGTAATTTAGTCACTATCAAAGGCTATTTTAGTTTATTAATAATGTCTTTGTCATGTGGGAAGTGTAAATTATTAATCCATTCCAAGGGGATTGGGCCGCAATAAAATATAGTAGTAGTAGTTGTGCTATTTGATTTCATGGGAAATGTATAATATTATCTGATATAAAAATTAATATCGACAAGAAGAAAAAAAAGTTAATGGTTTAAAATGGACTTGTTAAATATGTAACATTCTTATGACAGGCACAATTCAAGCATTACTCAGATTTGAATTAATTTTATTTAAAACAGAATGTCAAACACCTCTAAACGCAATTATGGAAAATATTTACATTTTAAATAATCGTTTATTAGATAGATAGATAGATGTTATATGGGTGGCAACAGGTATAGGTCTCCGCGCTTGGGTTTGCAGTGCCCAGCTTATTATATCTAATCCTTGCTAACCCTCGCAGTTGCGTATGATCTGGAACGAGTCTTCTTCTTCCTCTAGGCAGAATCTGAATGGTGCTTCTTCCACCAGACCTATTTTGCTCATATATTTATTGAGCTTGCAGTGTCCTGTTAGCAGACCTACTATTGTTTTGACCCTTTTTTGTGTCTTGAACTCTGTCGTGAATGTTGGCGATTGTTTCTTAACTAACTGTTTCGCCTGTCTTTGTCCTGGTGAGTTCGTCCACCAGGTATGGGCGTGTGTCTCCACCCATTTTTTTATAGATAGTTTGACTGCGGTTTTGGAGATTCCGCAGTGGGTTCCGGGCCAATTACTGCTTTTAACGAGCCTTGTCTGGCCAGTGTGTCTGCTTTGTCACTTTTTTGGGACAGCCAAGTTCATTAAGAGAACGTATACAGTCCCACACTAGCTTAGATTCGACATGTGCGGAGCTTAGTGCTCTTAGCAGCGCCAGACAGTCAGAGAATATGGCAATTGACCTACATTTGGTGCCTTGTCTTGCTACTTCTCTTGTGCAGCTATCGCCTCTGCTTGGAACACCGTGGTCTTCTTGGTGGGACTGACAGAAATCTTTGTCTCGAGTATATATACCTGCTCCTACCCCTTTGTCGGTATTTGAGCCGTCCGTGAACCAGTATGATTCTGCTTTGGTAAATTGGCCTTCGACCCGGCCTTCTCTTTGCGGGATTAGTACCTTGTATTTCATTTCGAAATTGTATTTTTTCACCATGGCATCACTTGGCATCGCTGTGATCGCGTTATCCTTCAGCTCGTCTTCTAGCCGTTGGTGTGTTTTTCCGTGTGATCGGATTATGGGCGCCTGTCCTTGCATCAGTCTATATGATAAGGACCTGGCTTCTCCTTCAATGAAGATGTGTAATGGTAGTATGTTCAAGATGAAATCTAGGGCTGCTGTTGAGGTGGTGCTTAGGGCTCCTGTTGTACTGAGGCATGCTAGTCTTTGTGTACTGCTCAAGAGTCCTATCGCCCCCTTATGCTTTGTTCTAGTCCAACACACCACTGCTCCATAGGCTAGCATGGGTCTTATCACCCTTGTGTAAAGCCATAGAGTCATTTTAGGGTTGTTCCCAATTTTTTTCGCACATTCTGCTACACCAATGATATTGTTGCTTTTTTGGTGGCTTTTGTGATGTGTGGTTTCCACGTCATTTTGGCGTCAAAGGTTACTCCAAGGTACTTTGCCTCCCCTACGAAGGGGATTTCCGTACCCCTGAGCTTCAGTGGCTTTAGGCCTTACAGTGCTCGTCTTTTTGTGAAGGTGATAATTTGTGTTTTTTGTGGATTGATTGCCAGTCGCTCCTGTTTGCACCAATTGTCTACTATGTTTAGGGCTCTTTGTGCTCGCTCCGAGACAACTGCCGCGAACCGGCCCCTGATGACAATGGCTAGGTCATCCGCGAACCCTCGCAGTGGATATCCTCTTTGGACAGTTTTTCTAGAAGGTCATCTACTAGTGTTGCCCATAGCAGTGGAGACAGTACTCCTCCTTGTCGGCAGCATCCCCCTGCCTTAGCCTTATTGGTATGGTCGCCCAAAGTGGACATGATGCTCCTTTTCTCTAGGCTGGCCTTGATCCATTGGCAAAGGCTTGGCGGGACTCCATCCCTTGCTTGTGCCTCCACTAGAGAGGTTGTTGTGACGTTGTTAAACACCCCTTCTATATCCAAAAATGTGGCCATGGCTATATCTTTGTTTTCCATTGACTTTGTGATGAGCCTGTTTAGGTTGTCCAGCGCCGAATCCGTTGACTATTTATCAATCTTTTCATTGTTTTTAGTAAGAATAAGATAGGCTGATAGGTCGGTATGACTTTGGCGTTAGATCAGCCATTCTTTCTACCTTGGGCAGGTAGATTACTCTTACGCTTTGCCATTTTCGTTTATTAGACGCAGATAATGAAAACAAACGTTTGAAAGATGAATTGGCTGCTGTTAAAAGTAAGTGCAATACGGATGATGTAATCCTGAATCAACGTTACAAAATAATGATGAACGTAAAAATGATGATATGGAGAAATTTAATAATATTCTTGCTACCTGGGCTATTGATGGTATTGTACCTACAAGGGCAATTCGTTTGGGTCGAAAATCGAACACTATTCGTCTACTTAAAATTATCTTAGCTAATAGAAATGTAGTGAATTATGTTTTAAAAAAACAGAAAATAATTAGTTAACAATTTCCAGAAGTTAAAAAAGCTGATTTAACTGTCATGCAAAGAAATTATAATATACATATTTATAATGAATTGCAACTGCGTAAGAATAATGGCGAAAGAGATATTCTGTATAACAATAAAAGGAATGTTTTAAACCACGATCAAAAAAACTAAGTATTTATTATAAAAATGTTGTAGGTATGAAAACCAAACTTAGAGATTTTATGCTGTTTGCTAATTTTAATTATTCAAATATTTATGAGAATAATGCACCGAATTGATCAACTCTCAGCACACATCTTACATTAATAACAACGAGATAGAACATCAGAACTTCGTTCAGACCCCAAAAAATTTTGGTCTTTTGTTGATGAGGTGCCTAAGACAACTGGTTATCCAAAACACATGTTTTTAAATGAAAAGATAGATAGTACTGATCTGGTTCTGGTTTAAATCGATGGAAGGGCAGAAAGTTCTGCCGCACGTAGACCCCAATGGGCCCTTTGTGCGCCCTCCCATCTGAGTCCTCATTCTTTGCCACGGTCAAGCCAACCCAGGGCATTGGCAAATGCCAGGACGGACTGCAGCAAGAGGGACTCTGAGGATGTCTGATGGATTTAGACATCCCTCTCCCATTGTGTTTTTACGTAGGTTGGATAATACGGGGCAGTCTACAAGTTCATGCTCCGCGGTTTCCTCTTCTGCGTCACACCCTCTGCAGATAGGACTAGATTGTAGTCCCAGTTTGTTCAGGTGTGATCGTAAATTGTAGTGTCCTGTAAGAAGCCCTACAACCTTCCGTAGGTTTTCTCTGGAGAGTTGCATACAGTATTTGGCCGTTTTGGTGCTCATTGCGATAAAGTTTTTTGAAACTCTACAGCCAGGTATGTTATCCCATCTCTCCTTGTGGCATCTGATTGATACATTTTCAGTAGGGTACTCAGATCTAGCAAAGAGTTCAGCAGGGAGGGGATCGGTCCGCTTACCGTTTGTCCAGATGCCTTCCTCACCAAACCATCTGCTATTCTGTTCCCCCTGCTATTGTTGTGTCCTTTTACCCAGCATAGAGTTACCTCGTTGTCACGAGCCACTTCTTCCAGGGCTTCGCAGCATTCCAACGTTAATGCTGAGACTATTTTGCAGTTAGGAATGGACAAGATTTCCGCTCTGCTATTCTTTATAATGTGTATGTTTTTACCCTTAATCTTCTTGTCAGAGATTGCGTTTGCTGTATGTTTTTTAGGGACAGGTTTTTGCAGAAAATTCATATACCAGCCCCTGCTTTCGTTGACGACCCATCAGTGTATATGTGGATGTCTTTGTGCTTGCTTCCTACTACCGAGTTTTTGAATCTCAGGTCTATTTGAAGCTTCCTTTTGAAAATGTATTTTCGTAGGATGTCGTCCACCGGCAACATAATTTCGGGATTACTTTTCCTTAGATCCTCTAAGATTATGTGGTGTTCACCTCCTTCGTTACTTACAAGCCATGTCTTTGTTGCTCGAAGCCTTATTGCCGCCGCTGCTGCCTGTTTTCTGACAAATATGTCCAAGGGTGCGGCTGATTTCGTGGTCGTTTTTGACCACCACATTAATGATGCATATGCCAACATTGGCCGCACTATAGCTGTGCAGATCCATAGGGCTACCTTTGGAGATAGTCCCCATGTTTTCCTCATAGCTCGTCTGCACTGCCAGAGAGCTATGCATGCTTTCTTAGATCTCTCCGTCAGGTGGTTATTCCAGTTTAGTTTTTTGTCTAGAAGAATGCCCAAGTATTTGATTCCATCTTTCAGGGTGAGTTCTTCGCCCCGAAAGTTTGGTGGTTTGAAATCTTTAATCTTTCTTCTCCTTGTGAACAGTACCAGTTCCGTTTTTGTCGGATTTACGGATAAACCCTGGTATGTGCACATTTGTTTACTGTGTCAAGAGCATCTGACATACGTTTCGCTAGCATACTTTCCGAGTTGCCGGAAAGTAGGATCGTGATATCATCGTCGTATCATACCGTGTAGAAGCCCTGTTTATTCAGTGCCTCCAGTAGCTCATTTACGACTAGGTTCCATAGTAGGGAAGACAGCACTCCTCCCTGTGGGTAACCCTTTGCGACCCGGTATACAAGTTTCGTGTCGCCTATTGAAATCTTGGCTGTCCTTCATTGCAGCATGTTGGAGATCCACTGGCTTAAAACCACCGGAACTCCCCTGCGTCGAAGTGCCGCTGTTATCTTTGCCCAGGAGGTCTTATCAAATGCTCCTTCAATGTCCATAAAATTCGCCAGGGTGAAGGTTTTTTGCTCGAAGGATCGACCAATTCTGCTCACCACGGTGTGCAGGGCCGAGTCCGTCGACTTGCCTTCACAGTAGGCATGTTGATTGGGATGTAAAGGGTGTTTCACTTAAGCTAGTAATGATAATGAATGTGTCAATTTACTTGTAGATTTTTTTCATCTGTATCTACCCAGAGTAATTGTGCAATTCCTGACTTCAAATTTAATTACGAATTGTCCTAAATTCATTTAATGTTATCAGGACCGGTATTCCAACATTTTTTCTAAAGAAGTGTATTTATTTTATATGTACACCTATCACTATAATGACTAGCGTCATTATCGTGTAAGGATAGCTACGTTACACCATGTTTAAAGTCTGGAAATCGAGAAGACATCAATAATTATAGAGGCATTTGTAAACAACCCGTTATTCCTAAAATCTTGCACTATCCAATTAGTATACAAATTAAATGGGCGTGTAAACATGCGATTATTGATGAGCAACATGGATTCTGTCAAGGACGGTCTACTTCAACAAACCTTCTCGTGTTTGAAACATATATTTTGGATGCTTTTGAAAGAGGATTAAAAGTGGATACGATATATACGGACTTCGCAAACGCGTTTGATCGCTTCAATCACGAGGTGTTATGTAGTCAATTATTATCTATGGGCTTTGGTTCTAATGTGGTTCAATGGATTAAAAGTTATGTAACAGGTCGTAAGCAGTGTATTAAAATTAGGTCAAATATTTCCAAAATGATCGCACTGTGGTCCTTTACTTTTTGTTTATTAATGACATCGCTTGTTATTTAAAACAGAGTCATTGTTTACTTTTTGCAGATGATTTAAAAATATTTCATACTGCAAATTCACCCATTGATTATGCTCTATTACAGGAAAATCTAGTTAGTGTGACAATAATAAATTATATTTGAACTTGAACAACTGTGTAAAAATTACATTTTCCCATAATAGAGTTATGAATCAAAATCAAAATACATATCTTATCGGAATTCATATGTTACAGGATGTTAAAATTGTAAAAGATTTAGGAGATAGGAGGATATAAATAATCCGGAATTACCCATCACGGTCATTCTTGTACAGCTATTGATAAAGTTTACGCCGTAAACGAAATGTACATTTAGCGAATAAAAATAAACTGTGGAGAAAGTGATTACAAGTGTCTTTATTATTACTGTTCATCTTTACGTAACTCAACCAACAATATTATTAAAATGACTAACTGGTCAACAGAGTTCAATAAGTTTTTTCAAACAAAAACCAAAATCAAGGTAATAAGTACTATAGTAATATAGTTATATCTTAAGGCAATGTGTAAAGAAACGAGTTTTCCCAAATTTCATTGACAACCGAACGAAGACAAGGAATATCAACAAACACACAAGGGGCATATTAAAATTGGTAACGGACATGAAGTCAAAGTGGCTGAAATTCGAAATGGGAGTTCTACACAGGTAACGGGCAACATTGGAATTAACAGCATATGAACAACACCTCAAACTAAGTAAAAATATCAGTAAGTTAATATGGGATGATTTACAAGACAAAAAGTCGAAAAAATATCTTAAATCATACAAAAGAAACTAAGAAACTTACTCAAAAACCAAAGAACAAGCGGTTATCAATACGAAGAAAAACCAACGACTCGACTAACATTAAATATATTAATATACAACAAAACAGAAGAAAGCGTTCTTCTGTTTTTCCAAAGAAGAACTCAATTTGTTAAAGAAAGGCTTAAAACACAGCATTTACTCTGCCAATCTAATAAACAACGTAGAAATGGCAGCCACCAGAATTGAACCGGAAAATCAACCCGAATTTAGAAAAGAAACCAAGGAGATAATAGAAATGATCGAAAAGAAGAAAGTTAACAACACCAACTTGAAGAAACTAAAAGATGAACGGAAACTACTGAAAACAATTAAATCAAAAGACGTCTATTATCTAAAATCAGAACAAGGTAACGCTATTGTTATTGTAGAGAAAGTAGAATATGAAAATAATGTGAATAAGTTATACAAAAAATAGAGAAAAACCCTCTGAATACTTACAGCAAAAAAAATAAGTGATTGCTTTAAAAAATCAACTTCATTAATTACAAAGGACTTAATGCTAAAATTAAATTCAAAAACCCAAGATTACCACAATTTTATTGTTTGCCAAAAGTACATAAAGATTGAAATAAATTAAGACCCATTGTATCCAATTTACATTCACCTACATATAAAGTGGCTAGTAAAAGAATTCAGTAAGTTAAACATAAAAATGATTTTAGTATTAAAAATTCACTACATCTAACAGAAATTTAAAAAAATACAAACATTAAACCTAACCAAAAGCTCATTTCTTTTGACGTCGAATCATTATTTCCTAGCATTTCGATAAACGAAGCAATAATTGCCCTGGAGAAATTGCTAATAAAACACCACCTCCCAAAAGAAACCATTAAAGAGTACATCAATTTAACAAAGTTAGTCATGGATTGCAATGTTTTTATATTCAACAATAATTGTAATAAGCAAACTTTTGGCACAGCAATGAGTAACCTTTTCTCCATCTTGGCTAATATTTTTCTCAATCATTTAGAGAACAAAGCAAAAAAAACGATCCCTAATTTCTTTCTCTTGCTCTCCTCTTAAACATTCAAATATACAAATACTTAGGAATAAATATAGTCAGCAAAAGAATACAGGAACCGGAAATAAACACAAAAATAGAAAAAGCATCAAAACTATACCACATTTTAAGAGATGGATTCATAAACCAACGACAAATATCGAGAAGCACCAAAACAAAGATATTCAAGTCAATAATAAAATATATAAGTCCTTTACGTTGTAGAAAATTCACTAATCGTAGACGCTAACCAAGAGACAGGAAAGCAGGATATAAGCAGCTAATATGAAATATTTAAGAAGAGCCAGAGGAGTGACAAAAAGAGATCGAGTGAAAAACACAGGAATAAGAAACGATCTAGGAATACACTCTACAATACACTTCATAGAAGAAAGACAGTTGCACTAGTGGGGACATCTACACAGAATTGAAGAAGCACGACAAGTGAAAAGAGTAGGAGTGCAAAAACACAAGGAAAAAAGAAACGAGGTAGGCCCAGACTAACACGGGCCCAAGTGACGACAAGAGCAATAGAGAAAAGAGAAATAACATGGATGGAAGCAAAAAAAGATATCGGAAAATAGGGAAAAGTGGAAAATATTTATGAACGTCCATATAACTATTATAAATTATAATTTAGTATGCACTTTCCCCCAGACATCTGTAATGGAAGCATCACATGACATTATTTTAACGAAGTTTTTCTATGGGTCATTTTTTGAATGGAAGATTTTTCGGTAAACGATGACACGGTTTTTTTTAAATTAATAATATTTTCTTACATAGGGTATTTTTTATAGACGTTATATGTTCATATCTTCTTTGTGATAACGTTATTAACCAAACGATCCATCAAAGGATGGAGGATTTTTTATTGAGTAAGAGATACATAAGTTTAAATTCAATATGTGATACTTTAAATTCTTAATAATATTTAGAATAATTAAATATTATTTACCAATTGAAATATAAAATGAAGTAAATTATATATTGATATTTACAAAAAAAACAACATAGAAAATTAATAAACGTGAAAAAAATCCATTCGTTCTAGCGTTGAAAGATGGACAAACTTCTGAAAATATCCATAAGAACTTATGAACGAAATAATAGTAGCAAGGAAATTATCACAATAGCCTATTCCCCTCACAATTAATAGTTTTCTTGTTTTTCCCAACACTGTTTAAACAGCCAGAACCGCCATTGTTACATAAGTGCTCCTTCTAACAGTGCGTCCTGGGGGGTGGAATTGTTTACAAGCCATCGCCCAGTTTGTATATTTTAAAGTGTAATCTTCGCAAGGGGTAGCGACTGGGGGTGGCCGGGCTGCATCTCCTAGGCGGCGGTGGCGGTGGCGTCGCGGCGCCCAAGATCGGCGCCAGTGAACTTCCGCACTGACAGCAGTGTCTCTACTCCCCACCCCTTATCTATATCTATGCATCTATGTGTGAGTGTATCCATCGCGGCGCCACCCCCTACCCACTCTCAGTTATGATAATAGTTTTATTTACTTTATTTATGGATGTTTTCGACCTCTCCTCCACTCTCGGAAAATGACATTTGTCAAAATAACAAAAGTACGGGAGCGATAACGAAAAAATGAATCCGGATATAGTACGTCGAAATACTTATCTTAGAAAATATTACCATTTTGATGATAAATGAAACATAATAAAATAGTGAATATACAGAGTAAATATAAGTACTTGTATTAAAATCACGGGGCCTTTATATAGACGCTACACATCCATAATTATTTTAGATTAAAAAATTAATAAATATTTTAAATAATTTTTACACTTATTATAATAAAACAATACAGATTCTAGTGTCAAAATCAAAATATAATGGGTGATTTTATCAAGGTGATAAATGTGCATTTATATGTTTAGTTCTTTAAAATTAATAATTAGCCTTTTCACAGATTAGATTTTTTGAAAATTAACAAGAGAAATATTTGTTTTGAGATCACTAAATAACAATTTAATGTATCTATGTCTATGTCTGTTCGTGAAGGCCACATTTATTTGCCTTCATAACAAACCCCCAGCGGCGTGTTTATCAAATCACCCATTTCCATTGGGGTGACGAAAAACTATCTATTATAGGCAGCCTCTTTATTTTGTAACGAAAAAAATATCTAGTTTCTAGTTTCTTGTACAAGGGATATATGCAACTATGAATTAATTTACACTTTGTATTATTTTATTTATAATTGAGTAGATTATGATTATTATATTCTATATTCTAACTTATTGCCATGTAAATATTAATATAGAATAATAGTAAAAATTTATTGAATAAAATACAAAATATTATATACTCTACTCTATCCATATAATAGGGTGTACGAGAAATCCAAATCACAAAAAAATATTTAAAAAGACGATGACCAACAAGAAATCAATAAAGAATAATTACTGTTTTAATATCTTCGCAATTGCCATCATTTAGATAAAAAGCATATAACGCGATGTTATCGATATTATATTGCTAACATGCATATATTAATTATTAGAAATGGTTGAGGTCTTTGTTAGATGTTATTATAGATAGTTCAATTGAGTGTAATTTCTAGTGGGTTTAAATCTTTCTTAAAATATAATTTTATTATATTTATCAGTGTTGAGACGCATGAAATTTAGATGAGAAATCGATGAAGATCGTGCTGTATGTTATTAACAAATGCAGATATTTGTGAAAATAATTTAATCACATTGTTTATAGAAATATTAAACAGAAAGAACTTTAGACGTAACCCTAGGGGTACCCCAGAAGGACCTTTAAACTCTGATGATGTTTTCAAATCAATTATGTAGCTTAGTAAACTAGAAAATAAAACCACAATTACTAGATTTTTTATCATACTTAAAATAGTTTTAGTTTATTAACGTATTAATAAAATTGAACTTAGCTATTATAAGGGAATATTTTTCACTAATTATTTTATCATTATGTTTTGAAATTATTATTATAATATGATTAATCAATCTAATTGGTTAAATAATCTACTTAAAATTACAGATCATTAAATGTTTAATTTTATTTATTTGTACGGTATAAATTATTTATATATAATATATCATCCTAAATAACTAAATATAGATATTAGTTAAAATTAAAAATATCAATACATCCATCTGATCCATCTTGTCAAATTTTCCTCTATGATATGATACTCCTTGTTAAAATTCCATACATCGAAGAAATTTATTTTGAACTATTTTAATTGATTTAATGCTGGCAGTGATCGACGGTATCCTAATACAAGGGCTACGCACCAGCGAACAATATAAGGTTTTCAAATAGCCGATGTTCAGAGGTGAATAAAATAAAACTGGCTACACACCATTGACAGTCTTGATCTTCACGTCCCTGCTCTTTTCTGGAAAACCCTTCATAACCTCTCCTCCCGCTCCACCTCTCTCTGTCGCCCCCTAATATCCTCCTCTGGCTTCCTCACTACTGACCCCATCGACATTGCCAAATGCTTTGCATCTCATCTCACAAAAATTCATTCCACCTCCCTTTCGGGTAAACCCCACATGAATCTTGAGGCCAAAACCTACTTCAATAACCCCCAAATTCTCCCCCTGACTGAATTCAACTCACATTCCAACGGCAATTACATCATATCTGAACGGACCACTTCCCTACTCAAACTCTCCAAAAACGCCTCTAATGGTCCCGATGTCATCCCTTACTCCATACTTAAATACTTCCCAGCCAACCTTATCTCCTTCCTGTGTCTAATCTTTCGCTTGTCCATTGCCTCCGGTTACTTCCCCAACCCCTGGAGAGCTACCAAAGTTATCATGCTCCGTAAAAGGCCAAAAAAACGTCCCTTCGAATCCATCCTAATACCATCCTATGTCCCTGTTCAACACCATGAGCAAACTCCTTCACTACCGCTGCCTTTTTCGACTTACTCGAAAGCTTTCGACACTATCAGCACCAAGGCTTCATCCGTAAGCTCCATCGCATGAACATCTCTCTCCATCTCATCCGCATAATCACATCCTTTCTACATAATTGGTACCACTCAGTTGCCTATAATTCTGCAATGTCTTCTCCGTTCACCCTCTCTTGTGGCATCGCGAAAAGTCCTGTTCTGCGCCCTCCCTCTATTCTCTCTTCACATACGGCATCCCTCTATACTATAATCCAAACATACGTAGTCGACTCAGCTCTCTGGTCCTCTCACAAAATACCCCACTCACCCGCCTATAATCTTCAAAAAGATGTCAACTTTTTTACTAATTGGGCTCACACTTGGCACCTCACCTACAATATTCAACTCCGCACCTACAAAGCCTTCGTCCATGAATTTCCACATGCCTTTTTTATCTCCTCCACTCCCTCCTAGCTCACCTCCCTCCTCTCCGTTAAAACCGCTTTCTCATGAAATACTGTCTACTCCCACCTGCAAACACTCTGCCTTTTCCCCAATACACAGACTAACCTCATAAACAGGCCACTCTTTCACACAATCCCCTATTTGCCCATTCATCCCAAAAAAGCTTCCTTACACTGCTATCACCACCCATGCCCGTGGAGGACATTGTTCCCGAAGCTCGGGAACGCAAACATACTCCCGACTACCTTGTCACTCCCATCCTTAATCCTTAATTAATAATAATAAAACAAAACTGGAAAGTTACATTTAATATATACAGGGTGGGCCACGAATAACGACCATTAAAAGTTTACGGGGTTCCTGCAAGAGGAAAAATCTGAAAAAATTCAACATTGTACGGTTGATTGCGATCTCCTCATGGAAAATATTTTTGACTTTCTATCACTTCCGGTTGTACCGGAAATGGCTACCAACTTTGTTAATTTAAATGGAACATACTATATATTATTTTATTTTTAAATTCCTTGTTCGATTGCCTACCTCTCCATATGGGTTTATGTCCACTTAACTTTTACAGTTTTTGATTTAAAAATTTATTTGTCAAATATTGACCTCAAATAGGCGTTTAGAAAAATGCCTATAACTTCTAGTAGGTACAAGATAGACACACGAGCGGCATCTTGTATTGTACCTAATGGATTCCTCTACAGAGGAAACAATTGATATGTGTCAATTTTGACAGTTGGCATTTCAAAAATATCAATATTTCAGCGCCCACTTAAAAAGATCATATTTCAATTTTTTCAAATGGAATGACCAATATTTTATCTCATAGTGTTATTCGCAAGACCTTTTGCTACAAAAAAGTATTATACATCCCTATATCTAGAGCCAGTAGTTTTTGAGTTATTTCGAAATTAGTTTCCTCTCAGAATTTTTATTTGAATGATTCTTGTTTTATTTACACGGGCACTATAGTAGGCTTCTGTCAATATTTGTTGAATCCAACGTATTAATATTTGTGTACGCTTCTTTAGAGTAATAATAAAATGAATACCTATACCAATAAAGAAATTATGAATTTATTTGTCATATATGGCCAGTGCAACAGAATTGTTGAGAGAACTTGCAAAACTTTCAACGAAACTTATCCACACTTACCGCCGAAAGATAAAAAAAAGTTTCGAAGTCAAATTTTCTACTATTTGGAAAACAAAACGCAGAAAAAAATCAACCAAAGCTAATAACCGAGAATGAGGAAACTCAAGTAAATGTTTTGACTTATTTTCAAGCAAATCAACGCGCATCAGGTTGCTAGGAGGATTTGAGAGTAAGCAGAACCCCACTCCAAAAAATTTGGAAAATGTATCGGATGCATAATTATAAATATAATTTGGTGCAAGAATTATTTTCTCCAGATGCAGAGAACAGGATTGATTTTTGTGAGTTGTTGTTGCTTAAAATTAATATAATTTGGACGAACGAATCAAGTTTCTCTCATGAAGGTATTTTCAATAGAAAAACCAATCACATGTGTGTCAATTGAAAATCCACATATATCTTTGAGGTCGTATAAAAAATAAAGTTTATGCAAATGCCGACAATACCTAAGAAGAATTGGAAGAAAGGGTGCGAGCTGCATTCACGGAATCTTAATTCAGAAAAAATTTGGCGAGAAACATAAGAGGATGACGCAACACGTGCTGCACAGTGTTTACATGTTAATGGTTATCATTTTGTACAATTGTTATAATTTTTCTTCTGACAACTTTTTTCAGTTCCTGCATTTAATTACTTATTTAAAAATTATTTTATTCTAGTTTTCTTGCTTCAGTTTTATTTGTAAGTTGTAACTGGGGATAACTATTCATTTTAATAATATTCCTAATTCGATTCAATAAATATTGACAGAAGCCTACTATAGTGCCTGTGTGAATATAATAGGAATTATTGAAATCTGAGAGGAAATAAATTTCGAAATAACTTAAAAACTACTGGCTCTAGATATAGTGATGTGTAATACTTTTTTGTAGCAAATTGTCTTGTGAATCACCCTATAAGATAAAATATTGGTCATTCCATTTGAAAAAATTGAAATATGATGTTTTTAAGTGGGCGCTGAAATATTGATATTTTTGAAATACCAACTGTCAAAATTGACACATGTCATTTTTTTTCCGTTGTAGAGGAATCGATTAGGTACAAAACAAGATGCCGCACGTGTGTCTATCCTGTACCTATTAGAAGTTATAGGCATTTTTCTAAACGCCTATTTGAGGTCAATATTTGACAAATAAATTTTTAAATCAAAAACTGTAAAAGTTAAGTTGACATAAACCCATATGGAGAGGTAGGCAATCGAACAAGGAATTTAAAAATAAAATAATATACAGTATGTTCCATTTAAAATAACAAAGTTGGTAGCCATTTCCGGTACAACCGGAAGTGATAAAAAAGTCAAAAATATTTTCCATGAGGAGATCGCAATCAACCGTACAATGTTGAATTTTTTCAGATTTTTCCTCTTGCAGGAACCCCGTAAACTTTTAATGGTCATTATTCGTAGCCCACCCTATATATATATATATATATGTATATATATATATATATATATATATATATATATATATATATATATATACATTCAAATAATATTGGTATCCCTTTCTACTACCTGATATCCGAGCGGATATTCCCAAGACGTACGATTTCGTCGGCCGTATCTAGAGAAGACACACGCGGCCTGCGTAGCTCGGTCTTAGACCGAGCGGTAGAAGGAGACGGAAATAGTTTACGGCGTCTCTTACTTACCGGTTATTTCATAGGCGCGCGCGATTTAGTCAAGCATTGCAAATACGCAGGGTAATTGAAAGAAAATATATTTTTAATGAATTTATTTCATACGTTTTAGCAAATGTGGAAATGGATATTAATACAAAAATACTTATTCTAATACAATAATATAAATGAAATATGAAATAACTAATATGAAAACATAACAAATTTGTGACATTCATTTTATTTAGCCGCGCACGCCTATGGTGGAAAATTGCAACGGACACTACTTGATTCGGACGGACATGTCACCCCGACCGCCATCTCTCCTGAATAGCACTTTATATATATATATATATATATATATATATATATATATATATATATATATACAAAAAGAAAGAAAAGAAAATCTTCGTCGTCTACCTCAAAACTAAATTCTACTAGTAAGTCGGAAAAGTACCGATACCCACCACTTCTCCTCCACTTTTCCATCACCCATCTGCTCTGTGTCTCCTCTCGACATCTTCCATCTCCAGCCAGCACCATTAACACGTAAAACGCCCCCAGGGTTCAGGACCAGCCGGTTATGTCCCATCAGAAGCCAATTTACGTTTGCAGAGGCTCAGGCCTACAACAGACTTTAAACGATAGTGCCTGCCTGGTACCAGCGAATGAGAGATGAATGGCAATTTGTGGGCGAAAGTGATTCCCAGATTTTTAATAGTGTAACATGATCAACTGAAGAATTTCCAATTATATACCTGAAATCTACTTTCTATACTAGTGGACATCAAATAACATTTCTGAATGTTTGAATGCAGTTTGTCTTTATACATCATTCGTTAAGGTGTTTCAAATATTCTTGAATGAACTGGCAAATAATGACGTTTATAGCAATTCTAAATAATTTCAAGTCATCAGCATACATCAGGAATCTACAATACTTGAGAACCACGTGTATATCTAATAGCTGTCAATGTCAGTTTCAAAAGTTTACGAAATCAAGAGAAAAATAATTATTTAAATGCTAAACAAAGTAATAATCCAATGCTTAATCGTTTGAAACAGCGGAGGAAAGGAGATATTGGGCTTGACTAGAACATTTAATGCAAATGAATTCCGGCCTTTAGTATCTCAAAAACGAATGATCCGTTTAAGATGAAACTTTAAACTTAAGATTTTGTCGTTAAAAACTGGAACTAAAAATTTTTTGGGGAACATTCATAAACTGGAATTGTATTAACCCTCCAACCAGTAAAACGTCATCAAAAATTATTCGTACAATTTGTTCGATAAATCTATTTAAATTTATAATTATGTTATGTTTATTTACGTTTTATAACTTAACTAAAAGTCTCGCTTATGTTTTACCCTACACATACACGATAACTTTAATTACTAATTGTTGATGGATTCTAATAATATAAAAAACTTGTTCAGTTTCTCATTCCCTTTAACTTTTGTTTGAAAAGTTATGTAATATTTTTCCAATTTAAAAAATATCGGACACAAACAAAAAAGCGCCTCGAGTTAACATCTACTTCTGGTTTATAAATGTTCCCCAAAAGCTTTTGAGTTCCAGTTTTTAAGGATAAAACGGATAATTCGTTGAGATACGACGGCAACCAATAGACAGACAGAGAGACAAATTTGTATTTTCCAGAAATTAGTGGAATATAATATATTACATTCTCTATATTCTATATAGGGAAAGTAAAAAGATTCATTATAAATGAAATTGCGCATCAGACAACCCTGCATATATGTATTTCTTTAACTATAACTCTACTGATGATTTTTGTTTAGTTAATTAACGCTTTTACTGTTTGTTTTTCCGGAAACTAAACGCTGATCAGTGGATGAAGTTAATTTGTATATGTAGGGTGGGTGGCAACTATTCCACCCTCCAATTCCAAAACTTACGCGAGAATAAGTGAAATAAACAATTAATACTATCAGTTTGATAATTTTGTAACTTAATAATTTACAAATGAAGTAATTCATCTGACAAACTCGTTATTGATCTTTTTAGTAAACATTAATTAAATAAACAATAAACCCCCTCGTATATTTTATTGATTGGAGAGTGTGCCTGAGCTCACCCACTCACCCTACACATATCTGGTAAATTTAAGTAAAACATAAGAAACTAAACGCTGATCAGTAGATGGGGTTAATATGTATATGGAGGGTGGGTGGATGGCCTCTATATCACCCTCTAATTCCAAAACGTATGCTAAAAGAAGTAAATTAAGAATTTCATTTAATCAGTTTTATAATTTTCTACCTTTTTGTGTTTAGCCTAAATATTATTAATTGGAGGGTGGATTCACAGTTCGCCCACGCACCTTAATTATATACATTTGGCGTCAAATTCCATCGGTTTTTTTAGAATTTAGTGTAAGTAGGGTGTGTACGTAGCTTTTAATTCACCCTCCAATTAATAAATTCCAATTAAAGTTAAAAAGAAAACACTAAACTATACATCTGACAGAATTTGTATCCATTTTTTGGTAGTAATTAATTAATTAAACGGCAAAACCAAAAATGTTTTACTGGTTGGAAGGTAAGTCTGAGGGAAATAATGGCGATAAAAATGTTCTGAATATTTTTTACTACTAAACATCTTTATTCACAGAATGAAAATAAAATATAATACTTGTAATGTATAAAATAAAATAAATAAAATAAATTCTAACATAATTGGTCTTCTGTTTCATGGCTATCGACCAGTGGTCTTTCAGCCTATTTTTTATTAAACTGCATAAAATTATCTAAAACTTTGTATTTTTATCTGTTATAATAACCGAGATATATTGATTTGAACAAATTGGCATTTTACTTTTTCAAAATATCTAGTTACCCTTGACTTTTTTGAAAACTTTGAAAGTGGAATTTTCTTCGTCTCATAAATATACACGTCTTTCCCTATTTAACCGTTTTTCTATCTCTTCTAGTTTCCGAGATCCCGATGGAGAACATTAAAAAAAAAACTCACCCTGTATATGTATTATACTATTAGGTTCATGTAAGAATATCTAATTTTAGTTTTTAAGTTACGCGAAGATTTATTCATAAGAATAGCTGCGACTGAAACAACGTGGTATTTCATGATAAACACTAAACTGACACATTTACTGTGTTTTTAGCACGAAAAAATACCACTAAAATTATGTAATCATATAATGACATCAAAACATCGAAACTTAAGTCGTGTTTTAATATTTTGTGACTTTTGGGAAATATCATAATTATTTCCTGTGATTACAAAGTAGATTCTGCTGCTTTATTAAAGGCAAAGTGCAATATGCTACTCTTCTGCAACTGCTAATTACATGATAAAGAATATTTTTCGTGTATTAATTATATTTATACAATAATCTTTATTTAGACAAAACATGATACATAATAATAACAATATCAGTAAAAATGGAAACAAATAAATGGTGTTAGTTAGTCTGGGCTATAGACCTGAGGTCTTTCTGCTCTGTATTAATTATTTCTTCCGATTTACTAATAATATAAGGATTAAATTTTTAGGATCAATAAGTTTTTAAGCTCTAATAAGTTCATTCGTAAGAGGAAGTAACCGTCCAAGGCAATATAATTTATACCTCCAATTATTTTAAATTAAAAGTACTACTAGGTGCTTTCTAGGTAGTAGATAATTATTGAAGACTAGAAGGATAATTTTTAATGTTCATATACAATAATTTATTAGTAGTTTAAATTTTTTGGTATTCAAAAATTAATTTATACCAAAATTTCATATTTAAAAATATAATATTTTATTTATTTTATTTATTTATGTTTGGTCTCCATTCTTGAATAATACATAATAAACATATTAATTAAATAAAAAACATACATTAAATTTTGGGCGAAAGGAGCACAGGCGGAGTTCACAATTTAATATGGTCTTCCACTCAAACCCGTTCTTTACCATAATGTTGAGGGAACTAGTATCCTCTTCGACATCTGGAATCTTCAGTTTACATTGTCGTATATTATCGGCTAAGGTTAACATTTATTAGGGTAAGTTTATTTTTTCAGTTGCTAGAAAATCACAATAAAACCCTGACTGATCTGTTATCTATAACTATATAATTAACACATATGATGCATGAGTTATATAGAGTACTGCCAGTAATGTACTCACATAAAATTACAAACAGTTTTTATTTGGAATTTTAAATTTATTTATGAAATACTTTGCAAATATAAAGTAACTACACTTTAAAGGTTTTTAATACCTATACTTCTTTTAATTTAGTTAGGGAACAGAAACAAATTATAAAGAGAAAATATTATAATAACTTATTTCATAAAGACATTTATTTAGACGCACTATTCATCTAGGGTGAAAGAAAATCCTGCGCAGTGGAGAAAAAAAACTTAATTAAGAGATGGCATAATCGGGTAGTGGCAGTGGCAGTGGTTCGGAAATGGATTGGGGTCGAGGGTTGTAATAACATTTCTCTTGATGGATAGAGAGCAGCGCTGTATATATTCATTTAACCCTTAACGCGCGACAACTCACTCGACCGTGAATACGCTAATTGACGTACTGTACAATTATAAGGGCAGAATTAAAACACATGATTTTATTAATGTAATCTAACAAACAAAAAAATAAAAAGAAAATGATTCACTGTATACATTATATGAATTGATTTTTAAGTATAAAAGGGTGCACATTTTAATTTTATTAAGAAAATATATGCATTAATACAAATTTAAATAATAGATTTTAAGAATGAAATAAAATTTTGGTTAAAACTAAAAAGTACTTGGTTTATTTTGTAGATAATGAATAATTTTCTCATTAATAATTGTCCCCTGTCAACAACGGCAACGGACCGGTTTCGATTTATTTTCGATCTCATCACCGTAGAGAATAAATGGCACCTTTAATAACATCGTAATTATTTTTCGTCATTACCGAGGATAGATAAATTCAAAAATGTTTTGCCACTGGTAATTAGTAGTAATTAATTAAATATTGAATTGACGAAGAGGATACATAATGAGACTCAATAACATTGAAATAAAACTACATAATTGAGTGGGTTTCGTATTTATTGTTGAACAACTGTGTAGTTTTATTTCAATTAATTAAATTTTTAATGTTGAAGGCTTCTACTTCGTTATAAATGTTGAATAGAAATGATACGCACTTATAACTTTGTTTGTATAACACGTAATTTATTTTTGTGACTCAAGTTTCGGTAATTTTCGGTCTCTTTCTGTTTGAAAATGGCACGTGCAGTTACCGAAATTTAAGTCACAAAAATAAATCACGTGTTATACAAACAAAGTTATAAGTGTGTTTCATTTATAATTAATTAAATATAAATAAAATAAACATTTTGCAATCATTAATATAACTAGTTTAATGAAATTTTCCTGTAGGCTTTCTACATATTGTTGTCGTGCGAATTTTTAAATTCAACATATTATACTCTCTTGATTAAGAGTTTCACCGCATGTGTATTGTTTAAAATAGATATTAAATATTATTGTAGAATATGATTTTAATGATTTCACTTATATTATAATAATAACGAGGCGTGAAAATAGAAAATGTTAAAAGAAGACATCAAAGACATTCATACAGATTAAATGCATGCGATTAGTAAAAGTGCAGTTAGGGAATTCTCCGTGATGTTCACTGATGTAATTATTTCAATCACAGTTAATGTGTATCACTCGCTAACCCATTTTCTCGGAATGCTTTCCTGATGAGTAATTCTCGTTACTTTTATGCACCATTAATTTAAATGAAAGTTTACGTGTTGGTTTTATAAAGAGAATATCACCATTGTTTAAGCAACATGTTATTTTTATATATTATCTTATAATTAAACAACACGTTTGCATGTGCAACATTAGTCATTTGATTAAATATATTAAGTGTTATGTGCAAGCGATAAATGTATAGAGAGTAAATATGTGTATGAAAATATATTTGATTACATTCATAACTTTAGTATGATTAAATTTTAATATAAATATGATAGACCGAACACGTAGTTAGAATGATGTAATAACATATATAAAAAATAAATATCAATTAAGAAATTATTGTTAATTAATTTCTGTTGGTATTATCGAATTACGTGAATATACTTAAAATTATATTATAAGTTAGATATCCCCTTTTACACTGTATTTATAAATTTAAAGATGTTAATTATCATTAACCTAATTAATTAAAGTAATAAAAATAATATAAATATGATACTATTAGTGAGTTTATAATCTCCAAAAAAAATCAGGTGGCACTTTCAAGTCCTCAGGTGTAGTGTGTGCATGTTGTATGTGACCAGTCTAATAAATTAGTATTATACTCTATCAACTTGTTTTTTGAGCTATTTAAAATGGCAACTATGCCAACATCGAATATTCTACAATAAACCTAACTAATCTAACTAACTAAATCTAATCCAAAAGTTCTTAAGTACTATATTATTAACATGACTTTGAGACAAGTTTTGCAATATTAGAACCACAATTGTTTAAATAAATTCTACTTTTTGTAATGTATATTAATAATAATCATGTAATCACGCAAATCGGAATAAACACAAAAAATTAAAGGACCACAGTGTGACCCTGCGGTATAATCGAAGAGATATTGATTACATAAGATACATGATCACCTATTCTTACACATTATTTACCTTCTACCATATAACTTTTTATACAATTAATTACAAAAGAACGAAATTCTTAAATATTAATTTTTGAACTTATTAGGGGAAGTTGGGATATTTTTGGACACACTTTTATTTTGACCAAAAATTTACTCTTTCTAAAAATGTAAAAGCTTAACTTTGTCGTATAAGAAATAACATTTCTTTTGGTATGAACAGTTTTTTCTTCACAAAATTTACTATTTGCAAATGTATATTTCAGCCACGATGTAACAATGTTTAATGCTAAACTAAATACAAAACAAATATAATAAGTATTTATACCCAAACGGATTCGTGAGGGCATTTTAAAAAGGTAAACGGATCATTAGAGTAATAATGTTTCGGGTAACTAGGTAACAACTTACCGACCTAATGTAAGATTAATTCTAGAAATTAACTAATGGACTTATTTGGAACTTGAATAACTGATTTTCCCCTTTTTTTACTTTCCCTATATAGTATATATAGGGATAGTATTGAGATGAAACTTAAGGTTTTATCGTTAAAAACTGAAACTGAAAAGCTTTTGGTAAACAATCATTAACCGGAAAAATTTGTAAAATATTACATAACTTTTCAAACAAAGTTTAAAGGAAATGAGAAACTGAAGAAGTTTTATTAAGACATGTTTTTCGTAAAATTGTTAATTTGTGAGAAAAAAATTTAACTTTAGAATTTTTTAGAAAAATTTTTAAATTTTTAAAGATTCTTGAAATTTCAGAAATTTCTCCTCCACACTTTTAGTTTTAAATGCAACTTCCTTTTCAAAGAATTTCCAAGTTTAGCAAAGATTTTATTCAAGAGTTTCAAAATTTTTCGGAATGTCATTATTTATATTTATTTAGAGAAATTTCTTTGTGGTTTTTGTAGAATATTTTGTTCAACTTTTTTTATAATTTTCTCATATGATCCATACTTTTTTTTACATTGAGGTTTCTAGAATTTTTCACAAGATTTCATTTTAGATTTATAAAACTTTTTTTGTGGATTCTAGAAGTGTACAGTCATATCTTCTTCTTATCTAATAAATAAATAGATATTTCCAGAATGTTTAGCAAATATTTTATTCTAGAGTTCTAGATTTTTCAGAAAGTTCTTTCAAGATTTTTTTTAACTTTACAATTTATTAGGAAATTTTTTTCTAAATTTCTAGAACTTACTTAGAGGCTTCTGGAAGTTTCAGGAATTTCTTCTCCATATTTTCAGTTTTTTGCATCTTCCTTTCCAAATAATTTTCGTCGAGGATTCTCGAATTTTTCACAAGTTTTCCTTGTAGATTTCTAGAACTTTTTGGAGGATTCTAAGAGTTTACAGTAATTTCTTCTTCATATTCCCAGAATTTTTAGCAAAGGTATTATTCGGGAGTTTTTTAGAAAGTTCGTTTCAATATTTATAGAATTTTCTTTGAGGCTGTTTTCAGTAATTCCTCTTCCAGATTTTAATATTACAAAGATTTCCTTTAGGGCTAAAAAATCATTTACAGAACTTTACACTTTTTTCGAGAGTTCAGAAATTTCCAGTAACTTTTATTCAGATTTGGAGGCTATAGAAAATCTGTTCCTAGAAATCTAGATACTTTTCAGTCATTTCTCCAGATATCAAGATTGTTTTTTTTTTCGAGCTGTCTTTTAAATTGCAATGTTTTTAGAATAAGATAAATTTCTAGAAATATATATTTTTTTCTAGAATTCAGAAAATTTCCAGTAAATTGCGAAGATTTAAATGAAGGCGTTTTTTTTTAAATTATTTTTAAAAATCTAGATTTTTTTTCGAGGGTCCAAGAAAATTTTAGTATTTTCTTCTCCACATTTCAAGATTTTTTCAAATTGTCTTCTAAGTCGCAAAGATTTTCTTTGAGGCTCTAGAATTTTTAGAATTTTCTTCTAGAAATCTAGGTTATATTCTCGAGGGAAATTTCTAGCAATTTATTCTTTAGAGTTCAAAAGTTTTTTTGAAGTCGTCTTTTAAATTGTAAAGATTTTCTATGAGGTATTAGGATTGTCTAGAATTTTTTCTCTAAAAGTTTAAGAGTTTAGAAAATGGCCAATAACTTCTTCCGAAAATTATTTTTTTTTTAACTTTTCTTATAAATTTTTTTCAGGTTCTAAATGTTTTTCAATTCGTCTTATTTTCGAGAATTTAGGTAAATTTGAGCAATTACTTCTCTAAAATTCAACATTTTGTTTCAACTAGAGGCTATAAAACGTGGTTTTTAAGAGTTACGTGAAGATAGATTTGATAATTACACAGGAAAAAATGGTAACACTTTCTTTCACAAAATATTTTTTATTCGCTATATGTATACATTTCGAGTGCAAAGCACTCATTATCAATAGCTTACTAACTAATTTACAAGGTTGTGGCTTAATATATACTTAGAAGAACTATTGCGGGTAGTACCCGGTAACGGGATTATTGGGGAAATCCTAATGAGGATGGCGCAACAACAGTGTCGGGGATGATTGTAGGGATTAGTTCTAATAAAGGGTTATTTAGCGGGGTCAAGTCAAAGTTGAGTAATTTTGTTTTGTGTTTTTTCATCTCCATTGCCTCCAACATATTTAAATTTTTTCTAGACGAGGATTTTAAAATTGTGCTATTATCTATCGAAAATTTATGTCCAGTTGTTATTGTATGGTGTGCTACGGCTGATTTTTCAGAATTTTGATTTCTTGCATGATACATGTGTTCTTTGAACCTGGTTCCTAATATCGGGCAAACCCAAAGAAGTTTAGGAACCAGGTTCAAAGAACACATGTATCATGCAAGAAATCAAAATTCTGAAAAATCAGCCGTAGCACACCATACAATAACAACTGGACATAAATTTTCGATAGATAATAGCACAATTTTAAAATCCTCGTCTAGAAAAAATTTAAATATGTTGGAGGCAATGGAGATGAAAAAACACAAAACAAAATTACTCAACTTTGACTTGACCCCGCTAAATAACCCTTTATTAGAACTAATCCCTACAATCATCCCCGACACTGTTGTTGCGCCATCCTCATTAGGATTTCCCCAATAATCCCGTTACCAGGTACTACCCGCAATAGTTCTTCTAAGTATATATTAAGCCACAACCTTGTAAATTAGTTAGTAAGCTATTGATAATGAGTGCTTTGCACTCGAAATGTATACATATAGCGAATAAAAAATATTTTGTGAAAGAAAGTGTTACCATTTTTTCCTGTGTAATTAGAGGCTATAAACTTATTTAGAAAGTTCTAAATTGCAGAATTTTTCATGGAGGATATCGATTTTTTAGAAAATTTGCCTCTAGAAATCTTTTCTTATTTTCGAGAAAGTTTAAAAGAATTTTCAGTAATTTCTCTTCCCGATTTCAAGATATTTTTCAACTGGTCTTCTAAATTTCTAAGAGGCTTTAGAATTTTAGAAAATTTTAATTTAGAAATCTAGACTTTTTTTCCAAGGGTTCAGGAAATTTCTCCTCCAGATTTCAAGGTTATCTTTTATCTTCTAAATTACAAAGATATTTTGGAGGCTCTAGAACGTTTTAGAAAATTTGTTTGTAGAAATCTAGACTTTTATTTAGGAAGTTCAGTAAATTTTCAGTAATTTCTTTTTTTTGAGGCCATTTTTAGGATTTTTTTTGTAAAAGCTAGACTCACTTTTTCAAAAATTCAAGAAATTTCTACTAATTTCTTCTCTAGGTTTCAAGATTTTTTATATCAACCCGCTTTCTAAATTGTGAAGATTTTATTGGAACCTCTAAAGTTAAAAAAAATGTTTAGAAATATAGACTTTTTCAAAAAATTAAAAAATTTCTAATAAGTCCTTCTTTCACTGAATTGAAAAATTCAATATGTTTTAACCACAAACTATTGTAAGTAAGTATGGATTACCATGTAGTAACGGTTGCAACCATTCTCTTTTTAAAAAAATTTAAAAAAATCAAAGTCAATTTTCTTTTATTCAAATTTTGTAATCAAAATTATTGCAAACCGCAAGGCGATCAGTAATTTAAGTTAATATGTATATGTAGGGTGAGTGGGTGGCCTCTAACCCACCCTCCAATCAGTACAACATATGCGAGGGTTTTAATTAAAAGTTGTGAAACGTAAATAAACATAATATTGCAAAATTTAGAAGATTTATTCAAACAAATTTTGAAATTTAAGAAATTTTAAAAAATAAGACATAACTTTTCAAACAAAAGTTAAAGATGAAAAACTGAATAAGTTTTATTGAAACATTTTTTTTGTTTTTAATTTAAAAATTTTGAATTTTTTTGCTTATTGCTAATAAACTACAGGAGCTAAATGGAATTTTTATAACAAGTGTATATAAAGAATTCAAAATTGAGCAAATAATTGAGAATAACCTCATAGTTTTCTGGAAAAAAAGGGAAAGTATTGTGGTGGCCACATCACCATTTTTCTATTGGTTTGGTGGATGATATGGTGGGCTTCAGCTGATTTATCCCCATTTAAATTCCTCATAGCGTAGCGTAGGATTTTTATACTTCGTATGCAAATTGCATTAGGTTTGTCCAATATAAATTTTATCACGATTGCAACGCTCTTTAAAATAAATACCGGATAAAGAGAGGTAATCATTATTATTAAAAGTGTTTCCGAAGTTATTTTTCAACTTGATATTAGTATAGTATGCCAGAATTAAGTTGAATTTTTACAAAGTTTGTAAAACTTATTTGGAAGTTGGGGGCATAAAATAATTTGATGTATTGTTTTGGGTCCATCTCTAATATTTTTTCTCTTTATTTCTGACAATGGAATATAAATTGCTCTGAAAATCGTGATGTGGATGTATCGAATTTATGTTGATCGGGAGCATATTAGTCTGAGTGAATATAACTAGAAGTATGGATGGTTTTAAGAAAAATGTTGAAGTCAGGGTTAATTCCCTTTCTAATGATTATTTTCTTATGCCTATCCACTAATGGATGTTCGCAATCATATGCTTCATTTCATCTCTCTTTTTTGCTGGGTCAAAAACTTCTTGAATTGTCCTCATGCCAGTCTACGGTCTGGTGTTTCGCAACAATGACATTTGCTTTCGGTCTACGGGGAGTATCCTGACTTGCAGGATAAGTATGTTATACTTGGGGTTTCGTATAGCATGGCCAAAATATGCTAACTTTCGTCTTATTATGGTAGTTAAAAGTTCCCGTTCTTTTCTTATGCGGGTCAATACCTCTTCGTTTGTTTTTCGATCAGTCGATGGAATTTTCAATATGCGGCGGAAGGTCCACCTTCCGAAAGCTACTAGCCTATTCATTGTGATAACTTTTAGCGTCCACACTTCCATTTCATACAGCAGAACTGACCATACGTAGTTTTGAATTCCCTGTTTGTCATAATAATAATAATAACTTTATTAACGTAAAATACATTTTAAATACAAATAAACCTAATTTATGACTATAAATGAATAATACATAACTAATGGGTACCTGTGAAATTTCCCTAAATTAAATTAAAATAAACTAAATTAAATTAAATCAAATTAAATTAAATATAATCAAATAAACTCTTAACGGTGGAGGCTTATACTTCATTATAAATTATTCTTCACAAATAAAAAAAGCATTTTTAACTTTGTATGTATAACACTGACTTTATTTAGTGACTATAGTTTCGAGAATTTTAACTTGTCATTATCAAACTAGAAGTTCTAGAACTAAATCACACCAAATTAAATCAGATTAAATCTAATCAAAACAAATTAAAACTAATTAAATAGAATTAAATAAATTAAGTCAAATGAAATCAAATTAAAATTATGGGTTACAAATGATCTATAGCATGCAAACACTATTATATACGTATATTTAATTATGTACATTAATTATTATAACCGTGCAATAATGCTAAAGCAACGCATCTTGAAAACAGACATAGATAGGTGAAATAAGTCTATCTTTTTATCCGAAAGTGAATTAAACGTTCGCATTGTACGGCAAATTGGACTATGTTTGCCATAATTTGTGGAATGAAATATAATTCTAAATGTATTTTTGTGTCTTTGTAGATTAGGAGGGCTGGCATTAAAGTTTAATCGAGAAAGTAATTCCGGATAGTTAATGAAATTATGGCATAAGTTATACAGATGGCATAGATCAGCTATCATCCTTCTATCCTTAAGAGGAGCAACCTTTAAATAGTATCTCAGATGTAAATAATCAGTACAGTTTAGACCAGTTCTATAAGCATAAAGATTTAAGAATTTATTCTGTACGTTTTCTATTCTAATTATATTATACACCAACTCACTTGACCATATAGGTGAAGCATATTCTATTACGGGCCTAACCAAGGATTCATATACATTTCTAATTAATCTAATAAATCTATTAATGGATCCGAGAATTTGAGTTGCTTTCGATGTTATGTTACATATGTGATTTTTAAATGTTAATTTTTTATCGAATGTAACCCCCAAATCTTTAGCATATTGTAAATCAGTCAACTTTTTATTATCAATGAAGTAATCTACAGATTGGTATTTCAAGTTAAATACAAATGATAATTTAAAACATTTTTTGGCATTAAGATCGAGGCCATTAGCAGTACACCATTGGTTTAAATTAAAAATATCCCTTTGCAAAGCAACACAATCTTGTAGCGAACGGATTATCTTGAATAACTTAAGATCATTTGCAAATATGAGACACTGGCTATTATTTATAACGGACACAATATTGTTAATGAAAATTAGAAACAGTAGTGGGCCACAATGCGACCCTTGAGGAACTAAAGAAGTTACGTTGATGATCTTTGACAGTTTTCCATTTATATTAACACATTGGGTCTGCTTTCTTAAATAACTACTAAACCAACTTATAACATGTGTTTCAAAACCATAAGCAGACAGCTTAGCGAGTAGAGTTTCGTGGTGGATGCGATCAAAAGCCTTAGAGAAGTCAGTGTATATGGCGTCGACCGCCAAACCTTTCTCTAAGGCATCTAGAATTATTGTTTTAAATACTAAACGATTTGTAAACGTTGAGTGACCAGTACTAAAACCATGTTGTTGGCCAACAATAAGATTTTAACAAACCCACTTTAGCTGATTCGCAACAATTTTGTCCAATACTTTGGGAACAGATGATTGAATCGCTATATCACGGTAATTCCTCATATTTGCTCTATCGCCAGATTTAAATAAAGGAATAATGTAGCTTCTCTTGCAGCATGAAGGAACTATACCCGTTTTTAATGATAAATTATACATAAAATGGATAGGGATAATAATAGTAGTTACACATTGTTTTAAAAAGATTGGTGGTATACCAACTGGCCCAGATTTACAACTATTACTTAAACTATTGATATAATTAAAAACATTAGATATCGAAACACTAAAAGAATTACAGGAAATTTGAGAGGGAAAGCTAAACGTAGGAACATTGCGATCTTCATTCAGATAAACTGTAAAAAAATTAGCGAAAAAGTCAGCACACTCTTCTTCAGTATTACGCTTTCTTTGATCAAAATACATTGCTTTTGGATAACCACTTGTTCGTCGAGTATCGTTGACATACGCCCAAAAAGAACGTGGATTATGATGCAGATTTTCTTCAACTTGATTTATATATAAGTCATGGAGTTGTTTGTTTAAATCCTTGCATTGTGCACGTAGGAATGCGAAATCATTGTAGTTACTTCTCTTAGAGGTCGTTTTGCTAACAAATATGGGAACACTTTTTCTTCTTAATCAAATTAATTAAATCGTCGTTAAACCACTTGGGGTAGTTTGAGTGGCTAAGTTTAGATATAGGCACAAATTTGTTTATAGCATAATAGATAACATCATTGAACATATGTGCTGCATCCTCGGGATTAGAGTGCCCCAGTATACTAGTCCAGTCAATTGAACCTAGATAGTTGTTAATAGCATTATAGTTTCCTTTTTTAAAGTTGTAATAATAGTAAATTGAAGAAGCTTGTTCGATACAAAGGAATTGATAGTCCCATTGCCGTGTGATGAATCGAATTATTAGTAATGTGATCAACAGTAGCTGTCGCAAACAGGTTAACAATATTGGAAAAAAAATAAGTCTAAGAAGATGCCTCTCGAATTAGTCATGGTATTCCTTTGATATAAATGAAGATAGACGAAACTGTCGCTTAGTATTTCGGCGGGAAAACAGATGTTGCTAGAATGTGTTACGTTTTCTAAATCATCGGCCCATTTAGCATTTGGTAGATTAAAGTCGCCAGATAGTAAAAAGTTGTCATCAGGGTGAATTTGAAGAATTTCATTAACTGTTCGTCAAAGATCCTCATAAAGTGAAACTTGCGAAGAAGGAGGAATGTAAATTCCTCCTATAATTAAATTATCATTTAATCTAATAAATAATTGATCCAAATTGTTATTATCAATTGCTATTTTATACGAACACAAATTAGATTTGACGGCAATAAGAACTCCACGCCTTTATTTTATTGCTAGTTAATGTAGAACGATCTATCCAAGTTTCCGTAAAGATAAGAACATAATAAGTATAACAATTAACTGCATGCATAATTTCGTTTATTTTAGATTTCGTGTCACCTAAATTATGATAATATATTGTTAGTTTTTTAGATTCGGTCTTTTATTTGTGGATGTGTCAATGCTTATAGTTGGACGATTATTTATGTACTTTATATAAGCATTTGGTTCGCCATTTTCTTTTCGCATCTTTAATTCTCCATATAAATTTTTGAGCTAATTTCGTTGAATTTGTGTTAAATCTGCCTTAATGGATACAAGAGGATGTGATACCTTAATCTTACTACGATTTTTAATAATTGTCGAAGCAATATTACTATCATCTATAGTTACTTTAAGCAGTCTGTTTTGAACTGATTTACGACCTAATATTATTAATTTAGAAGGCACCAATTTGCGATCAGTAATAAATAACGTTTACTATTTTATTAAATTCATTCAAGTCGTGTTTTTTCCGCTCCTCATTATCCTTTGACAACGATTCTGATATATTGTATAAGATAACATTACGACTTCGATCGTCTCGATCAATTAATTCATAAATCATGTCGCCATTACTGCCACTATTTTTTCAATAAATTAATTTCATCCTTTAAAGCTTTATTTTCGTTTTCTAAATTATTAGTCGCGAATTTAGTAAACTAATATTATCCATTATATTAGATAAATTCAATTGTATATCTTCTTTAAATGACGTAAATTTCGATCGAAATATAAACTTAATTGCATTTATCACAAATCCATTTATTTCCATCAGCACTCTTTTCCTCATTCTTAAAATAAGACAAGTCTTTCTTAGACAATTTCACACATTTTGAATGATACCAATTATTGCAGTCACTACCACATTTAATAACAGTTGTTAATACATTTTTAGGGTGAATAATTAATTTACACTGTGTACAGGAAAGGGACATTATTATTACCCGATATATAATATCATATCATTTAACAATTAAACGGGGATACACCGATACGGCCTGTTGTGGTGTCTTTTATTCAACAAACAAAGGAAGGCGACGGGAGTATAATTAGTACACGACTCAAAATAATTAATAACATTCATAGATTGGCAGCAAATGATTTTGTTGATTTCGAAAAGAAGGTTTAAAATACTATTATTAAAATACTCTCAATTCATAAAATAGCACGAGAGAATAAAAAAAAAACTGAGATTTACAAAAATATCAACAGATCAATATGCCGATGATACTACTATCTCTATTAGAAGTGATTCAATAGACAATTTGATACTCCAATCACAGCCCATAATGCAACATGCTCAGCACTGGTTTGATAGCAACAAGCTTAAACTTAACGTCAACAAAACAGTTCATAAAGTGTTTTCTTTAAAAAGATAGAGGTGAGAACGTTAATGCTGAATCGTACTGTAGACTTTTGTTGTTGCTTCGGGATACAATTCGAAGAAAATCGTCCAGGCCTAATGATGAGAGGAATATTGCTGCATTACGATAATGGTAGAAGAATTAAGTGGCAAATTCATGAACATTCCAAGCCCAAAGAATTTTATGCAGAAGGTATTGGGGCATTATTAAAGCGATGGGATAAGGTATAGATGTCAGTGAAGAGTTTGTCGAAAAAAAATGATTTTTATATTATTTTTTTATAATACCCCAACAGTGTGATGAATGTGCTTTTCGACAAAAAATGTGGATTTCTTCTTATACCACGTCGTCTTCTGACTCTGGCGCGGCCATCATACATCCCTAAACAGAATCTAGTTTCATCACTAAAGACTATATCATTCCATTCCTGGTCCCACATCAATCGTTGTCTACACCACTAGAAACGATTTTGTCGATGTTCAGCAGTTAAAGGAAGCACCCAGTGCGGCCGGCATCTCTAGCTCTTAGTGATCGACCCTCTTGATCCCATGCCCGACCATATCTTACTACAATATCTAAACTTCTGTATACTCTGTCCGTAATTTCTCGGTCCAACTATTCGCCCTCTAGCAAACTCAGAAAGTTGATGAAAATTTTCTCGTCTTTGCACCCTAGCAATTGTAAAAGATAACAACAAAAGCTTAGAACCGCACTCAGTAAAATTAAAATCGTTACTACGACAAAAATGTTAAATTTCACCTTGTGCACCAATAAATAAACAAGTTGAATAAAAAATGAAAACTTTATCTGATACAGTTGAATTATTAATCCTTTTTCTTTTAATAAAATGTATTAAAATCCTTTAGTTCGTTGTAGAAAATTAAATAATAAATTTAAAAATACGAAAATATTTCGTGAATCTACAACAATGAGTCTTACTAAGACTACAAAACAAATTAATTTGAAACAACTACTTCTCTAGCTAATACTTCGATAGACATTGAATAATACAAATTAATTTGCGTGTTACAAATAGTACAACTATTAAAGCAACACTAATTTGAATGAAATTATTTCTGTTGAATAAACTAATAAATGATAAAATGTACTTTAGATTGTTTAAATGTAACTATAACATGAAAAATTATGAAAAATGAATTTTAAACTGATTTCATTAAATTAAATTAGCAAAAGCAATTAAAAAATCTAGCATTCAAGTTTATAATCATCTGCAGACACGTGTTTCGAACTTTCGCACTCTTCAGTACAGCTTTATTATAAAATTGATTTTTTTCAGGTGAGTGGAGGTACGAACCATCCTCCCTTTTAAGGCTAGTGAGTTTTGGTAAGGGAATTTTGGAGAGGGCCTATTTTAGCCGTGAGGTTTCCGAAGCGTTGTCCACTTAGGAGCAGAAAAGTGTCCAGGCTTTTCTCTTTTTTTGTCTTATCAGTTTTTTATAGTCGCGCTGTACTATTTTAGAGTAGTTCCCTTCAGAGTAATTTTGCATATTAATGGCTCTATTGTGTGCTCTTCTTGCTTAGGTTTTCAAAGCCTCACGTTTTATGAACCACTACGCACTTGTGGCTCCCTCGTTTTCTCTGGTTTCTAGAGGGCATGCTATCTGGTGCGCTGATATAATGCATTTCTGGACTGCATCAGTTATATTCTCCACTTCGGGTATATGTCTTATTGACTCTTTTTGCAGGTCCCTAGTTTCAACAATCCTAGTGAGGGTCGTTTTGAAAAGATCCCTCCTAGTCAGCGTTTGATTGATTTTGGGTTGTGTTGGGGCCTTTTAGTTTAATTTGGTATTATATAGCCTGACATTGTATTTTTTTAAATACGCGCTAGTTCCTTATATACCTGGTTATATGAGTACTAGCAAGCGTAAGATCAATGCAACATTGGTAACGAGAGTTTACAAAGATCGGTTCGTTACCTCTATTTATTATATCTAAGTTTAAACTTAGTATAATGTTACACAACAACTTACTTGCTGTTGTTTTCTTGGCTTTCCTATACCTGGTAGTGCCTTTTCATAGTGATTAACCAGTGCTTCCAACTCTGGAGTTAGAAGTATGCAGTTGCTATTGTCATGTTTTGTTCTCATCATCTAAGCATAACCTTACCAGAATAACCGCCAGGTCCTCGGTGGATTGGTACTGCATGAAAATGGGGTTATATTTATTAGGGCAGCATATGGCGGCCCTGGGTGTGTTACCTGTGCATTTATAAAACAGATCACTGCCTGGTTTTCGTAGTCCATGAACCCTGTTATTACTTGCCCAGGATTCCTGGATTAAAGTAGCCTAATTACCACTGTGGGTATTTTTTTCTTGCCTTCTCTTTACTACACAGTTCTATTGAAGGTTGTTTATTTATTAACAACAATTTGAGTGATCGGTTCATGCTACAGTTACGTAATGGTCCTGGCCAGTGCCTCAGGGTTCGTAGCCAATCCCTGGGCTACCACGACCTCCACTTGAGTCTAGGGCACACACGTGTCTGTTCGCCCTTTCTTCATTTTTACAGGGATGTTGCTGAACTTATACATCAGCTTCCTCCCTTTCTTCTTAATTTCCAATTTCTCTTCTGGCCCTGTTAGCAAGGTGCACTACCGTGTCGCATTTATTCGTTTTAATAAGTTTTAAACCTCCAAATAGAAATAAGAAAGTTAGATCACAATCTTAATAACCTCTGGAGTCTTCTTCCTAAAGATATATAAAGCCACTGCTAAAGGAAATATTGAATTCTTTGAATTGGTAGACAATTAGCTCCCACATCTTGCGAATGTGTTACAAACATAATTCATCTTCTTAATAATAATTTAAAATATATAATAAGTAAATAAAAATGGATGTGCTAAACATATCAACTATTTTTTTTATCGAATTGTCTTGTAGCATGTAACTTTATACATTTAGTTCTGGTTTAAGTCTAAGAGAGTGAAGGTCTTAGGAAATGTTATTAAATAATAAAAAATAATTTAAAATTTTAATCTTTTAATACATTTTTAAAATTTATCATAGTTTAAATTTAGTTATTACTATTAATACTAAATTTAATTGTGGGATATATAAATTAGAAAAATTAATTCAAAAAGAATACTATTACTTTTACAAAAAATATGTTGATTAGTTACTTGGATGCTAAATATAAATGCTCATGTTAACATAGAAATATATGAACGGTCTACACAATGATACAAAAAAATGTAATTCAACTTTTTATTTTCAATTTTAATTTTTGTTTTTAATTAAAATTCTTGTTCTTCTATATATCACCTTATCAAAGATAAAATCAGTATTTATTTGCGAACATCTTTTCCCTTGCCATTTTCTTTTCCTTTAGACTTCCTGTCCTCTTTTCCTAAAATAAACAAATTTGTTTAATTAACAATAAATTTGAAACAAGAATCTATTTTGAAATATATATTTTTTATAGTAAAATACTTATATATCGATGAAAATGATATTTTTAAAAAATCATAAGTAATTTAACTCAACTCTTTACTTTCAATATCGAAAGCAATTACGTTTTTGTTTATATAAATGGAAAATTATATTATCTTGAAAACTAAAAAAGAAAATGTGATTAAAAACATATTGATAAAGTAAAACTTTATGCTTAATGATGTAGTAAACTATAATTTATACCTTCGCTGTTCTTACCCTTCCTTCTTTCCTTTCCCTTTCCTTTTCCTTTTCCCTTGCCCTTTCCTGGTTCTTCATCTTCATTAGGTTTAGCTCCTACTGATTGTGTCAGCCAGGACGAATGCGAATTCATCATAAAATTTCTTAAAGCCAAGTCATGAATATTTGCAGTTTCGGGAATCTGAGCATAATTTTCCTAAAACCAATGAATTTTGATAAATTTCTTACCAATGATTAAAGCTGCCAATAATAAATTAGTCACAGTTTAAATGAAAAATTGTATTTAAAATAAAAATACAACTTACTGCAATAGTGGCAATAATTGTAAATATTAAAACTAATAATTTCAACATTTTATTATATTGAATTGAATCAGGTTGGTGATTTGAACTGAAATATTTTTATCCAAGCGGAGTATTTATAGGATTTGCTGCTAAATGTTCCATAAAATTACTTGAAATTTATAAATAATATAAAAAATCCTCTATTAACATATTATGTTATTTTATTTTGTTGTAATATAATGGCCGCATGTAAAAATACAATATATGGATCATAAGCATTAAAAGGGATAATGTATATTTAATTCAATGCGTAATTACATGCGATTCTCTGTAATATAATTAAGTTTCTTTTTGAATCTTGCATTTAAGCAAAAATAGTCTATATATACAACATCTTTATTAACAGACAAAAATAAAATACAGATAAGACAAATATAATACATTTATGATATGAGTGTTAGGAGGTTAGTCTGTCAAATGGCTATCGACCTGGAGGTCTTTCAGCCCTGATTTGTCCTTGTCGATGTGTCACGTTAGTCTGTCTCTGATGATGATGATGATGATGGATTATGTGATGTGATGAATTCGAAAATAGTAAATGGGGGGGTTTTGAATTTTGGGATTAGGTTAGGATTTCTGCGTAAGCAGTAGAGAGTAAGGATTTGATGGTTGAAGGGGTTTTTGGAAAATTTTTCACTTAAGTATAGAAGGCGTTCCTTGATGGGGATAACAGAGGTAGAGTCATATAGGAATTGGTTAGAGGGATTGTGTAGAGGATTACTGGGGTGTCGGATTTTGGTTAAAGTTCTTAGGGAGGATCGCTCGCTAACTTGGATATTGTGGATAGTAGGATTGCAGGAGTTGGAGAAAAGGACATTACCATAGTCGAGTAGAGGACGGCATATCATTTTATATATCTTAATCGCTGTTTTTGTAGATATACCGTTCTTTTTGTAGGTTAAGTTTCTGAACATTTTGGCTCTAGCTGTGATTTTTGTTTTGTTTGAAACTGTATGTTGTTTGAAATTGACTTTTCGATCTATGGTAATGCCTAGGTATTTTATGGATGTAGAAGGGGAAACAGTTATGTTGGAGATATGAATATCATGTGCAGGATTATTGTTACGGTGATAAGGAATTAGGAGCTGGGATTTGTGAGGATTGATTTTAATTCGCCATTTAGCAAACCAGTGTTGCAGGGAGTCAATTTGCTGCTGGAGGGATTGAAGAGCTTTAGGAACGGTGGGTGCGTGGGAAATTACGGCTGTATCATCTGCAAATTGCAGGAGATATTTAGAAGGATTGAAGTAAAGAGGATCAGGATTGTAGATGTCGAAACAGAAGATGTTATATAGTAGCGGAGATAGAGGGGAACCTTGGGGTAGGCCTTGTGCAGGAGAAAAAGGAGGGGAGTAAGAGTTGTTTATTTTGACTTTAAGGGATCTGTTTGAAAGGAATTGATTGATAATGAAAATAATATGGGTGGGAATTTTAAGGAGGTAGCATTTATACAACACACCTTGATGCCAGACAGAGTCGAAGGCTTTTTGAATATCTAGTAGCAAGACGGCTGATGACTTTCCTTCAAGGTGTGTTGTTTGGATGTTTGAGGTCATGATAGTAAGAGGAAGGGTAGTGGAACGTTTTGGAAGGAAGCCAAATTGGTAGTTTGGGATACGGTCTTGGATGTGGGATAGAATTTTGTTTTTAAGTAGTGATTCGTACAGTTTTCCTAGGACGGGAAGTAGAGTAATTTGGGGATACAAATGATTATTCCTAATTTCCATTCGGAGGGGTAATATTTATTTTGGTAAATGAAATTGAGGATGTTGAGGATATGGACGTGTATGTGGGATGGTAAGGATTTTAGTATATGTCTATGTACTAGGTCGTGTCCAGTCGCTGTATTTTTGCCCTTTTTTAAAGTGTTGAAATAGTCCTCTTCTGTAAAAGTGTCCGTCGGTTTTGAACTGTCATTGAATCTAAAGAAATTATTGTACCAGTCGTTTACAAGTTGAAAGGTCGATTGGTCAAAATTAGGGTCGTGTGTCTGTGAATAAATAGAATTGAAATGGTCTGCAAATTTACATGTGATAATGTCTGGGTCTGTTATAGTCTCGTCAGTGATAGGGTCGTAAAGTTCTTGCAGTTTGTCCGTCTTTTTGTATCTACTAAGTTTTCTAATTTCAGTCCAAAACGTTTTACCTTTCGAGTCGTTAATTTTCCTACAGCTATTGATCCAAGTGTCCGTCTTATATTCCATGATTAGTTTTTTAATGTCTTTGTTAAGTTTGTTGAATTTTTGTCGAAGTTCAGGAGTGTCCGTTAGTTGAATGTCTCTGTAAATTTGTCTTTTATGTTTGATAAGGCGAAGGATAAAATTTGGAAGAGGGTATTTATAAAATTGTTTCTTGATTTGAGGAGTATTTTGTTTGATTGATTTATATAGGATATCGTTAAATTGGGTAATGGTATTAGGATTAATATTGGGATTGGAAGTAATAAATTGTGTCAGGTCTGAAGCTACTGTCTTTGTGTCACATTTGTTAAAATTGTAAATGAGGTTAGGAATTTGTTGTGGGAGATTGGATGGGATTTTTATTTGAAAAGTGATGGCTAGGTGATCGGAGCATAGGTCGGGGACAAGGTTGACTGAGTGTATGAGGTTTTGGATGTTTTGGGTGCAGAGTAGGACATCGGGAGTGGTTGCTTGGGTGTCATTCATGATGAAAGTGGGTGGAGTGGGGATACGTACAAAGTTAGAGTTGGATAGGAAAGATGAAAGGTGTCGTGCTTTGGGTTAAACCTTCGGTTTTAACAATACCGAAAGGAAAAACGAAAACGAAAAAGAGGAAACGAGGCCGGCCCAAGAAGAGCGAACCCGACGAGGCCAGTAAAAAACGCCAGATTTCGCCGGCGCGCGAGATCGACTCAAGCAGCTCAGACATGGAAACCTCAAGTATACATTCGCACATATCAAGTAAGAGCACAAACACACTTAAAACAACAACAACCATGCAACCACAACCATCTACATCACTAACAACACCCACACAACACAAACAACAACAATACAACAACACATTTAACATCACCACCACCACAGAACTCACACGACTTCAATTGGTCCAATTATGGATCAGCAACATAAATGACAAAGATGTTGTCATTATTAAGACCAAACTGGGTTTTATTATTAAATCAAACCTAAATAAATTAACGTGCGAAAACAACCTCAAAATATTAAAAGGTAAAAACATCGTACGCACATTCGCTCTGTCAACTTCCACGCCGCGCGAGCGCAACACAGCTGCACCATCATACTCATGCGTGATACGCTCGTTGGAAACCAAAATTGAAGACACCGCGATCAGCGCACACTTAAACACGCTCGGAATCGAGCACAGATATTGCCGCCGTATTATCTCCAAAGCCACCGGATTAAAAACGCGAATGGTTCGCATTATTACAGCTTCACACAGCTCATACACCAAACTGTTGCAACAACAATTTAAATTCATGTGCAAAGTTTATCCCGTAGAGGAGAGTATGGCACCACAACCCCTTCCAGCACCGTGTAATAAATGTTCGAAATTCGACCACACAACAGCTGACTGCAAAGAAAAAATCCGCTGCGCTAAATGCGCGGGTGAACATTTTACTTCCGCCTGTCCAACTCAACTACCAGTAAAATGCACATCCTGTGGTAAAGAGGATCACGGGGCCTGGTCTACAAAATGTCCAAATCGACCACGTCAACCAATCGAAGGAATACCCAACATCAAAATACACTGTTCTAATAAAAAATCAGCTCAAATTGACGACAGGGACGTTAAAGAATCGCGCGTTCATCAATCAATCACTCTTCATGATCACATTCTAGACACCTACACGACCGAAATAAATAACCCTACTAACACCGACCGTCAAGCTCTATTAAAAAAACTACGTGAACGATTCATCAACTCGTACAATATCGACACTCATGCATCTTTTTCAGGAAATAGAATGTTTGTTGTTATGTTCGACCTTTCCACCCCCCATATTATTCCCACCGTCCCTATAGAAGGCGTTCGCACAGCGCACACGATTGTTAACATTCAATAGTCTCAATGTGTTATATTCCAACATCAACTCGCTCGCTAATAAATCCCTTATCCTCAACAACTACCTCACTAATAACCTTACACACCTATGTATGCTTGTTGAAACCAAATTCAAAATTCCATTCTCCTTCCAAAATTGGCCATTTATTCAGATTCCAGCCACTGTGTATAATGAAAACATCAGAGGGGGCTCAATAGCTGCATCCCATCCCTGTGTTAAAATAGTCTAATATCTTCAAAATGTAAATAAATTCAGTTGCTTTGCCATTGAGCATTTGTATACTTTAGGTGTCATTGACTTTCTATATTTACAAAATTCCAAAATGTCATTTCTTTAATTCATATTACAGATAATGGCGTGTAATTACTTATTAAATCTAATATGCATTACCCTTTCTAATGCTTATTTTTATATTCGACCATTATATTACAACCAAATAAAATATTAGAAGATTTTTTATATTATTTATAAGTTTCATTACATGGAACATTCAGTAGAAAATCCTATAAATACTCCAATTGGATAAAAATATTTCAGTTCAAATCAGTAATCGGATTCAATTCAATATATAAAATGTTGAAATTATTCGTATTAATATTTGCAATTACTGCCACTATTGCAGTAAGCTGTATTTTTCATTTAAATACAATTTTTTATTTAATTTGTGACTAATTTATAATTATCAACTTTGATTATTGGTAAGATGTTTATAAAAATTCATTGGTTTTAGGAAAATTATGCTCAGATTCCTGAAACTGCAAATATTCATGACTTGGCTTTAAGAAATTTTATGATGAATACACATTCATCCTGGCTGACACAATCAGTAGGCGCTAAACCTAACGAAGATGAAGAACGAGGAAAGCGCAAGGGAAAAGGAAAAGAAAAAGGAAAGAGAAAGGAAGGAAGGAAGGGAAAGAACAGTGAAGGTATAAAAAAATATTAAGTAAATGTTTTTATTTCAATATATCAACATGTTCGTTGACCACAACTGATAAATTATAGAATTTAGAGAAATTGAAAGAAAAATAAACTATATAAGAAAAAATGCTTATATAGTTTATTTTTCTTTCAATTTCTCTAAATTCTATAATTTATCAGTTGTGGTCAACGAACATGTATTTATTATATTTATTAAAATTACTTTTGTATTTTTTTTTTCAATACATCAATATGTAAACCAAAACAATAAAATTAAAATGTTTTAATTCACCATTTAAGAATGCATAATTAATTATTATTATTAATTAGTTGACAATAAATATATTTTTTTGTAAGTTACTTTTGAACTTATAAAGTCTTATCAAAATAATAACTCATTTATTAAATTTTGTGAATTAAATTTTTAGTAATAATACACTTATACAAATAAAGATATTTCATATTTTATTTACATAATTATCCAAGGAATAATTTCACTAGAATTAGATAAATATGTATATTTCAGGAAAAGAGGAGAGAAAATCGAAAACAAAAGAAAATGGCAAAAAGAAAGATGATCGTAGATAAATAATACTCACTTTATCTACGACAAGGAAAAATCTAGAAGAACTAAAAATTTGTCAATAAATAAAAATGTATTTAATATTGAAAATCAAACGTATTGTGTTAAATATGTTTTATATCATTGCGAAGACCTTTACTAAGATTCCCATATTTATCTAAATTATTATATTTAGCTTAAGAATCGCTACTTCATATATGTTTCTTAAAGCCAACTCTAGAACTTTAGAAAGATATTGGCGAATTTCAGTTTATTTTCTTCTTCATTTATTTAAACTACAATTTTAATTAATAATAAAACATAAACTAAATATAATAAACTCTGACCGGTGATAGCGGCCATATTCTTCAAGCTACATCTATCGAATGCGCTGTCATTTATTCAGTTTGTTTTGCCAAATTACCATTAACGAATATAGCATTCATCAATACGTACAAATGATAAAATTGTTTTATAAAAATAGCTGTTCTGTTCCTGCAACGTTCCGCGCGCTTTGTCAATTTTACGATCGCCATAATCGTCCTACAGAGAGGACTATACGCAGTGTGGTGGACAAGTTTATGTCCTTATTAAAGCAGGACTGTAAGATCTGACGAAAACATCCTCACTGTCCGTTAGAATGTACAGGAGAATCTAAGACATTTGATTTCGCTTCGCTCACTCGGCCTTTCGCAGACCACAACTTGGCGAATTTTGAGCTAAACGAAGTGTGTTCGCTGAATCCTAGAGCAGTTAAAAACTGACCCTAGTTTTCTTTAAAAAAATCATCTTCAGCGTTGAGGCTCATTTCTGGATGAATGGGTACGCCAATAAACAATATTATGCATCTCGAAAAAGTCACTTTGTGTGGGTTTTGGGCTGGCGGCGTCATCGGTCCATATTTCTTTGAGAACCACGTTGACCAGGCCATCACCGTCAACGACGAGCGGTATAGATCGATGATTACCAACTTCTTTTCGCCTGAATTGAAGATATGGATGTCAACGATATGTGCTTTCAACAAGACGGCGTTACGTGTCACATTGGGCATTCTTCACAACCAATTTGATGGCATTGTAATTTCACATGGAGGTGATGTAAACTGTTCACTGAGATCGTCCGATTTGACCCCATTAGACTTTTGTTGTGGGTTTTTCTTAAATCGTAGGTCTATGAGAATAAGCCACAAACCAAAACCAGCCTAACCCAAGTTGGGAAATATTGGATATTTCGGATGCGCATCACCCAGCGAATTCACGGCGCGGCGTAGCGAAAGTAGCACCTAACATTTTTAGAGCACATTCGCGTGTACTTTAAATATATTGCCATAATGTAATTTTTTAGCAAGTTTCCTTGATAATCTAATAAATTATCAAGTCTCTTTTATAAAGTAGAATCTTTTGTCGTTTGAATCGATACTTTTTTATTTCTTACTCCTTTTTTGCAGTTTTGTAATCATTTTCTCATACATTTTAGGAGTTTTTCATTTCACATCTTCTAAATAATTTTTTAAATTCTAAAACTAACTTATATTTCAATAAAATACTATTATCTAAGGCAGAGGTTCCCAACCTTTTGAATATGTTGTACCGGTATGTAATAGACAATATGGTCGCGTACCAGTGTAAATATTTCGCAAATTCAAGTAATGGCTTTATTTTTTTCTCAAAAACTTTGTCGAACAAAAAAAAAAATTATCCCTAACGCTCAATTTATTGAAGATCCATTTTTTGGCAAAAACTTTGGAAAAACAGAATGCAACTCTATATGTACACCATGCTAAAGTAATGTCATTTTCTGGGCCTACCCTGAAAAAGATTTCAACGAAATAAATAACAAAATTAAATATATAGATGTATTTACCTTTAGTTCAGACTTTGTAAATTGAAAGTTAAACCTGTACCATTTATTTTTCTTTCCTTTGAAAAATTAAATTTAGTTAAAATCTGTTTCGAGCGGGCACAGAAAAACGACATTACATTAGCACGGTGGTATCCAATTGCAATAAAACAAATTAAATTCGTAAATACTTTTATTATAATAAATATAAATGTATGTAATGTGTAAAGATATTATAATACATATTGCACTTAATGTGAAGGTTGCGCCTGTTTACATTTTACCAGCGTAGAAATATCGGGATCAATTTTTGTCAGATTCAAACGAAGATCAGGCTCAATATTGAGCAATGATCTATATTTTTTTTTTCATTGCTGCCATAGTTGAAAACCCGGTTTCGCATAAATATGTTGTACTGAATGGCATTAAAAATTTCAGAGCTTTGCATGAAAATTCTGGATATTCTGCCCGAACAGAAAGCCAAACTGGAAATAAGCTTGTGCTCTCAAACTTTTATGAGGTCTATGAAGGATTCTTTAGCAATTACGTCATCCGGAACTTCCGCAATGAATATAAAGGGATTACGAATCCAATTTTGGGAAGTAAAATCTTCTGTAAAATATTTTTCAAACCAATCTGACATCGATATTAGATGTTGCTTAATGTCGTTTATCACACAGTTTGATACTGATAAATTGTTTTCTTCAGCAAAATTGCAGAGAGAAAAAATCATACTAATATTTCCTTTCTCTGATTGCTGTATCATTAACTGTAGTTTTCTTTTAAATGCTAACATTTTAAACATTTTTAAGTCAAACAAAGAATTATTATGTTAATGTAAGAAGCTTCTACTTCGTTATACATGTTTGAATAATTAATAAAACACTTCAACTTTGTTTGTATAACACTCAATATTTTATTTCGTTTCGTGCCGAAACTAGTCAACGAAATAAAATATTGAGTGTTATACAAACAAAGTTGAAGTGTTTTATTAATTAAAGAATTATTAGTTCCTTGTAAACTTAAATTTAAATCATTTAGTCAAGAAAATATATCGGATAGGTACGCTAGTCTGAATAACCATTCCTCATTGGCAAAATTATCTTTTTTGGAATCTCCAGAATCCTTAAGAAAAATAGATACCTCGGAGCGTAACTCAAAAAGTCGACTGAGGACTTTTCCTCGTGAGAGCCATCGTACCTCGGTGTGAAGCAAAGGTGTTTTATGAATACTCCCCATCTGATTGCATAGAATTGTAAATAGGCGGGGATTAAGCGCTTGAGATTTTATAAAATTAACTGTTTTTATGGCCTCCTTGAGAATATTTCTTAAATTTACAGGCTCTTTTTTGTGGCTAATGAATAATACAATGCGTAGATTTGCATTTCGGTGCTACTTCTTTAATTCTAGTCACTACGCCGGATAAATTTCCAATCATAGCTCGAGCACCATCGGTGCAAACTCCAACACATTTGACCTAACTTATATTATTTTTAATTAAATAATTATTAATTATTTTAAATATTTCATTCGAAGTTGTTCTCGCAGTTAACGGTTCGCAGAATAATATGTCTTTTTGTATTTCATTATTGAAATCAAATCGAAAATACACAAGTAATTGTGCCAGATTGGAGACGACAGTACTTTCGTCTAGTTGCAGAGAATAAAATTGACTTTCTTTTATTCTCTTGAAAAAATGCTTTCAATCTGTAATGCCATATCTTCTTTTCGCCGTTTAACAGTATTGTTGGACAGGAAAACTTTGTCAATTTTCTTAGCTGCCTTATCTCCAAGCAAACATTTGACGATATCCTTAGTTGCAGGTAGCAACAATGTTTCTCCAATTGTGTGTGCTTTCCCACACTTGGCTATAAGCAAACTTGCTAAATATGATGCCTGAACATAATTAGTGTTTATGATACTAAAAGAGAACACAGCTGCTTTTTAAGTGGACAATTCTGAATGTTTTCTTTTAAACAAATCAACTGGTTTATCTTTTAAATTGGGATGTTTCGCTAATAAAAGTCTCTTCAAAAGAGAAGGCTTCATACACCCGTTTGATAAACATTCATAGCAGATAACACACTGCGGAATAGGTTGAGTTTCTGTGCCAGATTTCATTGAGAATCCACACCTCATATAATCAGGATCGTACTGCCTAATCCACGTTTCTTTACGTTTTGTTTTCGATAGTTCATCTTTGTTTCCCTCTAAAAAATTATCTGAGTTGCAATAACTACATCCAGCCTGCTCTAAAAATCTCTTCATTATCTGGCCCTTTTCCTTATTTTGACAATAAATACCGATAGAATAGATAGATAGATAAAATAAAAACACTTACGTTAAAATTATTACGTCGCGTCGATTATATTATTTTACACTTCACTTACTTCACTAGACTGCATTGTATCAAAATAGTCACTAAATAATTTCAAATATTCATGTAACCATGTAACACGAGCATCTATATACAGTGCATTTTTTTACTGTGGCCATGTTAAAAATTATACCTTGTGTTAACTTAAATGTACATAAATAATTGAGCTGGAAGTATCAAGATACCTAAATGTCACTTTGTTTACTGGCAAATAATTAATGCAAAGTTAATTTTTATTTCAGATACTTCTAGGTATATTTATAACCAGTTAGCTGTTAGAATATTGTTTAGCTGCCCAAGTAGAATATTTAAAAATAATTTTTTAAAGAAATTCTTTAATAAATTATTTTTTTCGATTATTTTCTAAATATGTATTATATATAATATTAGTATTATAAATTTAATTTTATAACTCCTATAATTATTTAAATATCACTTATTAAACATGTATACAAAATTTTTCAAAGCTCTGCAGCTATTCTAACCATTGAAAAATAAAGTTAACAAGAGGTAATTATTTAAGAATGTAAATCCCTATGACGACACTTAAAAAAACGCACTGTATAAACCAATAATTGATTTAAATGTACATATGTATACAAATCTATTCTACCCTTGCTACAATATTGCATAAATAAACACAAACTGATATAATCTAACAATCTCAAACAAAACGCTCGGGCTTGGCGATGTATTGTATAAAAGCACATGATTTTTTTTTATCGCGTACCGGTAGCTTGATATGTGTGTACCGGTACCGGTACGCGTACCACAGGTTGGGAACCCCTGATCTAAGGCATTTCATCTGAATTCGAATCGCTTGTACATAATATGTTCATAGAATATTTATAAATTCATATATGAATTACCATGTCCATATATATCAATTGCAAGATTTTGCCAAAAAGGTCTTGAGTTTTATAACCAGATCGTAAACTGAAGTAGTTAAGTCTGGACTATAAAGTGTTGAAATTACTAAAATATCGCCGAACAGACTTATCCATAACATGTACTTAATTTAATCACAGCCCAAACTTTACAACTGGCGACATTCTTTATTTTCTCGAACATTATAAACACTCACATAAACATCACAGTCAATAACAGCGAGACTTTGCACACACAGACAGCTGGAATACAACTGAACATGTTGGCATACATCCGACGGCTACTCTATTCCCCAGTGTTCCGCACGGTGCTGACATGTTTCTCCTAGTTTGATCTTCTTTTCCAACACTACTGTCCATGGTTCCGGCAACAACGGATAGCATGGATGCTGTCATTTTGGTTCTCTGTTCAATTTTAATCTGTTATCATCATACATTTGTATCGTGCTCGCCGTTTTTTAAATAGCTGTTCACTTCCAATATATCACCATGTTCCGGATGTTTGTCAATTTTCAAAAACTCACAAATTGTAAGCCACCATGTTTTTATATTTAGGTTATGTTCAACAACTAACTGCGCCTTATATTTACGTTGGTAATCCCAATATATATATATATATATATATATATATATATATATATATATATATATATATATACTAAAATATCGCACCAACATATATATATATATATATATATATATATATATATATACCATATATATATATATAGTGTAACTAATGAGGATCCCCGCGGTAACCTCTAACACTGTGTGATCGTATTGGAATAGATTCACAGTAATTCAAAGGCTGTTATCTTTTATTTGTAATGTGAAGAAATATATTTAATCATACCCGAGAAACCATACCTGGCATGTTTACATTTGTAAAGTAGTTTGCTTTTAACCTATTCTCTACTACTCCATTCGAAATATTTGCATACCAAAACTAAAAGTATTTTTATTTTTAATAGAAGAGGTTGAAGAGTAAAATGATTTGGAGGCGCCGGGTATCGATCCCGGTACCTCTCGCATGCTAAGCGAGCGCTCTCCCATCTGAGCTACGCCCCCATTGACATTCAATAATCAGTCAATCGAAATCAAATGGCCAATTATTCATTAACATAGGTGAAAGTGGAATGCCTCGCTTTAAAAAATTCTTGTTGTTGCATGCATGAGCCTTACTCTGGTTGTAATAAGCTTGCGTAGTCCGACATTATTGTTAGTCATTTTTAATAATGTTTTAATCAATTAAAATCTTATATAATGTTACTGCAAATTACTGCAAAGTATTAAAAGACTGGAGGCGCCGGGCATCGATCCCGGTACCTCTCGCATGCTAAGCGAGCGCTCTACCATCTGAGCTACGCCCCCTGATAAATAGAGATATGTGATAAAATATTGAATTTTTTACTTCAAAATTTCTAGAGATGAATCTATTTCGCAAAATTATTTGATGTATTTTTAGAAACAAATGTTACCAACCAGAATCATGGATTAAACTTTTTTCTTTCTAGTCAACATACAATTTTTCTGATTCATTAAGCACTACTTTTTAGGCAATTGGCCAGAAAAGTAATTCATAAGCTACATACTATTTTAAACTGTATAATTGTGTGTACCTCTTTAATACTAATATATAAAACTTCAGGTATCTTCTTCTTCTCTATCGAGATGTAACACATTTTGTCAGAAATTGGATAGTTAAGAAAGTCATAAATATAGTACATACAATTTATTACATATATATAATATGAGCGGTTCTATCTCTCGTTCTTCACCTCGAAAACCTGGATTGATACCTGCCCGGGTTAATGGTATTGAGGGATATTTGTTTGTTTTGTCTAATATTGTGTCGTTTTGTGTTACTCTATTTTATTATTTAGAATTAGTTTTTTAAGTTTTAGTTTAAACTTTGTGAATATTTTTGTGTCCTGTATCTCTCAGTTCTTAGCATATATTTTCTTTCTGTTTCATGGTTGTATATTTGTTTGTTTAGAATTAATTTTATGTTTGTTTCTATGTATTTGTGTTTTCTTTTGTATATGAGTAATACGTTATTTAGTGTGATTAGGTTTTTGTTATTTAATTAGTTTGTTTGCTTGTATACTTCCTTAGTTGATGTTCTTTTATTTAATTTGTGTAGTATTTTCAGTACTTTGTTTTGCTGTATTTGCAGACGTTGTAGGTTTTTCTGGGTTGTAATTTCCCAAATTGATATTAGGTATGTGTTTTTCGCAACAAATACGCTATTGTAGATTTGTTTTCTTGACAATTGTTGATTTTTTTTATTGCAGCTATTGTTTTACAATTATTTCTTTGAAATTGTGTGTCCCATTTTAAAATGTTTTAATTTTTTTATTTTGAGTTATGCTTGAAGCTATTACATTTATTATCCATTCTTGAAATAAAGTATATTTATTAATTTACCTTCTCATTTTTTATTGTTATGTATATATTTTGTATAAATTTATTTTGAGTAAATAAAGATAATAACTATCCTACTACTATATTTTAAATATTTGGAAATAATATATAATTGTAGGTTATATAAGGAAAATAAAATAAATATTTAAAATGCAATAGTTTTATTGAGTTCTCAAATTGTTATTATGAAACCTATCTCAGCTTTAACACCAAATATAATAATGTATGCAAACGTGAAAATTTGAGAAGTTTGGAATGCTAATATAAATCATATGCTTATTCATTTAAATTGCAATTCTGGTTCCTCTCATTGCAATCTTCAATTGGTATTAGTATTCGTTATCATCCTTTCCTTTGCGATTTTTTTTATCCTTCCCTTTTGACTTGGATTTTCTATCTTCTTTTCCTAAAATAATAATATTATACAGAAAATTAGATATATAGGTAATATTATACTAAATACCATTATAATTTTAAGATATTCGAGTGTTATTTACTATATTTAAATATTCAAAATAAAACTTTAATTAAAGTTTAAATAATATAAAGTAATTAATTAAAATATGCATTTATTTGCATTTTATTTCAAAAATTGATAATTATCACAGATTGATTAATATAAGTATCTATGATACTTATAATAATTTATCAATTTTATAGAAATAAATTGGAAATAACTGCATTTGTTACATTACATTATTTTATTTATTGTTTGATTTAGAATATACCACAAAGTAAATGCCTCCACAATTAAAGAGTTGATTATACTGAATTATAAAATTGTTATTATTTTTATAAACGTATACCTTCTCCACCGCCCATTCCATTCCCTTTTTCCTTTCCTTTTCCCTTTCCTTTTCCTTTTCCCTTGCGCTTTCCTGCTTCTTCATCTTCTTTAGGTTTAGCTCCCACTGCTTGCGTCATCCAAGATTGATGATCATTCATCATAGTATTTCTTAAAGCCAAGTCATGGATATTGGCAGGTTCATAATTCTGGGCATGGTTTTCCTAAAATAAATATATTTTTTTAATTACATTAACAAATATAATAAATATATCATAAAAATATGCTAATGGTAATTTAAAAAAAAATTATAAATGTAATACAAAATTGCATATTGCATTGAAAATAGAAACTAAAACTTACCACAATACAGGCTATGATCGCAAAAGTGAACACTAACAATTTTAACATTTTATTATAGTGAATTAAATCCAATTCGTGATTTAAACTGAAATTATTGTACGAGTTTTGAGTATTTATAGTGTCCGCTGCTAAATGTTCCATGAAATTATTAGTAAAATTACAATAATTTAAAAATTATTTATTATAATTTTATTGTAATATGATTTGATTATAAGGGAATACAAAATATCAATGATAAACAATACAATAGAATACATAACTACAAACTATTAAAACATATTTTTCACAATATATTTCTTGAAGCTATTTCTTTTTGATACATTTTGAATAATTAAGGATGATAAAATACAAAATACACACATGATAAATAAAAACTTTAGTTATGTAGATTAGAACTTAAATATAATGACGATGTTTAAGATAGAATAACAAAGAACATTAAAAATAATTGCTTATAAAAAATCAAATTATAGAATTGTAAAATATTCAATGTGACTATTATAAATAATAAATTTTATGCAATAATACTTTTCTTGTTTATTTTAAAAGAATTTATCGCTACTTGTAGTGTAGTTCTAAACGATTAATTTATATGTAGGAAATTCAAACTTAGTTGTTTTGTGTATTTCTTTTTATGGACATTCTTCATAAAAGTTTTATAGGATTTTTACTTCTTTAAAAATCGTATAAAAATATCAAGATTTAAATTAATAAATTTATTTTACTGGATTAAAATTTTACCAGAAACTTCAAAAAGCAAATGTCCAAATACTGAACCGTATGTTTCCATTTACAATTTTATTAAAAAAAAAACAAATTTTTAGACAAAAAATATATTAAATATATATAAATTATTTAAATCCCTTAAAGTTAAAAATAAGATTAGTAAATAAAATAAAACCAGAAATATTTCAATATTGTCAATAAGAAGAGTATCTTTAAATAGTTTACAACAAATTGACCTAAAACTAACTATAACAAAATATCTATGTGAATATGCTTTTCACACAAATATGTCCACCTTCCCTTCAGTATATTCAAACTGTTTAAAGAACAAACTAAAGGAACTCTGAAATATTAAATGTGATTATAAGCAGATTAAAAAAGTACCATAAAATTGAATTGGCACACTCTCCAGACTCTTTCTAAGGAGACTAATGTCACATTAATTCTTCGTTTGTATCTACAATTAATTAGAAACGTATATTTATATTATATATATAAGAATATATTTCTTGAACGACTTTCTCATTTATCACTTGCTAAAATATTTTAAACTATAACTGTTGAAGGTTTAAATTAAATTAAACTTCGTTTGTTTCTCAATTTTTCGTTATTTACTAGTCGAGTATATAGAGAAAAAATGTGAAACAAACCAAGTGTAATTTAACTTAAACCTCGGTCAGTAATAAGAAGAATATATAATTGGCGTAGTCTCCCCTTATTAATACTTCGTTTGTATCAGCAATTTATCGGAGACTTGTAATCATCTAAGTCGCTTCCGTATCGAAGGAGTCTTGCAGACATCAAGGATTCACCTTTAAGGGCAACGTCTTCTAGAGAACATTACCCGCTAAGTGACTCTCCGTGAATAAATATTAAGGACCATGCACAAAGTGATCATTTTCGAGTTTAGCCTTTAAATTCTATGCTTACTTGAAAATGATCACACTGTTTTACCATCAAGTAACTGACTTTATTATTCAGACATCCTTGCTTTTAACTCGTTATTATTCTCTGTTGCTGTAACAATTAGCGAATTCATTGTTAGATTAGATTATATCCGATTAAATTCAAACTTGGCAAATGATGATCAATAGTAAAACATTTTCAACATTTAAAGGAATATTCCTTTTTTAAGGAAACAAGTGCGTACAAGCAGTGTTGACTTCGTTCAGATCTAAATAACCTTATTAATTTTTTACTCACAGTGTACTTTTGACTTTTTTAAAGCCCTATTACACTCTTGAAATATCTTAATAAATTCTTTTATATTCAATCTTACTATCCACCTATCCTAATACACAAATCACTAACTTAGCGACTGAATGAATTATGCATTGCTTTAGCCTACTATTGACCTAGGCTAATAAATGGGTTATTATCCTAGGGTGCTCCTGACCTTCCCCGTGAAGTATTAATTACTCTAGTGCACTTTTGGCTTTTTTGATGCACTTAAGAGCGCACGACCTAGAGTGTTGCTCTATTCAGCGTCTCTGCTATGAATTTATGCATGGTGGGTTCAGATATTAAGATAAGTTCTCGTCCTTAGTGGGATATCAGTGGCATCATTACACACTTCTCCTCCCCCGGATCTTCATCCTTCTTCTTCTTCCATCCATCGCCCTCACTTGCAATATCCGCTCCTGCTGCCCTATAGAGAAAGACTCTTAAAATTAGCAGAATTTGCTAGTAGTGTTCTTTAAATAGGTAAAACTTTCAAAAAAATTTAATAGCTATAAAAAATTATAAATATTATTAAACTTTATAAAAAAACGTTCCCTCAGCCACTGTCGACATTCCTCTTCAGGGAATTTGTGTAGGTACTTACCGAAGCATCCGTGACCTAACAGGATTTATGTAAGAAGATACTTTAGCTCACCGTCATTCCTAATTGTCCAAGGCTCCTATCAATGGTCCATCAGCCTGTGCTCGGCATTGCGTTTCGCGGAGCTCTTGAAAATTCCATTCTTCATCAACACGTGCACCTCCTCTTTCCCCTCGATCTACAATTCTGGGGGGACTGACGAGATCGTGCGGTACCCCTAGCCACTCGAATGGCTCCGTTTTTCAGGGCTCTGCGTAGCCTGTCTCAGTTCCTCTGCGCCTTAGTGCATTTCGCCATGCTGGAGCAGCTTTCAGCTACTTGGCTCACGCGACTCCCAGCAACAGCCTTCTCATACCCTCCGTCGGGCCGCCGATGCTAGGCAATAGGGCCGCTCCGGTCGCTGTCTCCACTTGTGGGTGCACAAGGGGTTCGTCTCCATCGTGATCCTTAGGTACTTGGTTGACCTGCCCACTGCCATTTTGTGGCCGAATATATCGATGCTGCTATTAATCCCCATTCTACCCGCGCGACGTCTAAAGAGCCATACGGCCGTCGTTTCTCGGCCTCTACTTCCAGCCCTGCTTCGGCTATCCATTCCGAAATCTTGCTGGTCGCCTCTCTCGCGACCTCAATCTCTTTGCCTCTTACGGTTATCATTATGTCATCAGCAAATCCAATCGAAATTGAAGGGCAAATATGATGGTCACTGGGTATTTTGGGACCACTTCCTCTCCAGGGCTATTCTATTCCTCTCTATTATGTTGGACCAGGAAATTGAGTTAAAGGCGTGCTTGACGTCCACGGTTATTGCCGACCTCCCTCAGGGCGTCCACAGACGATTTCCCCTTTTGAAATTTTTTGATGGGGGTTTGTTTGCCTTTCTTTGGCAGCAGGACCAGCCGATTCCTCTTGTAACATTTCAGAAACACGTCTTCCTTTAGCCATATATTCATGGCCGATACTGGTGCTCTGCATCCTGGTATTGCGGCTCGCTGCTAGGATCCCCTTTTCCTTCGGGCATGGTCGGCGTTTCCGGAGAAGAGGACTCTCGCGACCGCCACGATTCCTCCTGGAACGATCATGTTAGGATTATACTTCCGACCTATATTAATAAATTGTACTAATAAAAGAATCCTTTTATTAACATAAAAATGTTTCACAGAAGTTAATTAATCGTATAATAAATTGTACGTTGAACTTCTAGTTATAGATCAAAAACTTAAATTATGTAATGACAAAATACAATTGTCCAAATTAACCTGTTGAAATTGGCAGAATGTGCTAAAACTTTAAAAATTATTTAGTAACTATATAAAAAGAAATAAATATTAACAAACTCCGTTTCAGGTTTCAAAAACTATGTAAAACTAATCAAATACGTTGCAATATTAAAAACAGTCCATAAAGTATTATTAAAATAATTAAATTCATAAAATGACAAAAATGATATGGAAACTGCAGAATCTGCAAAAATTACAATTAAATGTTTATTTAGACTGTAAACATGCATCAACTTTATCAGTCAGTTAAAAAAATTTCAAAAACCTTAATACCGTTAAAAAATTCAAAAGCGTCTAATAATCCCCATTTCTGCTGAACCATGGAGAGACGTCAAAACATGTTTTAGATTGCCTTTGACCTGGTGAGTTTATCCAGTGCTCTTTTTTTGCACCTTTTTTTCTCACTCTTGGGCCACGCTCTTTCTATGTGCATTGAATATAATTATAATCGAAGCTCCTTCCCTGACAAATATATTGGCATGTTCGTTACCTATTTTGTTTGCGTGACTTTTGTCCAATCGCTTCACAGCTTGTTACAATTCCAAGTGGTTTTAGAATTGGAGCTGTATACTTTGAGTTTCAGACAGATGTTTGCCCTGGGCACATTTTCCAAGGCTATTGTTTCAACCTGTAAGACTGATGGACCTTGTCCGAAAGAAACTGATTCCCTGCATTTAGGCCAGTATATGTCTATACCGGAGCTCGTTTTCTTTTTGTATACATCTGTATGTTTTAGTTTTTTGATTCGGTTCCGGCTGTCTTGGCGACTGTTAAAATCACTTCAACGCGCGATACAAAATCAAATTTAGTCGGTATTACATCCAAAGGTGTTTATAGTACTCGCACTTATTAGACCCTCTTTTCTAATTTATTCGTGAAGTGGAAGTAGGTCTAGTAGTGAGCCGTATGTAAAAATGGGTCTTACAATCATTATAAACAGCCAATGTATTATGTTCCAATGATCTGTCAAGGATCCTACGGCATATCCATATTGCCATTGTAGCTTTGCAGATTTTTTTATTTATGTGCAGGTTCCAATTAAGTTTTGCTATCTTGTGATAAACCTAGATATATCACCTAAAGGGATAGCGCAATTTCTTGTCATTTTACTATAGGTGCTTTGATATTCAGATTAATGAAAGGTGCCACAGTTTTATCTAGATTGTGATTGAAGCTTTCCCTCAGACACCATCTTACAATAGTATTGAGGGCGTCTTGGGCTAGGGACGATATGATGTCATATTTTCCCCTTATAACAATTGCTATGTCGCCGGCATAACGCTGCGCACAATAACCCTTGTCGACCAATGTCATCAGGAGGTCATCCACCATGATACACCATAACATGGACAATATAATTTCACGTTGCAGGTACCCTTTTGCTGTGGTTACCGTTCCTGATTCGCTCCCTATACCTGCAGTGATCTTATTGTCGATATATCGATATCCCTTTTGGTCCCTAGCCAAACTTCACTAGTTTCTTTGCCTGTTGTGAGGCTATGAAATGCATCCACAGTAGATTCGCCACGTTGGTAGGGAAATTGCTGCCTATAGGGCAGATTTGCTACTAGGGCACTGCTTTTTATATAGTTGTCTATAATTTTCTTCATAACGTTTAGAAGAAATGAGCTAAGGCTAATTGGGCAGTAGAATTTGGCATCATCGAGTGGCCTTCGGCTTACTTTGGGGATAAATATTACCCTAGCCTCTTTCCATTCCATTGAAATATAGCCTAGATTAAGCTAGCTTTGTAAACTGCCTGCAGGTAGGATATTATATTTAGCGTATTCTGCAGCAGTACAGGAAAAATGCTATCCTGGCCTGGTGCTTTGAAGGGTTTAAAGTTAACAACTGCTTATTTAATGTTTTCTATGATAATGAGTTTACCAACCTTGCTTTTGCTTTCTCTAAGAGGTACAAATATCCTTTCTTCAGTAGATTCAGCAATGTTTTCTTGGGAGTTCAAAGATTTTGAGCCTGGAAATTGCGACTTTAGCAGAACGCTGTTACTTTTCTTAAGCCCCTGTTCATAATTTCCATCAAGTTTATTAATTAGCCCGATGCTGTTTCAATAGCCCTTGGACAGGACTTTGTGGAGCCTACCTATGGGGGACCCTCACAGAACGTTCTCCATGTTTTCCTTTTCGATTTCCTTAGTTCCTTGTTATATTCCGACAGTGTCTGCTTATTGACATTCCAGTTGTCTGTTTTCCTTGTACTGTTGAAATTTTTCTTGGCTTGCATCTTAAGGCGACCAAAATCCTTGTTCCACCAGGGCATGTCTCTGAAGCGTGGTCTCCATTTTAGTAGACAACTAGATTTATAAGCCTTTAGGATGCTATTTTTTAACAGAACTGCTGCTGTTCCTAGTTCGTCTGCATTTTGTATGTTGAGATAGAGATCGTCCATTCCCACTCTTAGAGTGTTTAGAGCCTCTGTGTTCCTCGTATTTCTATACTCATGTGTTTTTTGAGATTCGTTCAATTTCAACTATTCTAATTAAAGTATTTTTTTTTTGATAATTTTAAAACTGTATTTTTTAAAACATTAACTGTTTCTTGGTGAATCTATTTTTAAACAAATTTATTTTAATAGTTGCTCTATGTAGTTTAACTGTTCTCTTAATTCTAAATAAACTGCTTAAAGTAACTTTTTTGACAAATTTTTATGTTAAACTTATTTTTTAATTATTTTCATAAGAAAATATTAACTGATGTTTTTAGTCTGTTTTAATTTTAACAAAATTTAAGTTTAAAAAGCAACTTAAATTTTTTTTAAATTAAAACATCTGTTTTCTTGTTTTTTTTGTTTAAAATAAATTATATAGCTTTAAAAGTGAATTTTTATTTTTTGTATAATTCTAATAGTTTTTGCATCTTCTTTAATTTAAACAATTTTAAAACAGATGTATAACTATATTAAATACATTTTCAACTAATACATAAAAAATATATCGCTTGAAAAGAAGTCGATGAAAGAGCAAATTCTAAAAATTACTCATTTGATAATTAAGTATTTGTTAACGTGTTAAAGCTTAAATTTTTACATAAATGTAGGTTGATAATAACTAACCCACTTACAATTTTTATAATCACAGTAACTACTTTTTAAGAATACTGAGTTAATAAAGAATTATTACTGTAACATATTTATAGTTTTCATTTAGTAAAATTAAGTTTTTTTTATCTAAATAGTCTTACACAAGAGATCGACTCATCCTGCATGCATATTTTAATGTCTATAACACTTATTTTAATATCGTTGATTCCTGATCATCTACACCGTTATACATGTTATTATGTAATAATAATACTTTGTCTTTAAATCCAGTTATACGGAAAACGTATTAAGTATTATTATTATATAATTATTTTAATTTTTAAACATTAACAGTAATTACATAATTAAAACACTAATTAGAATGAAATTACTTTGCAGTTTAATTTTATAGGCTAGATGTACAAGTGCTTATTGTCAATAGCTAACTGATTTAAATTGGTTTGATTGAAATAATTAGAAAAACTTTACCGTAACTTAATAAACTACGCCACTGTTATATTTAGACTTTGCCATCTCTCTGTCAACAGCTAAACTACGAACATAAAAGGGTTCACTAAAGATAGTACATCAATAAAACGTTTACATTACAGGCAACCGAATATACAAGAAATACAATTCACGTAGATAATATTTGAAATTACATTACATTTATCTGAATGTTTATTTAATTATATACATTTTCTTTCAAAATGTAATTGTTTTTAATTATTTAGGTTTAGAATTATTGAACGTAATATATTAAAATGTTGTAGGAACTTCTGTTACACTCTTTAATGTCTTAGAAATACCAAAAAAATATTATAATCTATGTATATTGATTATATAAAAGTTTGCAGGAATAACGTAAATTTGATTGGCTTATATAAGTATTATCAATTGATACTTATTGCACCCTCTATTGGTCGGTGCATAAAGATTATTTCATTATTGATCCGCAACAAGTTTGACTTTCACGCCGTAGAAGGCGCTGTTACCAGCTAGTTCAAAAATGTTTTGTTCGATGGCAGTGCAAACATATTGAACACATTCAAACAGTTATTTTAAAAGCTTTTAAATCTTTACGCATTAATACCAGATTAAATAAAAAAGTAAGTATAAATATAATTGAAAAATGAAAAATTTAGACACATAAAGACTTATAAAATTATTTATTGCTAAGTACTAGTAAAAGTAAGAAAAAAAAACCTAAACTTGTTGTTCATGCTGAATACTTCTACTTCATTATAAATGTTGAATAATAGTAATAAAACACTTCTTACTTGTGTGTACCTGTGTTTACAATGTAAAAACGTGTTTTATTACTAAAAGTTAAAATATATAAATGAAAACTAAATTTATTCCTTTATTTACCCATTTATTTAAACGTTAGATGTACAATTTGATTACAATATAAACGTAAGTCAATTTGATTTTTAAATTCAAGGCACACATTATAGACACCCTTATAGTAGAATATTGTCGCAGTCCTACCAACTAAAATCACTCCTCCACGATCGCTGGTGTGACTAGTCCAGGGCAAAAGTTCTTTTTTAATCCGATCTTAGGCGAAATAACGCTATGAATATTCAAGCCACTTCATATACCCTTTTGTAGTAAATATTAAGATACATTTAAATTGAAACTAGAATTCCAGTAAGTGTGCCATTCGAAAAAAACAACAATTACCATGAAAATATGAAATAATTATTGCCAACAAGTTCAAGTAATTAAAATCGTAATGTTTGCGTAATGAATGAAACATGGGTCTAATTGAAATAATTGGACATGCTTTTAATTATAATATTTCAAGCTAACTAGAAATGCAGAGAATAACATTGTTGCGTTAATTTAATGAGAGTCGAGTAATTTAATACATATTTCGCTCTCATATAATTGATATAATTATATAAATATGATTTTAGATATGTTTCATTGCCCAACTGTGTACGTTTCTATGAATAATTATAATTTAAACACATGAATAAAGCGTATCATTTTAAGAAATTGAAAATGCGCAACAAAAAAACTGGATATATTATTCTAGAGGAAATACATTCTATTTTAAAATGTTCTTTATTTTACAATATAAAGCGTTTGCTCTTTTATTCTATTATAATAAGTCTAAATCATCGAATTCGGTATTAGACTTACTAAATATTTAAAAGCGGACAATATTGATTTCTTTCTAATTAAAACCTTGGGAATTTTTATAACGATTTTTATGATTGATTATTTTTTAGACTTGTCTAATGTCATTGTTTGTATTCGATCGAAATAAATTGATGAATAATAAAAGTTAGTCGAATAAAAGATCATATTTTAATCAATTAATTCAACTATTAAAAAAAGTAAAAAGTTTAACAAAAAAATGGTCCAATAAAAACCACTTACTTTCTTATTAACATCACAATTATAAATTATAATATAAGCTAATAGGAACACTGAAAATAAATAAAAAGGAGCTTTTTTGTTACTAAAACCAACCAATAAAGCTTTATTACAAGTTATGATCGTTTTTTAAAAATAAGCTAAAACAATGTTGGATTTTAAATTTTCCGAAATGATTGTTTACAGTTTCTTGTCTTTAGTCATTTGGGTTAGCATTAATCATTTCTAATGATTTAATAAAACCATGGTTTAGCGTGAGGTTTTAAAAATTAATTTATTGTACTGAGATAATTGTTTCGCCACATTGTGTCATCATCAGTAACGGCCTCGTCTATTTAATATTTAATCGTTTCTGTCGTAAGAACATGAATAATAGAAGTTTAATTATCTTTTATAAAACATAAGTGGTTAATTCTGTTGTAAAAACTCATTTACAATTAAGGGAATTCCACTTTCTAAAACAGAGAAACGAATTATATTATATTATTCAATATTTCTTTCTTAGTAAGGTTTTTTTAAACTGTTTATGATAAAGGCGTATGAATCCAGTTGTTCGCTAAAGAGAAGATCTCCTTCTACAGACGTGCCCTAGTGGAACAAGGATTTAGGTCGCCTCAAGATGCAAGCCAAGAAAACCTTTAAAATTGCAAAGAAAAGCACTGTGGGATTATAATAAGGAGTTGAGAAAATTAAAAAGGAGAATATGGAGACCGTCTTGTATGGGAGTTAATGATAAACCCCCAACAGCTAGGCTCCACAAAGTTGTGTCCAAAGACTACTTCAAAAGCATTGGGCTAATAAAAAAAACCTGATTGGAATTATGCAGAAGGGCTCAAGGAAAGTCTTAGTGTGTTATTAATGACGCCCTTCCCAGACTTAATATCAGTGGACTTCAAAAAGAACACTGCTCAATCTTCAGAAGGAAGCATATTTCTAATATTCCTATCTACTAGATAAAGCAAAAGTGCCAGGACCAGATGGCATTTTTCTGCTGCAGCAGGGATACAGATATAATAGCTCCCTATATTCCAATGAAATTGAAGCAAGGTGTTATTTATCCCCAAAACGGACTAGACAGCGGTGTGCTTACCAACCTGGCAAATCTGATGTAGTAGCACTTCATAACCTTACAATAGGCATATAAGCTTAACTACATCACACGAGGATTTAGGCTCTCTGAACTTGGGTAGAAATCGCTAGATCCTAATGGTAGCTTTCATTTCCTGAGCTGTAGCTATTTCCAATGCCATTTCCTGAATAAAGAGAACCGGATCCTAAATGTCCACCACAATAACTGCTTCTGAATTTCCACTAGAACATATTGAAAAAAACGGTGGAAAAAAGAGCCATCGAAGGATGACGTAGTTCTCTTCTAATTACTTCATTACATTGTTATCTAACTGTTTATCGTTATCGGGGATGTGGATGCATATTCTTGACGTTTGACTTCATCTAATAGAATGATGAAGTAATACGTTCAAAACGTTTTTTGCTTTAATTCAATGATAACATAAACTTAATATGAATTATCCGATTCAGATAAAATATTTAGTTTGGTCGATATTAAAGGGAATTTCATAATTCAACAATTGAAAAATTTGCTATTGTATTCGAAATTGTATGGAATCCACAAACAACACAATTTTTAAATACCTGCTCCTTCTTTTGACGTAGTGGGATTGATAAATATTTCGGATTTTTTTCTTTTTTGTCTCACACACAACTGACTTACCTATACACAAAATTATCAAATAACTTTTTTAAGTATAATGTCACCTTCAAATCTTTATGTAATATGATTCGATGCTTACTAAAGACATATAAAAAAAACGCTTAGAACTCTTATTCCACATGATACAACCTCTATGTAGTTTTTAACTAAAAAATGTCGGCCAAATGAATGGCGGTTTATTGAATGATTCAGATTTGTGTATATGATATTCTGGTTTCACAAACTTGAAACGTCCAAATAGCCAATATAGATTATATAGGCTTTTTTTGGGAGGAGAAATGTCTCTTCTAACAGAGGTGTGTGGGACTCCTCCTATTCTCCTATTCTCTGAATAGGCCCTACCCACTAAACGCGCCACACCCATGGCCTAATGTCTGATATCAGACGCTTAGTACACTCTCCCTTTACCGCCACTTCCTACCTGGCCTGCCAGTTACCCAACGTTAAGTCTCTCCGAGACTTATCCTCACCAGCCCTAATCGCTTTGTGAGCGAAGAACCTGGAAACGATCTCCATATCCGGAGGTGTTGTAGCTGCCAAAACTTCAGCCGCGTCTGTCGAAACCGTTCTGTAGGCTCTAGCCACTCTCAGTACACTAGGTCTAAGAACGCTGCGGAGCCGCTTGGCGTTACGTTTGGCTCCAACGCATTCAGCCCAGACCGGAGCGGTGTAAAGGAGCCTTGAGAGGTGGCTACCTCCAGCAGAACTTTTCTTTTGCGTTCTGAGGGACTTTCGAAGTCCATAAGCCTGGCTAGAGCCCTGTTAGACTTTGCAGCGCCTTCGGCTGCTCTAATGACTTGGGAGCTGGAATATCTGTTCGAGTCGACCATAACGCTGAGGTACTTTAAGTTCTGGGAGATCGGCACCTCGTGACTTAAGAGAAGGATTTTCTCGCCCTTGCCTTGTCCAGTTCTTCTGGTGTACAACCAGACCGCCCCCGTTTTGCGTGCCGCCACAACCAGCCCCGCGCTTCTGAGCCAGGTGGCCACTTCCGTGGTAGCTCGGCTGATGCTTAAGAGCATCAATATGGCGCTCACTAGTAATGAGGAGCAGGTCATCCACGAAACCGATAAGCTGGGACTGTTGTGGCAGCTCCAGCCGAAGGACGTCATCATACGCGATGTTCCACAGGAGTGGCCCGAGGATAGACCCTTGTGGAACACCTCCAGAAAGAGCGGTCTCCTCCTCTCCTCCACCCGGAGCGCTGCTGATAAGAACTCTTTCCGAAAGGAGAGAGATTATATAGGCTAGTTGGTGTTTTTAACTTTAAGTGATTATTTTTCGGTTTGTGAATTGCTCTCAATTTCTTACCATCAAGGGAGTTTTCCAGAGATCGAAACAGATGATAGTCCAACTTCCCAATCAAGTTCCGTCAATTAGTTACAAATCATCAAAGATGTGTATGGCTGTGCATTATCATGATGAAAGACAACTCCCTTTCTGTTGGCCAATTCTGGTCTCTTTTCTTTGATTGCTTCGTTCAAACGGTCAAGTTGTTTACAGTAAAGGACCTAATTGATAGTTTTTTCAGGTTGCAACAGCTCACAATAGACAATTCCCTTCCAGTACCACCAAACACTCAAAAGAAGCTTTTTTGTCGTCAATTCAGGTTTTGAAGTTGTTTGCGGAGGGTCACCAGCCTTTGACCAAAATCATATTTCACCCATTTTTCATCACCAGTAATCATTCGTTTCAAAAATGGGTCGATTTCGTTTTGTTTCAACAACATATCAATGATATCACTGACAAATTCGGTTAATTAAATTTCTCTTCATTATGATTAATTAATTTCTCACTTAACCCGTGGTGAATCATTTTTGAATTAATTTGATAGATGAATTAAAACACTTGGTATGATTTCACTTGTTGTTTATTATTCTCCGACATATCTCCTTGAGAATGACTTATAGTCGAAACTAGTCGGAGAATAATAAACAACAAGTGAAATCATACCAAGTGTTTTAATTCATCTATCAAATTAATTCTCTTCATTAATTCATGTGGTATCCAAACATCGGCTTTCTTTTTGTAGCCTGCTCTCTTTAAATGATTCTAAACTGTCATATGGTTCATGTTTAGTTCCTCCGCTATTTCGTGACAGCTTGCGTGTCTGTCTTGCTCCACCAGTCAATTTCATCGATTTTTTCAGTTACTGGCCAGCCAGAGCGAGGTGCATTCGTTCACTAACAGCATTTTCGCCGTAGACTTCACATTTTTTTGGCATGCCTTGCAGCGGTTTTGCCCTCTTTTAGTAAAAAAGCATTATACCGTTTTTTTTTCAGATTTTTCACTTATTTTCAAATTAATATAACTTTTTACACGAGCAACCAATTGGAGAACTATCTCGGCAAGAATGTGAGCTGGAATGGTACATTTTAAGCATATGTTTGAACGAAATAATCGGGTGACTGTTGCTAGAGATAAGGTAGCACAACCGGCTTGTGGCGAAAAACCGGCGAGACTTTTTATACGGCCTGTTATTATAAAAAAAACTCACGTTGTTGTGGCGCAATTGGTTCATTAAAAGTGTTAAAAAGTATGCAAGGTATTGATGATTTTGATTTGGACAGTCTCAGTAAAGTTATACATATTGAATTAAAAAATAAACAAATTCTACTACATCCGTAAAAATGAAAAGAGAAAACCTGTATTATAGAACTTATATTTGAAATTGAATAACTAATCAAATGGTTTTTATGTTCAGTTGGAAATTTCAGAAAAGATTTTTTTTTTCTTTTTTCCACATGCCACCATATTGTAGGCTTAAATCAATTTTTTCTACTGCTTTATGCGTGATTTTTTCTTTGTTATTTGATTTATGAAATTCTTCATTTGCTACGAATCCCTTATACAGTAAAAAAGGAGAAAAAAACAGGTTTTCAACTACTTAAAATTTATGTATTCCAAACAGAATCTTTTATGATGGATCAGTGAAGAAGATTAACAGGTTTTAGTGGAAGATCATTTACAGGAGTAAACTCTGCTTTCTACACGCAGTGACAACTATTTTTTTATTTGTTGTTTTTTTATCTCTATTGTGTATAGTTTTATCTATAAATGATTCTTGTAATATCTCATCGAAATTTTTTATTATCTATTTATCAGTTTCTGATTCCTAACGAAAAATTGATGGACATTATCAGAAACAGAATAATATCTTTATTTGGACAAACAAAAATACATTTTTAATGTTTAATTGTGGAGGCGTTCATTTTGAGGTACATCTTGGATGTAATGAACAAAGAAAGAAAATTAAGTTTAGGCTATTGACCTTCGATTTTTCTGCCAAGACTTGATTCTAATTTATGTAAAAAAACAAAGAAAAAATTGCTGTCTAACTGTATGGATGATACGTGTTAATGAATTGATGAAGAGTGATTGATGGATGTTTTTGTGGCCAATATCAATTTCTTGATTTTATTGCATTTCTATTTCCCTTCAAATTCCCTAATTGTAGTGCCTTTTCTCATCTCGCTTTTAAATATTACTTATTTCTACGCTTGTACCTAATTCTTCTAATTCCTTTTATCTTCAGGATCCACGTAACTTATATTAATGCCATATTTGATTTTCTGCTGGATTTATCGTCATATTATAGTCATTTGATTCTTGTTACACTTTCAAAAACAATACATTTTTACACGTCCTGCGCGCTGAATCCATTAAATCACTCACACACTTTCCTTAATTTCGATTTTTCAGTTTGACCTCTTAATCTAATAGCTATTGATTGCTTGTTCTATTTTATATTAGCAAATGAATAATTTATAACACTGTTATTTATTACCGATTGTTGATTTGTGATCTTGAATTCTTGAATAAAATAACTAAATAAAGTATAACATATTATAAATATAATTATACAAAATCCATATTAATAAGTATGATTTATTGTTGAAGCCGTTGCTGTGTTATACATCTTGATTACGAAGTAAATTCATGATACTAGCAAAGTGTAATTATTTCTTAATCTACTTCATATTAACAAGTATTTATAAACGATACTCTATTTTAATAACTACATAAATAAATATTTCCTTACGTACATAATATCCCTCTTAAAATACTATTTAATATAAGACATAGATGAAAGGTCTTGTTGATACATCTTGTTGTTTGTTGAGCCTAATCCTGCCGCTATTACTTGGGTTCGATTATAGTATATGAATTAATTTAAAGGATTATATAGGATTACGAAGAATAATCTTTCGGTTAGTTGATTATTGCGGATTACAGAGGTGAAATTGCGTATTTAACCCCATGCCTTGCGTTTAATAAATTGCAGGTCTGTATGTTTATTAAATATTTATCTATAACTCTATATTTATTGCTGGGTGACTTCTAATTCTGAATATTTATTATTGGGAATATTTTTGTTAGACAAAAGGCAATAATAACATAAATATAAGTATTATTTAAATATATAAATGGATTTTTCTATTAAGTTATTTAAATTTAAGTCTGTAAATAAGAAACTAATTAAAAAATGAAATATATAGACTCTACAAGAAAAAAAAAACAAGCCTGGTTGCCCTGTGATGATTCCTTTTGGAATATAATAATGCGATAGTCAAAGTCAAAGAGTAAATATAACTCTTTTAATAAATTAAAACGATTACGTATTTTACTTTGATGTTTTTTTACATTTTATTTGGACAGCTTATTTTTTTTGACTTCTGTGTTAGAATATTAGACTACGTAAATGATTTTTTATAAATTTCAAGCAAGAATTAAGACATTCTATTATTTTATATTTATAGAAAAATTTTTGCCTTTTGAGCCATCACATCACAAAAAAATGTGTTTTAGAGATTTTAGTGTTGTCCATTTAAGTCTAATCTGTTCGCTTTTTTTTTGATTTGATGTTGAAGTGATGCTATTCTTCTCGAAAGTGGTTGGCGTAAGTTGATGTTGTTTTCTCCTAAATGAGACTTTTCTCGTGGTTTCAACAAACCGATGTTAATAATTGACCACTACAAAATCTGTAGTCGATTTAACTGTAACACTACCCACCATGTGCATGGTTATAAGTCACAATTGTAATTCGTTAAAATCATTCTATCAAAAAGCTTGCTGTAAACATAACATGTACAGCAAAATAATTGATAATCCCCCCCTTTGGAATAACATTTTCGAAATACGATGTTACTGCTCACAGCAAATATCGAAGACCACGTATTATTCTGATTGCCACCGTTACTGATCGATGACGCTCCTATGGACGATCGGATTCCCTCAAAACTTAGCGATCTTTTCGATTGAGATCCTGACTAAAAAAAAAACTATTGGCCCTGGATTAATAATACCAGCGATCGTGAAAGAGCATGTTTAGTCGGTAGGAATCTGAAACTACCCTATTAAAATGGTGTCCTTAATGAATTTCGTATTCTCTCATCAAAAAAAAATAATTATAACCATTACTCATCTGTCTGACGAAGCTGCGGTGTGGTGAAACAATTGTAGCAGTATCGCAACATAATAAAGCAAAACTCTTAAAACATCCCTGTTTTATTCATTTAAATGCAAAAAAGAAATTCGTCAAGTAAAAGCCTCATCAATCCAATTATTGAGATCAATAGTACCTCTGTTAATTACATTTTTTTTACGTATTTTTTGTTTGTCCAGTTTATTGGCTACTGGTAGAAAATTTTTATATGTTTTCATTTTTTCAAAAATTTTGCAACCTATAGACCATTATTAATTCGACTTTTTATATTTGTTTCATATATCGTTGATTCCTGAGGCATCGTTATACATTTTATTGTATAATAATAATACTTAATACTTTGTCTATATAACTGGATTTATTTTTCTGTTATACAGACAAAGTGTTAAGTATTATTATTATTTGTTTTATATAGTCAGCAGACATTTTTCTGCTTTCTTCCTCTTATTTATTTTTTTCAGACAAATGTGTTCTCATTAACTTTTCTGTTTTAAATATTCTTGTTTCAGATTACGTTTTTTTTTTTATTTTCTATATTCCAAAGATGGACAGGACCTCTTTGCTTCTAATAACATTGAGATTTGTTTTTAGGAAAATGTGGACTATGTGTTGTATAATTTCATCTTCTGCTTTATTGGACAATATTTTATTATGAAAATAAAGAGTAATTTATAGAATATTTTTTAAATTTACTAATGAACTTTTGGTTCTTTGCCCTTGTCAACAATACTCTCATAACACTCAAATACGGATACGGATAAATGAAAGGGCAATGAAGTCACAGTATTCAGATCCCTGATTGGGCCCAATATATACCTCAAGTGATGAGAGGACTAGCTCTCCAGCCAACTTACTCCTTTAACAAAGTAGAGAATTTGCCAGTCTTGATGATACCTTTGGATGTGTTAAGATGGTAAGACTGGTTTTACAGTCTGTATGGATGCAGATGTTTTTTCCTTTTATCCTCAGTTCAGTTCTCTTTTGGGCACCTGGATAATTGTAGAGTGGTCCTTCAAGGGTATTTCTAGTTAAAGATTCAGTTCAGCCCATTATATGAGTGCACCCGTTCCTTTCTTGTTTATTGCTCCATTCGTTAACATATGCATAGTAGCTTCAGGAGCCTCAGACTTTTGGACGTGTAATATTTTTCGAAATGGTATGTGGGAGTAGCACGGCCCCTTTCCTGGAAGAGTATCTCTCTGGGTCGCTCTTCCAAGGATTGTCCCATACCTAGTTTAGTCCGCCTTTGGAGGCCATAGGCCTTTATCTTTTAGTCTTAGCGCTGTACTTAGAGCTACATCCTGCATGTGTAAATTCAGGGAAGGAAGAGACACGATGCCAAAAATTTCCATACATACTAGACATTAAATGTGATGTAGCCATTTGGTGACTCTGGGTGATAATCCTCATGATCTCAAAACGACTCTCTGGCACTGCTAGAACGCCATGCTCGCCTTCTATACATTGGTTTGAAGATAATTATTCTAATTCTGTTTAAGATCTAGAATCATCGCATGTGAAGCCAGAATTAGTGTGGTATTGAATATCCTAGGCAGCTTCATTATTTCCGGTTTCTATTTATTTATTTATTTATTTATTATGATTCTTTGGATAACCTGTTAACAAAATACATGAATAGATACATACATAAAAAATACAATAAATTTTGAGCACAGGAATCGCAGGCGGACTTCATTCTTTAGAATGTTCTTCCAGTCAGACCCTGATGGAATGTTCCATATATTCCAGAATTTCTTCGGATTGTTTTTACAACTGTAGATATTTATTTTAATTTATACTTAATATATTAAGCATTTTGTTAGTGAACAGCATCAGCTCCGTTAGATTTACGGAGAGTGGGTTGCCTATACACTATGCACTATATTGAGGGCACTCTGCATTAGTTCGCTGAGTACACCTTCATAGAACCTTTAAGCAGAATTGTTATGCCATCTGCATATCCTATGGCTGGGAACCCAGATTCATTTAGTTTGTTAGCAAGTCATCAATCACGATGTTCCACACGAACATTCCTGGAGACTTAAATGGTGAGAATGTTTGAATGACCCAGGAATCTGCTGTTATGTTATAGGCTAATCTTCTTGCGGCTGTGGTTGTGGACTCAGTTTGTGCACAAGAGCTTCTCCAAAATTCCCTCTGTCGTTGCCTTACCTTCATTTTGTATAATCGATGAAGCTCTTTATATCAGATCCAATCTATTTTCTGCTTGGAGTGTTGTGCTTTGTTATACGCTTTTCTTGTTTGCTTCCTCAACTGGTTGAGTTTCTTATTCCACCATGCGTTGGTGGATTTTCCTTTACTCGAGTTCAGTGACTTTATCTATGAGAAGATGAGAAACTTTTCCAGACGCAGCGCAAGGTTATTGACTTCAGCCTCCGTTCTTGGCATACGGTTCATAACACTCAATCAGACACTATTTTCGTTCCTGCTTTGATAATAATTTATTTTATTATCATAAAGCTAATAGGAACTTTATGTGGCTTGCCAAGTTGTATCTAACTATATAGACAAAGTGTTACAGCGTAATTAGTTCATAGCCATGCTTAAGATATTAAATTATGTTATTACTGACTAGAACAGAGTAAACAGTTTATTTTTTGTTTCACGACCAACTATATCTAAATGAAACATATGTATATAGTCAGTATAAGAACAACTGTATTTGTAATCTAGAAGTTATTTAAGTTTAGTTTAGTTTATTATCTGTACAAGTCTTACTAAAAAATGATACAAAATAAAATACGTTCATAATACTAATAATAATTTCAATCGTAAGACCTGAAGGCGGAGTTCACAGTGCAGTGTTCTTCCACTCAACCCACTATTCCCTATACTGACGATGAATATCAACAGGCGATTCTTTCCATTCAGCCTATATTTTTGCCATTGTTAGCACCTATTTTAGTTCCAATTTCAAGGAACTGTTTTACTATATGTATGTCAATATGACATTTTTATTTATTTAGACATTTCATTTTATAATAAATTTTAAATACTGAACTTGAGAAATTCCTTCCAGTAACAACTTAAGCAGAGACAAAGTCTAGGAGATTTAAGAAACAAACAATGTTTGCAGAACAGACGATACCTTTCATTAAGAGATCAAAGGGTAAAAACTATTGGAGGCGCCGGGTATCGATCCCGGTACCTCTCGCATGCTAAGCGAGCGCTCTACCATCTGAGCTACGCCCCCTGATAAGAACGAATATATGATAAAAATTTGATTTTTTGCCATAATAATCAAATAATAAAATAATTATATAAAAAAATCCACCAACGTGTGCAGCCAAAGATAGAGAACAGTTTTTTTATATTAGATAGATTATCGAATAGAATTACTCATTTACCACCTTAAATATTTAGAATTGGTTTAAAAAAATAATAAGGGATTTAATTTTCTATGTAGAAAATGACTATGGGGTTTGATTTTATGTTTTTTATTGGTTATATATACATATTTTTTAAATAATTTTTCTCGTCTCTAAAAAGAATTGTTAAAATATAGCTGTAAACTGTTTTAGATCTGTTTTTAACCTCATCAGCAGAACGCGATTTATGAAAGCATAATTTTACTATAGTTTTCTGTCATTAACACCTTAATAATACCTTTTTTATACTTGTATATTATATTATTGTTGGTACGTTTTATAAGCAGTGGTTTTCTACTATTTTGTGATTTTGTCTTTGATTCAGTTTTTATTATATGTAAGTTTTGTGTACTATGTGTAGTGTTCTGTTATCGGTTATTATTTGTAAGAAGTTTAGTTTAGAGAAACAGAAAATCAGATTTTTCTCCTTTTTATGTGTTATGTGCATTTTTTTATATGTGGGTATTAATATTTCATTTAGTGTGACGTAGTTATGTTTTTCATAGTGTTATGTTATTACGTAGAACATTGTCTACATGTATTCGAGGGTTTCCTTTACATTTGGGGAGTTGGCGATCCAGATACTACCATCTGATAACCGACGTCCCTGAAGTAAAGTTCAAAGGTTAACTTTTTTATACTTTCGGCGATAAGGCACTATCAAAAACCATTATACAGGGTGAGTTTTTTTCGATGTTCTCTATGGGGATCTCGGAAACTATAAGAGATAGAGAAACGGTTAAATGGGGAAAGAAGTGTAGATTTACGAGACGAATAAAATTCCACTTTCAAAGTTTTCAAAAAAGTCAAGGGTAACTAGATATTTTGAAAAAAGTAAAAAGTGTCAATTTTTTCAAATCAATATATCTCGGTTATTATAACAGATAGAAAAAAACTGTAAAGGACAAAGTTTTAGCTAATTTTATGCAGATTAATAAAAAAATAATCGGAAAATTTTTATCGCCATTATTTTCCGAGATATGACGCAAACTTACATTTTTTTAAATGGAAACCATAGTTGGCTGTGACCTCATTCAAAAGGTAATTTTTTTCTCTTTAATACAATATGGCATACGACATAGTTATTTCTAAAAATGAGTGAGTTATAGTCATTTTAAATTTTATTATAAATAAAAAATGGGTAGCCATGAAAAAGATGAAAGTAAAACAATTGAAGTTCTTTATAATAACAGCAATATTGTAATTATTAGTTTTACAAAGTTAAATCAAAATGAAAAACCAGCATAAGAATAATAATTTTGTAATTATCAAATGGCCTTCTGATGTGGTATAAACCCATTTGTCAAGAGGGTAATACGTTTCTTATAAAAATATTATGAACAGATGAATCGCGATTCACTAATTGTGGTATTTTTAATCGCCACAATGAACATATATGAACTTAAGAGAATCCACGAGAAGTTTCACAGAGAAAACTACAAATTAAATTTGGGTTTAATCCATGGTGTGTTTGAATTAATAATTCTCGGTCCATATATTTTTGAAAGCTCACTAAGTGAAAGTATTACTTTCATTTTCTTCAGAAAACATTTGAAGATGCGCTCGATTGTTTAAATTTATCATTACAAGCAAGATTAAAATGGTTTCAATATGACGGTGCTCCACCTCATAACATGTTGGCTTTACAAATTATTTAAATGATGCTTTTCCTAACTCATAAGTTGGAAGAAATAAACCAATCCCAGGGCCACCTAGATCTCCCGATCTGCGCGTTTTAGAATTTTTTCTGTGGGGTTATGTAAAAAACAAAGTATATGAAAAATCATATCAATCTGTGGATCATAAACTAGTTGTTATTGAAACATTTATTTCAATTTACATGAGAATAGTCAAAAAGCCATAAATTCAATTTTAAAAAGATATAATTTATGTCATAATAGTATTAATAGTGGACTCTTTGACTATATTTTTTAATATTAAAATTTCTCTCTTATTGATATATTGATAATTACAGAATTACTTTATGCAGTTGTTTCATTTTGATTTATCTCTGTAAAACTAATGATTACAATATTGCTAATATTATAAACAACTGCAGTTGTTTTACTTTCATTTTTTTCATGGCTACCCATTTTTTATTTATAATAAAATTTAAAATGACTATAACTCACTCATTTTTAGAAATAACTATGTCATATGCCATATTGGATTAAAGAGAAAAAAATTACCTTTTGAATGAGGTCACAGCCAACTATGGTTTCCATTTAAAAAAATGTAAGTTTGCGTCATATCTCGGAAAATAATGGCGATAAAAAATTTCTGATTGTTTTTTATTAATCTGCATAAAATTATCTAAAACTCTGTCCTTTACAGTTTTTTTCTACCTGTTATAAAAACCGAGATATATTGATTTGAAAAAATTGACACTTTTTACTTTTTTCAAAATATCTAGTTACCCTTGATTTTTTTGAAAACTTTGAAAGTGGAATTTTATTCGTCTCGTAAATCTACACTTCTTTCCCCATTTAACCGTTTCTCTATCTCTTATACTTTCCGAGATCCCCATAGGGAACATCGAAAAAAACTCACCCTGTATATATATATATATATATATATATACGTAACCTTGCGGCCACAATAGACATTTCATTGTTATTTTTCATTATTAAACAATTAATATTATCCATCTCATATGCATAACTAACTTATCATTTAATTAATGCGCAATAAAGATTGCATCATGCACCGGATGACATTCCGATTAGCTTAGCATTTATTATATTATAAATAGGACTCATCGCCTCATTCATCACCATTATTACATTAGCAGTACCATTATTATATTAACCATTAGACCGTTATTATATTAGTAAGATGTAATTTGTTAAAGTTTATAATGTAAAATATAATTAATCAAGAAATAAATCCTTTTTAAAAATTCAATCGTGCAAATCCAAAATTTAACTGGCGCAGTCGGTAGGATGTCATAAGGGCACAACATCTGAGAGGACATCAGAATAGTGCACCGTCCGTATCAACGGTTTAATTGACATCAGAACAAGTTCCACGTCGAAGCAGCACCAGAGGGTCCTCCAAACATCGAGGAACCAACACCCCGAGGGCAGCATTACGAGGAACACCCCATCACCAGTTCCAGGACACTGAGGGCATATCAGGGCAATGGACAGCGTGAGATTCGTTACTATTTGGTAAGCACAGAATTTTTAGAGGTTTATTTCTTTCCCTTCGTATTAAACAAATTATTTTATGTACGGAAGTGATACATCTTCCGACTCGAATTCACCAATAATTTTTGATTCCCCAATTCGCATTCATTCACCAGTAAATTTCGTACTCGAAGAATTAATAGATAAATTATATAATTTAAAAATAAATAAAGTAGAAATGGAGAAAGTAAACTATCAATTATTAAAATTAAATGTGGACACGATTCCTCAGTTTGACGGAAACAATGAATTAACAGAAATTTTTATTTCGCGATGCGAATCCGTTTTAGCACTATTTAGACCACTAAATAATGAGTTAATAAATAATTATTTAATTAATGCAATTATTGGTAAATTGAAAGACCGTGCATTAGTCGCAAAAGGTTCGCGTTCCGAACTTAATAGTTGGCCTGAAATAAAAGAACATTTGAGGCAGAGATTTGGTGATCTGCGAACTTATGATTGTATTGTTACAGAATTAATTAATTTAAAGCCTAATAAAAATGAAAAGTATCTAGATTTTGCAGAGCGAATCCAAGTTTTGCGTAGTAAATTGTCGTGTAAGATAAATTCTTTATCAGCAGCTGTTATGCCAGACGAAACAAAACGCGTGCATCAGCGGAGCTATGATGAGCTCGCACTAAAAACATTCCTTCGTGGAATACGGGGCAACGTACAAAGCATAATAAGATTACGAAATCCAAATACGCTTGAAGAAGCTATAAATTATTTAATAGAAGAAAACAATTTCCAAAGTACTATCGATATTCCAAATTATAATCAAAATTTTAACAAACCTAAATTTCAAAATTTCAATTCCCAAAATTTTAATAAGAATAATAATAATAATGATAGATTTTATCATAATAATAGTCAAAACAACTTTGCTAGTAGACCTATAAATTTACAATTTAGGCCGCAACCACCACCACGATTTCCGACGAATCATCAAGTATTTGGGAGACGAAATTCCTCAAATTTCTACAGACCAAATAATAATTATAATAATAACTTTAGATTCAATCAAAATTATAATAATCGCATTTAAACAATCAACCGCCTAGACCAAACCCTCCGCGTTTGCCAAGCCCCACGCCGATGTCGACCTCAACTATTTATACCAATAGGCCCCAATTACACAATTTGGACGAGCCAACATCTTCTGTAAATATTAGTACTCGTAGTAATAGCGTTGGTAGTCATAGTGAAAAAACTGAAGATAATTTTTTAGAGTAAATCGCCTTGGCAGAACCCCCGTAGAAATTTTAAGTATAAATAATAATTCAAGTAAATTACCGTTTGTCATTGATCCAGATACTAAATTAAAAATACTCATGGATTTCGGAAGTACACGTTCTTTTATAAGTTCAAAATTAGCAAAAAATTAAACAAAAACAATCAAAAACTAAGAACAAATTTAAAAAGGAGAAAATTAAGAGAGTAAGATTTGATCGTAATACAGCTGAAATCGAAACTAGTCACCGTAACCAAGTAGACAAAATTAATTTATCAAATGTTAAGAGACCTAGAATTAAAAAATCTAAATCTGAGAACATCTTGAATTTTAAAACTTTTATCAATAACTTTAATGCCAAAAATTTAATCAAAAATAAAAATGTACATGAAATTGATGATGATTTGTTCCATGCTCCATCTGACTTTTCTCTTGCCCATTGCGTTAGCCAGGATTTAAAAATGAGTGCAGGCATAGCCCAGGAATTTAAAGTAAGATTCGGCAGAATTAGAGAACTGTCTAAACAAAACCCTCAATTATATTCACTCTGTCATATTTTAGAAGACGAACGTTACATTATTTATCTTATTACAAAACAAAATTATTATGATAAACCTACACTAGAATGTCTATTTAAAACTTTATTGAATTTGAAACAATTTTGTACAGATAAAAACATTACTAAATTAGCAATCCCTAAATTAGGCTGTGGCCTGGACCAATTAAATTATGAAACTGTTAAAGCCATGATCGAATACATATTCCTTAATTCACAAATACAAATAACCATTTACCTTGGCGCACCTAAATTAGATGACAGCTTACCTGGCACTTCATTAGAGCCACCTAGTCTAGTTCAAGAAAGGAAATCATTTTTTGAAAATTATGCTGACAAAGTTTCTAATAGATAATTAATCACTTTTAGGTTACTCTTCATCACTCATGTGACTACCTTCCAAATTAAGAACATTACCGAAAATGCTGGACTATTACCAATAAATTTAGGATTAGCAAAATTAGAGAAGACTAAACACGTACTAGTGCATCACTACGATCTGAATACTATATTTGAAGAAGTTTATAAATTAAATAGACAATATGAATTTTCATAAAAATTTTCCAAAATTACGAAAAGATTCTAAATTACTCTCAAAATTCAGTAACACATAAAATTAAAACTATAGAATTGGGTGCCAAAATAAAACGCACAAAAAGAGGTCTGATCGACGGTTTAGGTACTATAATTAAGACAATAAGCGGAAACATGGATTCGCGTGACGAAAAAAGAATAGATGAAATTTTAAAACATTTAATTACTAATGAACAAAACCTACAAAATCAATTAAAATTTGGATATAGTACGAATATTAAAGTTATTCAAAATTTTAATAATACAGTCAAAGATATCGCACACAATCAAAATCTCCTTAGAGTTCGAATAATGCAACTTCATTCAATTTACAAAGAAGAAATTGATCACCAACATGTTCTGGTCGTAAAAGATTTGTATAATCAACTCATATTACTTTTTGGCATTGTTGAAAATATTTTAGATAAAATTACCAACTCATTAACGTTCTGCAAACTGAGAACTCTTAGTCCCGACATAATTAGTCCCCAAGAATTACTTGAGGAACTAAAAAGAATTTCAATTCATTATAATGAGAAATTACCGTTCGAAATAAAAATAGAAAATATTTTGGACTTTGAATCTATAATATCTGTAAATTGCAAAATTAAAGAGTCTGAAATTTACTATTTCCTATCTCTACCAATTAACTATGAACATTCTTTTGACCTTTATAAAATGTATCCAATACCCTTAAAATTCGAGTCGAAATACCATATGTAACTGTAATTCCAAATGTCAAACTACTATTAAAATCAAGAATTGATTCAAAAATTTGGCCTCTAAGAGATATGTGCTTAAAAACTGAAAAACAATATCAATGCCAAGACGATTTGGTAATAAATTATAAAGCAGTCTGTGAAAATGAAGTACTTAATAATGGAAATACAAATGACTGTAAATTTACTAAATTAGAGATTGAGAAAAACCATTTAGAGAAAATTCCGTACACCGATCAGTTCCTCGCTGTCTTCGTATCTAAGGAAAGGATACGAACAACATGCCCAGAAAAGGAAGAAAACCAGGACCTTCAAGGAGTCTTCATTATCCAACCACAAGGGTGCAACCTCTACTATAGGAACCACAAGATTCCAAAAACCGAAGAATTCTATGGAACACCTGTGATAGTGAGTGCCGTGAACCCCAAACTGAAACCCCAAAAACTAAACAATTTTACAATTAATTTCGAAAGACTCAAATTAGAAGATGTTTCAATATATTCCCAGGTGCCCCTCGAAGACAGTGTAATATCCCTTCAACCTAGTTTATGGACAATATTTGTGTACCTCCTAATTTTATTATGTATAGTGGCCCTAGTGTTAAAATACCTGAAAAGAAAAAGGGCAGTGATCATTTCAGAAGACAATAATTCGCCTCCCCGTGTGTGTCGAATCTAGGGGGAGAGGAGTAACCTTGCGGCCACAATAGACATTTCATTGTTATTTTTCATTATTAAACAATTAATATTATTCATCTCATATGCATAACTAACTTATCATTTAATTAATGCACAATAAAGATTGCATCATGCACCGGATGACATTCCGATTAGCTTAGCATTTATTATATTATAAATAGGACTCATCGCCTCATTCATCACCATTATTACATTAGCAGTACCATTATTATATTAACCATTAGACCGTTATTATATTAGTAATATGTAATTTGTTAAAGTTTATAATGTAAAATATAATTAATCAAGAAATAAATCCTTTTTAAAAATTCAATCGTGCAAGTCCAAAATTTAACTTATATATAATAATTTTTCTCGTCTCTAAAAAGAATTGTTAAAATATAGCTGTAAATTGTTTTCGATCTATTTTTAACCTCATCAGCAGAACGCGATTAATGAAAGCAGAATTTTACTATGGTTTTCTGTCATTAACACCTTAATAATACCTTTTTTATACCTGTATATTATATTATTGTTGGTACGTTTTATAAGCAGTGGTTTTCTACTATTTTGTGATTTTGTCTTTGATTCAATTATTATTATATATAAGTTTTTTGTACTATGTGTAGTGTTCTGTTATCGGTTATTATTTGTAAGAAGTTTAGTTTAGAGAACCAGAAAATACATCAGATTTTTCTCCTTTTTATGTGTTATGTGCATTTTTTGTTTGTTAATATTTTTTATATGTTGGTATTAATATTAGATATTTCATTTAGTGTGAAGTATACGTAGTTATGTTTTTCATAGTGTTATGTTATTACGTAGAACATTGTCTACATGTATTCGAGGGTTTCCTTTACATTTGGGGAGTTGGCGATCCAGATACTACCATCTGATAACCGACGTCCCTGAAGTTCAAAGGTTAACTTTTTTATACTTTAGGCGATAAGGCACTATCAAAAACAATTATTTATAGATGGCAAGTGGAATTCATCGTAACCGTACTTCCATTAGTCATGAATTTTAAGAAGGGTTTCAGCAAACATTGATTCTGTGTATGAACTGATATTGCAACGTGACTTAGCGTGAGATTCAGGCATTCTTGGGCATTTGCTGGACCAGCATACATTTAATATTGCTTGAAAATATGGCATAATGAGCGATTGTTAAGCTCAAATTACAGTCGTCTGTATGGATATTTTAAGATAAGTCAAATCCAACAAAAGTTGTTTCGGTACATAAGCACAAAATGGTCTTCTGTTGTTTTTTTGATAAAAACAATTGGATGGCCAGTTATAAATGCTAAACAGTCATTTGTTTGCCAGAAGTCGTCCGAAATATAAGGGATAACAACGGCTCAAATGAGAGACCTTTTGAGAACAGAAAAGGTCGAGTTGATGGGTCATACCTCGTACCGCTCTGATTAAGCAACTTACGTCTTTTATTTATTCTTGCAAATTAAAAATAAATTAAGAGGTCAACGCTTTTCGACACCCGAAGAAGCGCTTTATGCGTTCAAAAAGCATATTTCGGAGGTTCTCAATCGGAATGGAGATGTTGTTACGACAATTGGTTCAAGAGCATCCAAAAAGGTGTTGAGCTTAATGAAGAATATTAAAAAAACAATAAACTCATCTACAATGCCTAATTTCTCATTTTAGTATTCTCTATTACTGAAATATAAAAGGCAACCCCATAATGATTAAGTGGTATATGCAGTTTATATTGTAAATATTTTTTGGTTTTATCAGTATTCAGATAAAGGTCTCAACATTTAGAATGAAATATGATTATTTGAGGTAATCAATTTTGTTAACAATTATTAAAGCCGAATAAGTATATTTATTTTTTGGGAATTGGGTGTTGTTTCTATTGGAATTAAGATAATGTGCATTTTGATAACTTAATCATTTTCGCTTTGTAGGACTTTAGGAATTTAATTTCAAAGAGTGTCTATTCTATTTTGCTGCAAACCTAGATTTTTAATGCGTGGGATTGGTAATTAGACCTAAATAATTTTGTTTTATTAACACTAAGAAGTGTGTTACAACTTTTACGTTTTGGTCATTATATTAACGGTCAAATACGGCTAATAAACTAAGGGCCGTTACACAGAACGGACTTTGCATAAATATACAAGGAGTTATTGAAGGCGGTTGTCGGGGTTGCGACAACTATAAATATATAGAAAGTCACAAGCGAGTGGTTGATATCGACTATTTTGACATAAAACCTAATGGTTGATTGATTGTAGTTTTTCACGTCATTTAAAATATATGTGTTCTCACAATTTTTATAGTAATTAACTAAATGATATCTAGGAACCCATAAATTGACATTTTTAATGATTTTTCATTTACAAGTGTAACTATACAAAGTATTTATTAAACATACGGCAAAAATTTATAGGGTTATTTTTGGGAATATTCTAAAAATATTTTAAGTTTGAAAATGATCAGCTGTTGATCGAAACTCGAGTCACTTTTTAAATAAATAGTGAGATATCAACAAAGAGTGTTTTACTTTATTTAAAAATATTTTGTAGTTTGCTGACTTTTGAAAACACGATTTGTTTTGAAGATATAGGACGAACAAAATTTTTGACAATCACAACATTTTATTAGCATGTAAAATTTCTCAGCCTACAAGAACTACTCAAAATGACTACTTCCAGTTGGGATGCATTAATACAATCTAGCCTCATTGAGTGCCGACCTATTTTAATAACATCAGGGTCGTTTCTTATTATGTTACACCCAGAAACTATCAGATTTCGTGAGTCTTTTACATTTTTCACTAGCGTAAACTGATAGCCCCATATACAGTGTGACTGACGAAAAACCTTTCGTGCTGTATCTCGCTTATTTTTGATCCGATTTGAATAAATAAATCAAATTAAATGATTTTTAAAAGACTTTAATATGAACTGTACTGATATTTTTTCTTGCATCCAGTTTTTGACAAAAGACGATCAACTTTTTTTTTTCAAATTGCACTGTATATATATTTTGTACTGATCCGCAAGGAGATTTTTTTCTGAATCTAAATTTTTAAACGATTTTATCCATTCATCAAACCAAAGTCGAGAAATTGAGGATTAAAAAAAAATTAAAAATCAAATACCTATAGTAAACAATATACACCTATTCCAAATGTCAAAAGTGACAGTGTCAATTATTGGTACAATACTGCAATGATTTTTAATAAGATTTCAAAAACTGAAAAACGATTTTTGTAGAAGCACAAAATTCTAGTACAGTGTTTGAAATATTGCAACATTTTAATTATGAAATAATTAAAAATCGTTGCAGTATTGTATCAATGGCTGTCACTTTCACTTTTGACATTTAAAATAGGGTCTGTATATTGTTTACAATGGATACTTGACTTTTTATTTATTTTTTTAATCCTCAATTTCTCGAATTAAGTTTGATGTATGGATAAATTTGTCTACAATTTTATATTCAGAAAAAAATCTCCTTGCGAATCAATAAAAATATACATACAGTGCAATTTAAAAAAAAATGTTGATCGTATTTTGTCAAAAACTGGGTGCCAGAAAAAGTAACACTTCAGATCCTATTAAAGTCTTTTAAAAATGGTTTAATTTGATGTTTTATTTATTAAAATCGGATAAAAAATAAGCGAGATACAGCACCAAAGGTTTTTCGTCAGTCACCCTGTATAAAATCCAGGTTCGTTAAGTCCAGGGATAGAGTAGGCCATGAGTGATATCCAACTCCACCAATCCAGCGTTCTTCGTATTATACTGGTGAAGACTTACGATTAACCACACTAAAATGTGCTGGTGCTCCATCGTAAATAAACCGAATTGCGTTTCTTATTTTCTTGTTGCCAATGGTTCTGCCTTCAGAAACTGATGTTGCGTTAAATAATCAGCTTATTCCTGCTTTCACAAAGTTAGATAAAAAATGTTTAGTGATTTTTGATAATGCGCCCTATCATTCGGTACAGCTGGACAAGCCACCTATATTTTCATCTAAAAAAATCGAATGCAGGAATGGCTGATTAAGCACAACGTAGAAATCAGGGATAACTTTTCGGAAAAGCAACTATGGAATTTGATCAAACTTTTCAAAATTATTAGTAATCGACGATATTACATATGAGACATTGAGAGAACATGGACATGAGGTTCTTAGATTACCCCCGTACCATTAAATGCACTCCTGAAATGTGAAAAAAATTTTGTAGACATAGTGAACAACTTATTTCGGAAGAATGGGCGAAATTAATGGGAAATCTTTAATTTGATAACATTTTCCCTTTAATTATTACATTAGGAGAATCGGACTCGGACTCTGGGATTTTGATACAAATAATGATTTAAAATTTTCGAATGAAATTATGGAAGTTGAATAGTTTTATTCTTTTTTTGTCAAGGATAGGTGTGTAAAAATTTGGAATGAAAGTTCGAAAAAAGTAAGGTAAAGTTATTAAGATAACTAGGTACAAGATTGTTTTATAAAATTTTGTTTTAGGAATATTTTGGTTAAAATCAGAAATGTACTGAGAATTGGGTGATCTGGCCGCACATAAACTATCTGCAGTCACCATTACGATTAAGTTCTTTCAGTCAAGAAAATTAGAAAATTGCACATTTTAGAAGTAAACTTCTCAATATATTTTTTTCTTTACCTACTGAAATTCGAAAATTTTAATAATTAATAATATAATGAATTTAAAAGTAACATGGCTTGTGTTTAATTGTGACTATTTTTCTGCTGGAACCTAGTAAAACTGACAACAACGCACATAATGTTGACATTACTTGTAACCTCAAACTTATAGATAAATATCACCTAGTTCAGCAGACAGTTTTAGTGCCAACATAAATGCTAAATTTCCATGGCCTCCCATTATGCAAAAACAACCTGAATAGTGTTATACATTCTATATTTTTGCATTTTTCGAGTAGAAGTATATAATTCTGCCTGTAGTTCTTCTTCCAATTTTTTCTTCTTTTAGTATTTTCTATCAGTTTCACACGCCGGTGGTGGCGCATCGGTTACGGCCCCGAACTGACGTGCAGCAACGTTGGTTCGGGTCAGTAGTCGGATGGGTAACCGCTACCATTCACCATTGGGATACAATTAATGGTGCTTTAGAGTGACGGGGGCGATCCTTTAAAGTAACAAGCTCATTTACACACACAAATACACAAATGACACATGGCGGAAGGACCACGTGGTCGATAGCCTAACACTACTACTACTACTACTACTACTCTATCAGTTTCATTAGGTGTTTAATTTGCGAAATTGTATTAAAATCTTTGCTATTTTTGCGTTTTATTATTTGTTAAAAGTGTTATTATGCCTTATAGTTAGAGCAATAATTACCGCCAAATAAACCAACACGACAGAGGTTGGTGCGAAGGTTCTTTTTGGACTACAGTAATTGCTAACCGGCTTATCCGAAACGAATCGGCATCATGAACTGTTATCCGGCACGGATTAGAGAAGATCAGGAATGTCACATAAGAGCAACCGGGGGACAAAGAAGAATAAATGAGGATCAAGGTAGTTTGACGTATGGCAAACAGGAAACAGATTCTATAGTACCCAATCAATTTTCGATCTATAGTTAGCTAACGAAGGACATTCTGTAACCAACTCTTCGAATTGTTTACCGCAACGGCCACCCTAATCATCTGACCTTTCGCCCATTGAGCTAGTAGAGGACATTATCTGGAGAAGAGAAAGAAATTACATCATAAGCCGCAGATGTTGCAAGCATTGCTTGGGACACATTACCTTGAGATATCAACGACCACCTGCTATAATCGGGAGGAGTCTTTAACCAATTGGGATGAAAACACCCATTATCAATAAAATGGTTTATTTTTGTTCTTATTCTTTCAAATTTTCATGAATTGCTTTTTTTAACTTATTAAACGTTTGTGCCAAGTTTTCATAATATTTCTACCCATTCTTGGTGTGGCGATTTCCAGTATATTATTCAATGCTTAGGCCTAGTATTTTAATTACTTCATAATGACGATAAAACGTCAAAACTCGTATCGTGTTATGTTGTTTATTTTTATATAACTGTGTCTACAAGTTATATAACATTTTTATAATAATTATTTGTGGTTAAAACGTAGTGAATATTTCGATTCAGTGTATGCACGGGCGTAACCATTCTCTTCATTGAATTAATATCACGTTCGTAATTAACAAATTTGGGGATATACACAATGTTTAAAAGATATTGTGGGATGCCCATTATTTAATTCACTTGATTGCATCTAATTTATTTTAAATAATTATCTGTCTTTCTATATATCTTTCACGATTTGTACGATTTAAACAAAAGTAGGAGCCATTTGGAAATATAAAAAAATACTACATATTTACAAATATGGGTTTATATGCAAAGAAAATACCTTAAACCAGCTTTTCTCAATCTTTTTTGGTGACGGAACCCTTTTGGAAAGCGAAAAACTTGACGGAATCCTACAATAAAACAATAGTTTTTGAAAGTGTATATTTTATTAATAAGCATAATAAAAGTAACATGCAACAGTTACTTGTTACTTACTTACATAACAAGTAATATAATTTAAGATATTAAAAAAGAAAACAAATCTAACTGATGGGAGGTATGCAACTTTTTTTATTTTTCATCAATTGGTTGACATTAGGTTTGATAAAGGACAGTTGAAGTCTCATATAAGGTTCGGCGTCCAGTCTATTGCGGTATTTTGTTTTCGTTGCTGCATAGGTTGAGAATCCTGTTTCGCACAAATATGTTGTTGGGCACGGGAGAATAATATTCAGAGCTATTTTGGCAATAATTGGATATTCATCACGGCTTTTGCACCAAAAATCGTTGAGAGGCGTCGTATTGAGATTCATATATCTCGTTTGACATACTTCCGGGCTTTTGTAAGTTGGTTAAAAAAAGGATAATGAATCCATGAATTCAGTTTAATTTTTGTATTCTGTTCTTCGGGAAAATACTTTTTAAAAGATGCGCGCATCGAAGTGAGATATTGGACCAATTCTTCAAATACATCATCTTGAAATATTTCTGAGTCGTTATCGCTAACAAACTCACTTAGTGACGTAAAGCTTTCTATTTCTCTCTTTCCAACGCAAATAATCCAAAAATCGAGGCAGTTATTTTGTTACAGGCTTGGAACACTGTTGCCTGTTTACTTTGCAATGATAAATTTAATTCGTTCACAAATAAAAAACTTTTTAACTTTGTTTGTATAACACTGACTTTATTAAGTGACTATAATTTCGACAACTTTAGCTTGTCATTATCAAACTAGAAGTATTCTTCTTCTTCTTCTAGTTTGATAATGACAAGCTAAAATTGTCGAAACTATAGTGAGTTAATAAAGTCAGTGTTATACAAACAAAGTTAAAAAGTTTTTTTTATTTGTGAAGAATAATGTATAACAAAGTAGAAGCCTCCACCGTTAACAGTTTAATTCGTTCAGTTTTTGAAAGATATCCGCCGTAAAAGACAGTCGGAACAACCAATTTTTATCATACAAACGTTCTTTCAAATTATAAGAAGTATCCGAAAGAAACATTTGTAACTCGGTTCTAAGTTTTACTCCGAGACAGCCATCGTACTTCTTTATGGAGCAGTAGTGTTTTATGTTTGCTGGCATAATCTTCACACAATAATGAGAATAACCTTGATTGTAGTGGTTGTGATTTGATAAAATTAATTATTTTTACCGCTTAATCCATAACTAATTTTAGATTTGACGGTATTTGCTTCATCGCCAGTGCTTGACTATGCAGAATACAATGGCTGGAACTACAATTAGGCGCTTTTATTTTCATTCGTGACATTACTCCTGCTGTCATACCCGTCATCGCCTTGGCCCCATCTGTATAAATGCCAATGCAATCGTTCCATCTGAGATTATTTTGCTCAAAAAATATATTTATTTTATTTAAAATGTCTTCTCCGGTAGTGTTTGTGGGCAGTGGTGAACACATAAGCATGTCTTCTTCAAAAGAACTTTCATATGGATATTTTACGATAACCAGCAAGATATCTAGACCAGCGACATCAGTCGACTCATCTATTTGCAAGACGAATCGTGTTTTTTGTAGATGTGTAACTAGTTCTTGTTTGACGTAGCTTGCCAGATCATGAATTCGCTGTGAAATAGTACGTTTGATAGCGGCACAGTAGAAAGATGCTTTGCAGATTTTTCATCGAGCATACATTTTGTTATGTCTTACACACGTGGTTTTATTAAATTCCCAACAATAGTGTGGGCTTCACCTGCTTGTGCAATGCGATAGCTAACTAAATATGATGTCTCCGTGGCCTTTTGATTGATAGTTTATGTTACATGCGTCATAGTTTTTTGACTTTCCAATAACTGTTCTTGTCTACGTACAAAAAATTCTTTATTCTTGCCTTTAGACTCGGTGTGTACAGTTTCTAAATGTCGGCGCAACTTGGCAGGTGCCATGGAACTATTAGGAAGCAGTTTCCTACATAACATGCGGAGAGGTGAGCCGTTGGAATCAACAAATCCGGAATATGATTCATCATACTTCCTTTTTTTCGCCTTTGAAACCGTGGAACTTGACGTCGTTGCATCATCGTCTGGATCGGTAATTGCTATATACTCCGCGCGTACTGCTTTTGATCATTCGGCTTCGTTAGAAGATGTTGTTGAAACACCTTTAAGTCAACGTTCCATTCTCATTTATTAATAATGTTACATGTCAGGATAGTAGGGTCAAAATAATGCAAGATCGTTACTGCGTAGAAGAGTTTAGTCCAAAGAATAAATGTACAAAACTGATACAATCAGAATACAGCAGTAGAACAATAAACACTTTCTAGCAGGTAGGTACTTATCGCTGCGAACGCTAATCATCGACTATTAGTCAGTGTCGATTTTTTTAATTTTGTTATATAAGAGAGGAAATCTTCAAAAGACACCCGGTATAAACGGGGTAGTGTCGGATTCACAACCTCCTGGTGTGCCTACCGACTAAAACCTCTCTCCTAGCTGTTGTAGGTGGATATGCCTCTTCAGCCTGGAATGGTGGGAAATTTATGGATGTGGAAAAATTAGGAAACTACGTTACCGTAGTGATGTGGGAGCCCCAGAGGCTTCGTCAAGGAGGTCCTCGGCGTAGCTCAGTAAACGGATTGCGAGCTCGAGCTTCTTGGATTTTGGATTAGGGCGGCATTTCGGCGAGGATAAAAGGAGTTTGGCGGTTGGGCTGTCCCGTTGGAGAGCTCTGGAGTTGAAACGGCGAGATCGTGGAGTCCTTCGCTAAGATGCTCGTAGAAGAGACGGAAGCATCTCCGAATGATTCGTCTTTCCAGGCTGGCTAGCTTGTCGATGAGGTATTGTGGTGCAGTGATGATCTGTAGGGTAAAATATTCAATTAGTGGATGAATATAAGTTTTATAGGTGTGAATGAGCGTCTTGGGCTGGCAACCGGCGGTTAGCCCCCCAATCAGCTTTAAACGTTTGCGGACGGAAATAATTATGTGATGAATGATGGATGCGTGTTTAAGGGATTGCAAGAGGATAAAGCCAGGATAAGTGTTTTCGTTGGCCGGTTTTATGCGACGTCCCCATATGGTGACAGACTAAGTGTCGAGCCGCGATCGTCGCTTTTATAGTTCTAGCCTCGATGTTATGTTATGTTATATTTATTTCTTTTAATTCTGTGCTAACAAAACAGCCCAACACATACAAAAAATACATAAATAATATTAATTACATAATTTAGACCGCACGAGAATTGGGCATTGAGTTCATCCTAGATGATCTTCCACTCGTAACTCGAAGTATTCTTCTCGATCCCGAACATTCTCAAAAATACTTGAGTCTGCGCCTTTGATAAATAAAAGTAAACAATCTCGACTTTACGTTTTGAATTTAGACCCGAAACTCGCTTGTTCGCAATTATAGCGTCTAATCTCAGAGGCGGCTTTTATCAAAGCGACTACGCGCTTTCAAGTAGATATCGGCGGTGGCGGCATAATAAAATTGTACGAGGCGACTAAGTTCGGCTGCGCCTCGTGAATCGCGATAGCGAGAGGTGTTTTGAATTTTTTTCTAAATTCTTGCGGAACCCCTACAGGGGTATCGCGGAACCCTAGGATATGGCTGCCTTAAATTATTCCTCTACATAGTCCACTCACAATTTTAAGCATTTGTCGTAACCTGTGACGAGTTTTTATATACCAGCTTAATATTCCTCCGGTGCCAGTGTATTGATATACGAAATCCTAGCTTCTTTTAGCTCTTCATCTCTGAAATTTCTGTCCTGCCAAAAAATCCTCAATTTTTGTAAACAGTTAGTAATATGAAGGAGCTAAGATTAGGCTGTAGGGTGGATGGTTCAAAGTTCGTACGTAATGATTGACGGTTGTTCGAAACGCTCGTCATCATGGGTGTTCTTTCTTCATTTGAAATTGAAATTACGACACCAACACCGAACAGACGACCGATCCATAACATTTTCTCCATACACATCCTTTAATTGCAGATGAATAATTACAGGTTGCGCATTTATTGCCTTGAGAAATCTATTCACAGCCCTAACTTTTCAACTGGCGGCGTTCTTTATTATCTTAAACATTAAAACACTCACATAAAGAGCACAGTCAATATCAATGAGATGTAACTTAGCACACAGACAGCTGAAATACAACTGAACATGTTGGCATAGTATAATATTTGATCATTCCCTAGAAACTACACCTGATTTGTTCACATTTGTGAAGTGGTTTGTTCTTAACCAAATCTCTAATATTCTATTCTAAATATTTTTATACCAAAACCAAAAGTATTTAATTATTTTTTATAGAAGAGGTTAAAAATGATTTGGAGGCGCCGGGTATCGATCCCGGTACCTCTCGCATGCTAAGCGAGCGCTCTCCCATCTGAGCTACGCCCCCAGTTGAAAAGCAAAATCCAATCAACCGAAACCAGATCACTATTACAATTTTACCATAAGTGAAAGTGGAATATGTCGCTTGAGGATATTGTTTTTGTTAGTTTCTATACGCATGTATCCAATCCAATTACTCTTGTACTTAATTTATGTAGTTAAAAAGTATTCACAATTATCAGTTTATGTATTTAAATTAATGATATTTAAAAATTAGTACCGCAACTCTACAAAATCTTAAAAGACTGGAGGCGCCGGGCATCGATCCCGGTACCTCTCGCATGCTAAGCGAGCGCTCTACCATCTGAGCTACGCCCCCTGATAAGAACAAATATGTAATTAAAATTTGTTTTTTTGCCATAATAATCAAAAAACAAAACTCTAATATAAAAATATATCTGCTAACATGTACAGTAAAAGATAGAGAACTGTTTGACGGTGGCTCATTTAAATGTTTATCTAATTGAGTATCAAAGCAACGTATTGTAACGTTTTGTTAACGTTATAATCTCGCCAACTGAGTAGGGCTGCAATGGAATGCCTGCTGGTATCGAACGCTGGGTAGAGAACATAGTGTTCACCTTGGTACAGAATTTTCTGTTTCGAAGGAAATCATATAAAGTTCTGATAAGAAATTCTGGGTACTCAACCTACAATCATTGTGCCTCTCAAACGCCTCCGTGACGTCTCTGAAATCTGTGGCAATGTCTTTTTTGATGGCAAAGTACCAGAGCCTCAACAGCTAGTGAATGGTAAACATACCAGCTCTAAAGCCGATCCGAGAATGACAATATCGGGCGAAGTATTTCTACCCTAATGGCTAAATTTTTGACCTTTAAGGTGGAAATACCGTCGTGAACAGAAGCTGTTTAATCAGCCCACCGAGCTCGTCCGGGATGGCTGCTTTGGAGGACCGCACACGTCGGTGTTAATAATGTAGGATCTAACGGATATTTTGATTTCATCATATAAATCATCGGTATCACCAGGGCACAGTTACATAAGGTACCTCTCTTTAGTCTCTTGAGAAACCGCCATACAGAATGTGGGTGCTCATTAAAGGACTCAAGTTATCTTTCCCAACAATCTGTATGTAGAACGCGTAATTGGATGCTCATCCGGCGAGCGGATTGATTTGCTTCCGTATGGAAAAGGATATATATATCAATTATTTTACTATCTACGGCGGGCGATGTTTCTATCCCGGAAGAGAGCCTTGAAGTCAGGGGGAATGTGGACTGTAAGGAGATCCTGTGGACTGGACCTCCAAAAAGTTGCTTCAAGATCAATCGTCGTATTCATGACTGGAAGGGAAATGATAGAATTTTTCACCTTCAACTTGTAATTAGGCCAGATAGTAAATTAAATTTATATGATAGGTCTAGATGCTAAGACTGTTATATCTAAATAGATCGGATTATGGTCGGAACAGAGCTCATTGGAACCCAATTAACATTAGAGAAAACAGCTATATTAATAAGATCAGGCCAGAAATTCGAATCTGAGTGAAGGAAAGTAGGGCTAAATGGGCCATCCCCTCTGATATCTCAGTTTAAGTAGTAAATGAACTGGTCTTTTTGAATTTAAATCGCCTGCCATAATGGCTGGCATGTTGTAATTGAAGACTTAAGTCATCAGGTGAACGTGAGCTAGCGATTGGTATGCCATGACGATTATGAAGAGATCATGGTCTGTATTAAGAAAAATCGCAGTTGCGAGCAGTAGCTGTGAGTGGTCTAGCCCCCTCTTAATAAAGATGGCGGTATCGCCATAACTTGCAATGAGACACCATCAGAAATAATTATTTATAGATGGTATACGAAATTCGTTTGGTGATGAATTTCATGAACGTTGTTCAAAATCGATTGTTCTTCCAGAATTGTGAAGTGACTTATCGTGAGATTGAGGCATCCTTTGGGCATTTGTTGGGCCACCATTAATTAAATATTGCATTAATATTTGGCATAATTTAACAATCGACTGTATAGGTATTTCAAGTCCAATCAAATTTGTTCACGTACGAAGAAGTACGAAGTACTATCAGTGTTCAGATTGAGATCTCAAAATGTTGAATGTAATATAATGATATTTGGGATAATGAATATGTTTATTTTCTTCGACTATTTGAGTATTAGAAATTAGGATAAATAACTTAATCATTTTCACTTTGTGGTACTTCAGGAAGTTGTGTTTTAATTTCAAAAAGTTACAATTATATTTTGATGAGAACCTAGGTTTTTAATTAATGGGATTGGTAATTGGACTTAAGTGACTTCATATATGATACCATTTAGAAATATCTGTTGTAACCATTACAATTAGATGATATTTTTGTTTTATTGACACCGAGGAGTTGTTAATGCCAATTATTTCAGCTTAAAACCGAATTGTTGATTGTAGTTTTTTTTACCTCATTTTATATTGATGTGTTGTCACAATTTTTATAGAAATAGTCTAAATTGTATCTAACATACCCAAAAGGGACATTTTCAATGATTTATGATTTTAAAATTACAAATGTAATTATACGCGTTTATTAAACATACGGCAAAAATTTAAAAGGTTATTTCCTGGACTATTTTAAGAATATTTTGTCCTTTGATGATTTTTGAGAACCTGATTTGTTTTAAGGATATAGGGCGAACAAAATGTTTGACAATAACAACTTTAATTACCAGAAATAATATGTAAAGTTTCTCAATATTCAAGAACTGTTGAAAATGACTACCTGCAGCTAGGCTGCAATAATGCGATCTTCTCCTCATTGACTGCCGAACTCTTTCAAAAATACACCAAGCAATTATCCGATTTCGCAAGTCTTCCACTAGAGTAGTGTAAACTAATGACTTTACAAAGGCCCTAGGGAGTAATTCAGGTTGATGTCCGGGTATCGAGTAGACCATGAATGAGGTCCACCTCGATTGTTAATAACTCACAAGCAACCACTCTAAAATGCGTTGATGCACAATCGTGCATAAACCACATTACATTTTTTGTTGCTAATGGTACATCCTCCAGTAACTGAAGTGTCGTTTGTTTTCAAAAGTGGTGATACATCTTGCCAGTAAGTCTTCCTGGTAGAAATACTGGTCCAAACCAAACGTTCAACGAGAATTGATTTTAGAAACGTTATCCCTTGTGAATATTTTTCAGTTTATTCATGGTTACTAGGAAAATTCCTTATTACATTTCTTGAAAATGTTGACTCATCGCTGCAAGGAATCAGCATCAGTAGTTAAGAAATTTGACTTAATGTGCGCAGAAGCTACTGACAGAATCTAATACGTGGAGGAAAATTAGCAAGAAGAAGTGTCTTATGCGTTGTATGTGGTGTGGGTACAACAACTTAGTCTATAAGAATTTTCCAAATAGTCCAATTACTTGAATTCAAAATGTTTGCATTTTTTTCGAGTAGAAGTATCTGGATTTTCCTCTCGTTCCTCTTCTCCCCTCTTCTTCCTCTTCTAGTTTTTCATAACAATTTCATCAACTGTCTTGAAAGTGTTATTATGCCTAAAGTGCCTAATTAAACGAATTCAACAGAGGTTTGCGCAAAGGTTTTTCCATGTCATGGACTGCTATCAGGCACGGACTAGAGAAGATCAAGAACGAGGTAAAAAAAGAACCGGGGGATAAAGAAGAACTAATGAGTTAAGACCGTCATCTTTGACTTATGGTAACAAATGGCCGATGTTCTACTTAACGAAGTTAAATAAACCATTCTAAGGGTTACAGAATCTCTTCGAATGGTTTACTGCCACGGTCACCTTGATCATCAGATCTCTCACCCATTGAGTATGTATAAGACATTATGCGAGTTCCTGAATAGGGGCGGACCAACACATTATTAATAAAAATTGATCGAGATCATTATAGAAAGATTAGACAATGAAGTAATAAGCGTATCTCCTTGTGGGATGTCAATGCGTCAAATTATAAACTCTTTTTGAGACAAAAAGGCCATATTTGGCAAATCATTTGATAATCAAGAAAGTCTTCGTGGACCAGTACTGTTGCCAGAAGTATAGAGGGTGAGAATGATTGAACACATCTTTTGTGAAATCAAAGCTTTCAAAATACGTTCGAAATCTTTGTAAATAATTATTATCTATAATATTGGAATACTTCTGTTAGCATGTTAGATAAAATAAATAATACCGAATGCCTAATCTTATATTGATTTTAAAAGATATTATGTCTTTCTATCTATCTGACAAATACGATTTAAACCAAGATTTTCAAGGTATTTTAAGGAACCCAGTGATCTGGGTAGGCTTCAGAAAGTAACAGCGTTTTGGGACTATAAAAGGAAACTATATATTAACAAATGTTAACGTTTTATTTGCAAAGATCATTTCTTACAGTATTTCTCTATCATGTATATTTCAGCATTTGCGTAACATGTGACGAGTTTTTTTATCCAAGTTTCATATTTCTCCGCCACCAGTCTATTTAGATACGTAATCAGAGATTCTGTCACCTCTTTATTTCTTTCCTGTCAAAAAGCACTTAAGTTTTGTAAAAAGATGGTAATCTGAAATAGCTACATCTGGACTATATGGTTAAAAGTATTGTTCATAATGGAAGTCGTCCCGAACGCGTGTCATACCAAAACCAAAAGTATTTAATTGTTTTTTATAGAAGAGGTTAAAGAGTAAAACAATTTGGAGGCGCCGGGTATCGATCCCGGTACCTCTCGCATGCTAAGCGAGCGCTCTCCCATCTGAGCTACGCCCCCATTGAAAAACAATTAAAAGTAAATCGAAATCAGATCGCAAGTTAAACCATTAACATAAGTGAAAGTGGAACGCGTCGCTTTAAGAAATTCTTGCTGTTAGTTACTGCATGCACGGATTCTACTTCTGTTGTAATAAACTGGTGCATTCCGAAATAATTGTTAGTCACGTTAAACAATATTTTAATCAATTAAAATTTATAATAATATACGGTAACGCTACAAATTGTTAAAAGATTGGAGGCGCCGGGCATCGATCCCGGTACCTCTCGCATGCTAAGCGAGCGCTCTACCATCTGAGCTACGCCCCCTGATAAGAGCAAATACCTGATAAAATTTTGAATTTTTGACATTTACCTATTCTGTTTCATATATTTTTAAATTTCTAAATATGAATCTATTTTAAATTATAATTGAGCCAACGAGACTCATGAATTAAACTTTTTTATTTTAGTATACATATATAATTTAACTTATTTTATAGATAAACTGTTTAGAAAACTATTTTAAACGGTATATTTTGGACATATATTCAATACTATTATATAAAACTTCAAGAATCTCATTTTTCTCTTTAGGAATGCAACATCAAAAATTGGACACTTTGTATTCAATTATTGTAAGATTTCTCATGGCTCTTTTCTCTTGTATTCTTTAAACATTTTACGTATTTGTTCTGATTCTTGATTTTAATTGAGTGCAGGTTTCGTTTTAATATGCGTATTTGTTCCAGTAGAAATATTAATGTTGTTTGGAGTTGCCTTTATATTTACCAAAACTAAGGCAAGAATAACCTACTCATGTAAGTACTTAACGTTTTTCCTTTTGCAAATTTGATCACTTCCATTGTCATCTGTTCCTTTTAAAAAAGTGTTCTATTTATTACTATTTTCTGGGAGCTTAACTTCAAAGGATTACTTTTAGATAAGCAATGCTACTCATTTATTTTAGTATAAATATTTTCCCTAATAGTAAAAATATTTTATTTACCCTGTTATTTTATAGTGGTTAATGGTTAATGGTAAATGGTAGACACCTTTTCTCGACTAGGTCAAGCAATACCTCCACAAATTCTGTCGAAGTAGCTAACGGATTATTAGAATATTTCAAATATAACGGAGTACCATCAGAAATAATTTGTGACAGAGGAAAAGGACTTAATAATGACCTCATCATGAAATTACTTGAAGCTCATAAAATAAAAATTCATTTAGGAACAATAATTGACCAAATCAGATGTCTCGAACAAAGAGAAACACAACCTATTGAACTAATGAACTAATGAAGTTAGCCGTTATAGCATACAATAACATCATATTACACTATTTTCAGTCTGTAACATGTAAATAACATTTTGAAAATTAAGATTATTATTATTGTTACTATTATTATCTAAACCAACTAGCTTTACACCACTAGAACTAGTTTTTGGTCACACTTCCTTAAGGGACCCCATGGATCTAGTAGTAGTAAGGTAGTGTTTGGCTATCGACCATGCGGTCCTTCCACTATGTGTCATTTGTGTATGTGTGTGTAAATGGGCTTGTTACTTTAAAGGATCGCCCCCGTCACTCTAAAGCACCACCTTTAATTTTATCACAATGGTGAATGGTATCGGTCACTCATCAAACTACTGACCCGAACCGACGTTGCTCCACGTCAGTTCGGGGCCGTAACCGAATGCGCCACCACCGGCGTGTCCCATGGATCTATTTTACTCAGAGGAGTACTATCACCAATACATATCACTTGGTTGGTTTCACAACTGAAAATCTCGTGATAAACGAGAATCAAATTCAACAAATATTAAACGCCAGTAAAGCAGACCTCGTTTCCAAGTACAGAAGAAATCTAATCAAGTTTTCGAAAGCAAACAACCATATATGGTTTAACACCATATGCCGTAAAGAAAAACTTAAACCGAAATATATCAAGGTACACACCAACCATCAATCAAAAGAAGCCCAAGAAGCTGTGAACCAAGCATATGAAAAATGGAACTACCTCGAAATGAAAAAATGGTACAATAGGAGGGACAGTATATCACACCTACTCAAATTACTACATTCAAGATTAACGATGCACCTACATCCAGCAGAGTTCAATACAATTGACACCATGTTCAGAGAAGACGCCAGACACACCGCATTCGAGCAGTTCCAGAGACAATCAAAGAAACTGAAATCTCTACAGGAGAAGAAAGCAAACCAGACGGAAATGTCCTTGCTAGATATAAACAACGTGGGTGAGACTAATAATGTTAAATTATATCCCAGAGTAGTAAATCTATTAAATGTCTATATTGAACCAAGAGAATTTCTAGAAAAAGGCTTAAAATATAGTCCAATAATCGAATCCAATAATATAATTTAAAAATATATGTTAAAAATATTGACAGAAATAAATTAGTTAATCTCTATATTGTCCCTAATAAAATAATAAAAATTAATGACGATTCGACTGTAGAAGTCAAAACAAAAACAAGAACCAAACATTCGACACAAAAAACTTGACACTTTCTGTTGTTTTAGTTATATCGGATATTATATCACTAACATCAGATTATTACGGCATTACTCTAGAAGCCATCAATGACGATACAGATATATTCCCGGTAAAATTAAGAGAAGCCCAAATCAAAACCAATCAGTGGAAAATTACATTATACCATCTCGACCATCTTGTACAAGAAATTGAAACTCTGAATAACAATTGCGATAATTGTATAAATACCTTTAAAAATGGAAAACACATAAATATTTACGGCAGAGAAATGTCAAACTATATCTACACTATCTACGACTACGAAGAGAAGTAAGATGTTGCAACAACTTGAACAAATATTACACTACCTAAAAGGTTTCTCGTAGAAATAAAAGATGACCTATTAATATTTTAGAACAAATAATTAATAGGATTACCGGAAATGCCGAAAATACGACAAAGAAATTTAGAATATAATTCAGTCACAATCAAAAATTGAAGCTCTCTGTGTCAATCAAAACAATTAATGAATTTAATAAAACAATAGCAGATCTAAGAAGGAATCAGTTAGTGCTAACCTGAAGAATGATGCAACTAAATCAATCTATTCAAAACTTTACATTTTATCAATTGGGAGAAACAAAACGAATAGCTCTCTTCGCTATTTTTAATCAACTGATTTTTTCTAATATATAACACCAACGGTATCTTATCTTCATTCGTTAACGCTGTTAGTTTCGCCAAATTAAATTCATATCACCCTTCTATGATGAACCCTAAAAATCTTATCTACGAACTGAAACAATTAAACCAACTTCTTAAATACGAAAAATTACTACGTGACGAGAGCCCACAACAGAAAACATTCATATTTTTGAACGAATTATTAAGGTTAGAGATTACGTCAAAAGAAATTCAATTATATTTCTCCTAGAGATCCATCTTACAAGGGCAACAATAACACATTCCACTATAAATTACCAAATCATAACCTATTGTCAATCAATGGTGAAGGTTTTGTACCAATCAACAAACCATGCGAGGAAATAGAAGCAATGCAGTTTTTATGTCAAGCTACCAACAGTCTACGGATCACCCAGGATTTACCATGCAAAGTTCAGCTATTATACTATACCTTACATTACGAAAATTGCGTATACAGTTCTGAATCACTAAAACCTATGGATCATCGTTTTGCCTTCTACTCAGAAGATGCAACAAAGAGGCCGAATTAGATGCAATCAACGGTACTTACATCGTGAGAATAACCTCAGGATGCTCTCTACACATACAAAATTATTCATTGACTAGTTTTCAAGAGAAGAAAATTTCAAGAAGACCAAAAATTCCTCAATTATTATTCTCAGAAGAAAAAGCTGTACCGGCAAAATGGAAAATACAGTTTACAAAATTGAACATAATTCATGCGATAAACATAATTGGACTCAACGACGACTTAGACAAACTTTAAGAAGACCTTAAAATCCTGAACAAATCAAACAATCCATGGCCAACCTCATTTCATCTGGACAATAATTATTTATATATTATTAATCTAACAAATACAACATTTCGATTAAAACAGTTATTTAAAAAGGATATTTGCACCGAATACTACACCCGAAAGCTTAAATAATTATCTGAAAAATACAAAATCCCATTTGAATGCGAGTAGTTGCGAAAAATTAAAACAGTTGTTCTTTTAAAGTAGCTTCGCCTATTCCAAACGTCGGAGAGGTTTACAATCCCAACAACTGGCCAAAAGGTGCAGCAGTTTTTTTCTTCAGGCGGGAGAAGACAGAACAACTACGATAAAATACTCATTAATCCATCATTATATTTAATCACTACGAAACAAAATAAATATTATTGAATTTTTTTGTCAAACATCTAATCCGAATATTCTTTGTTTTAGTGAACACGTTAAAAATTAACAATTATCGCGTATTATCCCATAATTTAAGAAAGATACACATACATAGAGGGCTGCTATATATGGTAAAAAATGTTTCTAATATCAATAAAATTAAATTTATAAAAGAAATGTCTATTGAAATGATGTTTGAATCATGTAAGGTCTCTGTAGGGGAGCATTTGTGTATTGTCACAATTTACAATTTTACAAATCGTCAAGACATTAAAGAGCAAAATTGAATAAAAAAAATAAGATCGACTGAAAATTGCAATCGAGAAACAAAAATATTTTGCTTCAAAAATTAATAATGCCAGCAATAAAACATGGTTAACTATGATAAAAACATATCAAAATTGGAAGAACAAAATATAGTTCTTCACAGCGAGAATAAATTATTAGACAAGAAAAATGAAATAACTAACATCTTTGGAACTCATTTCTCTCAAAATATTAAAAATAATATTAACCAAACTGTTGCCTTAAGTGTAGTTATGTTGCTGCCCAGACGGTATTCCACCCTACTTTATTAAACAGTGTTTATATTCTTTATGTACTCCAATTACACTTTTATTTAAATGCTCACTTAGAACAGGAGTGGTACCATCAATGTGGAAAAATTGTTACGTAACACCATTGTATAAAACTGGGAATCGCGAGGACATAAAAAATTACAGAGGTTTGTGCATTCAATCCACTATTCCTAAAATGCTCGATACATTGGTGGCAGAACAGATCAAATGGGCCTGTAAAAATGTCATTGGAAAGAGTAACATAGTTCTATACCATAAAGGGCGATCCACATCGACTTATCTTGTTTTATTTGTAACCTATGTTATAGACGCTTTTGAGAATGGGATGCAGGTTAATACAATATATACAGAATTTGCTAAAGCTTTTGACCGAGTCAATCATGACATTGTTATTGCAAAACTAACATCAATGGGATTTAGTGCTTTAGTAATCAAGTGGCTGAAAAGTTTTATTAGTGACTCATTAACATTTAATATACATATAACGAATTTAGTTTCTGAAGTTATGATATTGCTGGTATTCGTAAATAGGTTTTCACAAAAATTTTCGGCAGAGATAGAATACGCATCGATTGTATGGTCACCACATTGTATGAGCCAAGTAAATAAATTAGAACGTGTGCAATGACGATTTTTTAAAATTATGAAGTCAAGATCTGGCGTAGAAGTAATAGTCTCGATTGCTTAGACATATATTTTATTTACCAAGTCTTAATATGAGAAGAAATGTAGCAGCCCTATGTTTTCTATTTAGATTATGTAATCATAGTAATAATTGTGGTGACCTTCTGTACTATGTAAATTTTAGCTTAAATTACCATAAAACTATGGGCTAAATAGTCCTTGTGTCGTTCAATGCCTACTTTCAACTCTCTGGCTAACAAGAATATCAATATTTTTTAAATAAATAAAATAAAAGTAAATAATTTAAATAGATGCACTCTTTCGAGCCGATTCATAAACACGATTATGTTTTTCGAACCCGTAAATAAGGACGAAATTGCTAAAATTATTAAACAACTTCCAAATAAAAAATCAAATGGTATTGACGAGGTGCCAAACCAATTAATATGTTCTGAATTAATTGCCTATGTTCTTGCAGATATCTTCAATAAATCAGTTTTATTGAGATAATTCCCAGACATGCTTAAAACAGCACTAGTCACACCAGTCTTCAAAAAAATTGACCCAAATCACGTGATAAATTACCAACCAATTTCACTCTTTAGTTGGTTTTCTAAGATTTTTGAAAGGGTAATGTCTAATAATGATATTTACTCGAAAACAATGGCTTGTCAAACAGCCAACACGGTTTCAGGAAAGGCTTCATCACTGAAACAGCTTGTCACAATTATATTCAAAACGCTTATAATTATATGGATAAAAATAAAATAGTCATTGGCATACACTAGTGCGTTTGATTGCCTAGATGGAAGATATCTTGGTAAAAAACTCACAGCACTAGGCATCGAAAACCAATAAAATCATGGCTCTTGTCTTATATGTCAAAGAGGAGCATTATTGTTAAAGTTGACGATCATCACTCTGAACCATTTGACATTGATGTGGGAACTCCGCAGGGCGGAATACTGATGTTTAACATATTTATTAATGATTTACCAGGATATATTACAATTGGTGACATTATAATGGACGCTGATGACACACCTGTAATTTGTTCATGGAAACCACTCTGAAGAGGTTAAAGAACGTGTCAATGCAGTGATTAGTCAGTTCCAACAATGGTGCATATTAAATAAATAAATTTTAAATTCAACCAAAACGAAAATCATTGAAATTTACAATATACAGGAAAGAAAAAACAAAATAGCTTTAACTTCCAAATAAATAGCCATAAAATAGACACCTCAACACAAATAAAATTTCTAGGAACCATTATTAATAAAAATCTTACGTGCTATGCAAACATAGAATATCTCAGTAACAAATTATGCAAAATTCACTTTATTTTTTATCATTAAAGTCGAAATTTAATTCGGTAGATCTGGTTAATGACTACTATGCGCTATTTTATTCAATCCTTGGGTATAATATAATCGTTTAGGGACAAAGCAAACACATAAGACTGTTTATCCTACAAAACGAGCAATTAGACTAATATACAACTTAAAATCAACAGATTCTTTTAAGAACCACTTCAAAAGCAATAAAATAATGACTATAATAATAATAATTTATTATTCTAAGAAAAAACCAATACAGGACATGTAACAAAAATGTAACTATAGCTTATATCTAACAGTAATAATAAACAAAAATATTTCATTCCAAAAAACTAACATAAGAATCATTAATATTAAAAGTACAAATTTCAATTTTCAGATTTCTGATTACTTAAAAATACATCAATAAAATATTTATTCGCATTACGGCACATATGTGTTAAAAGCGTTTTAACTAGAACATTAGTTTTGCATACAGGTAAAACAAAGGTATTAGTATGGCGCGAGGCAATTCTAGGTACATGAAAATATATTTTTGAAAGTAGATACATACAATCAATGGAGTTGTCAATCATTTTTTTTAACAAAATTAGCACTATATTCATTCCTACGATCAACAGGTGAAACAAAATTATGTTCAGTAAGTAATTAATTATAGTCAGTATTTCGATCTGGATATGTGTTATTCCTTTTAAAAGACAAATATTTCAAAAACTTTATCTGTACCTTTTCTACTATCAGTTATTAACAATTGTTGAATTTTTGCGACTGTATGACACAACATAACATTTAGTAGAGTTTAGTTTAAGTTTATTAAATGTGCACCAGTTAATAATAATATTAAGATTCATTTGCAAATTAATAGTATCTAAATTAGTGTTAACCTGTGAATAAATTTTCAAATCATCCGCATAGGCTAAAACTGGTCACGTAATTGATGCAATTAGGTCATTAATGTACAAATTAAACAACAAAGGACCAAGGTTAGAACCTTGTGGAACACCTGAACTGGATATAAATGTAAAAGAAGAGAAGCCATTATAATAAACAGTATTTTGTCTATTATGTAGATATAAGGAAATTAACATATTAAATTTGGATGATTGTCCGAAAAGAGACAATTTCTGCACACAATATACTGTGGTCCAACGTATCAAAAGCACGGGAGAAATCAGTATATATTACGTCGCATTGTCCACAGTTATCAAATGATTTAAATATGTATTGGGTAATTGATACTAAATTAGTAGTTGTTGAACGGCCAGGTGTAAATCCATGCTGATTTGGAGATAGGTAAACATTTTTATGAGTATAAATGATGAAAAAATAATTTGTTGAAATATTTTAGAAAAATTCGACAAAATTGAAATTGGCCTGTAGTTATTAATATCATGAGAATCCCCTTTCTTAAAAACCGGGCAAACATGCTTCCACTTAGTAGGATATTCACATGAAGATATCGCTAAATTAAATATTTTTGTTAGTGGACGAACAAACAAATGTTTACAATCCTTAATTAAAAAGGTAGGAATATTATCAGCACCGTATGAGGTAGAGTTATTTAGCTTGTGTATACCTTGCATAACCTGATGTTCTGTTATGTTATTAACATTAAGCACTTCACGATTGTTTTGGTTTTTCTACAAATTCATCGTTTGTTTCAGGCAAATAAACAATCGAAAAATGCTCGGCAAATGCATTCACAATGTCATGGGGCTTGTCATAATGATTTTCACCTGTATATAGTTCACCTGGAATCCAAGATACATTTCTTTTGCCGTGAACAAATTTCCAGAACTCATTGGAGTTATTGGTTAATTTTTTTTCAGTATTAAAAATGTACATATTATATTCTTTTTGTATTTCATTGTTGGTAGTGTTCCAGAGTCTTTTAAACTGTGAACGATAATACTGCGATTTTAAATGTTTCCATTTTCTATGATAATAATTTTTAGTTTTTATCTTATACCTTAATTCTCTTGAGAACCATGCGAGGAATTTATTGGATTGCGCATGCTTGTGTTGAGGAACATACCTATCAAAACTATCATATAATATCTCGTAGAAATAATCTACAGCAAGATTCACATCGGTATAATTTTCTAAAATTAACCAGTCGATAGAGGAAATATAGTTATATAAACCAAGAAGATTTGCACGCCGAAAATTATATCGAAGGTTATGATTAGATGGAAAATTAGCATCTTGATTATTAAAATTGATGCAAAAAGTACATGTTAAAGATGGATGAAATGTACCAAAGCGTAAAGTTCTCGACACAAGTCATAATGCAATATACTTAAATTAGAAAAATGAGATCTAACAACCTGTTTCTAGAATTGGGTACAGAATTCATTTGATTTAGATTCGAAATGTTTGTAAAACTATTTAAGGAATTTACTTTATAATCTGAAAAATTTGGAACATTATAGTAAGGAACATTAAAGTCACCTATTATTAATACGGGTTTATCCAATAATAAGAGTTCCAAACCTTCAAAGAATAAGTCAAACTCATTGTTCGAAATATCAGGTGGAATATATACTGCTACACAATAAAATTCAAATTGGCGCTTGTATTTACATTTACATATAATTAAGTCAACTAATGGTACTAAATTAGTAATTTGAACTGAATTTACATTAAAATATGTGACATTATTTGAGAAAGCCAACAATACACCACCACCAATAGAACGTTTAGTTCTTAAAAACTCTCGATCTTGCCTGACAACACTATAGGTGTTATTAAACAACTCAGAACTATTTACTGATTCATTTGACCAAGTTTCGGTTAAACAAACAATATCAAACTCACAATTAAGAATATTAGTATAAAATAAGTTCGTTTTTGATTTAAGACCGCGTGTATTTTGGTAATAAAATGTAATTCCAGTTTCTCCGCAGCTTCCTAGTTTTCCGAATTTCCGTTCACCTTGACAATTGTTGGCACGCCTCGAACATGCTTTATAAGTATTTAATTATTTTTAATAGAAGAGGTTAAAGAGTAAAATGATTTGGAGGCGCCGGGCATCGATCCCGGTACCTCTCGCATGCTAAGCGAGCGCTCTACCATCTGAGCTACGCCCCCTGATAAGAAGATATATGAGATAAAATTTTGATTTTTTTACAGATTAATATTCGCTATTATGTTTCGTATATTTCAACATTTCTAAAGCTGAATCTATTTCACAATATTTTTGGAAATTAATTTAACCAACCAGAGTCATGGGTCTCGGGAACTGCCACTTGACATTTTAATTTGTATTATTGTTTCAACTTTGATAATGATCCATAAGGATCAAAACACCTATCAGTTATCTGATATATATGGAACATAATAAGTGTATAATTTCCCCTAATATAAACATTTTGTTACATTAAGGGTGTAACTCAACAAGTATTGAATATATATTTATAAAAAAAAAATATTTAAAATATGATCTGATATTAAATTCATTTGTTAATCACTGAATTGAAAAATTAATTATATAATAACCACAATTCTATTTTCCTTTAAATTAAACACAATTTTTACTTTGTATGACTGAAAGTTGTGATTAATGATGTATCACGAAGAAGACAAACAAATCTATTTTCCACTAAAACTATACAGCGATTTTTTTTCTAACTTTAATTTATAGGAAACACAATAAAACACTCTTATTATTATATAATATAGAAATATATTTAGCCTAAATAAATATCAGCTATGAGTTATTTATAAATATGAAATAATTATCAACAAAAATAAAACAACAATGAAAATATGTAGCTACTTTTTAGTCACCGAATAATTATTTTCAACAAATGTCACTGTTAAATATAAAGTACCTATAGTTTCTATTTTTTTGGTCGTTGACACTTGTGTACCATTTTTGTCAATCAATTAAATTTCAAAACACCACCGCCTTGCACAACGCGCGCATAACAATTGGGAATCTCCTCATTATTCTCACAGAATCAAATATCGAGCCTCGGGGCACCTCCGCTATTTAGAAAGCAACTCACTCACTTCTTTCTACCATGACTAAATTCCGCCGGTTCACCTTGGCGTTGTGAAGTTGAGGTAGTAAAAGTCAGTCACGAAGAGAACTCCGTCTGCGCGTGTGTAATTCTTCTTGCAAAAATCTTCCGATTGTTAAGACGATTGCAAATGATAAACTATGTAGAAGAACGGTGTTTAACGTGATGTATTTGAGTTAATTGTGACGAAGTATAGTTATTAATTTTACATTGGTGGATTTTGTACAAAGTGAAAGTGGTTAAAGGTGTTTCTGGAAAAATTAAGGTTAGTCAGTTGTTAATTTGTCTCGGCTTTTTTTTATGTATGAATAATATTATTGTGGAAGGTTATCCATGCGGATGTATTTATTTATTTAATCTTAAAATAATTGATATTTAATTTACAAAACAATTGATTATTTTTCTGCTAATTTAAGATTATTTAGCAATTACTCTAATACTACTGCAAGGATTTTCAGTCACAGCATTTATAATTCGTGGAATCTTCAATCTTAATATGATTTTTATTGTTAAACCTCTTAATTTTATAAATATTTAGGGATAATATATTACAATAAAGTATATAATTGAAAATAAATCCGAAATAAACGACAATTATAGCGTCTAATATACGATTGAGAATTCATTTGTTTCAATTATGGTGGAATTCAGGGACCCGCAATTAATCCGCAACTGATTATCCTAATCGGAATTAGTGCGCCCGAGCGGATCCCGAATCCCGTCCCTTTTGCGGCCCTTTGCATCCGTCCCCACTTTTGTGCCGAACAAATGAATCGCGGGGGCCATTTCAATCTAGGCGGCCGATAAAGCCCATTATTATCACTACAGGGTGTACCGGCGTGTTATTGTTATCGCCCTAATTAACTATTAAATTCCCTTCTGTTAATTAATCAGTCTCCACCTGCCCCAATTAATACCGCAGGAGGATATTCGGCGTGGAATCTTGTGTGATTAATGTTGTGCGGAAGGGAATAATTTCGACCTTATCGCCCATTCATTTGTTTATTATTGCTTTACCAAAAATTACTACAATATTTCCTATCACCTCATACACTCACAGCTTATAATTTTTTAATGAAATAATTTTATTAGGAAATAATAAATTAGGCTATAAATGGGTAAAGAACAATTTAAATAATGAAATGATTTATCACATTTAACAATAATTTATGCGTCGGCAATTGTTGGTTGAGGACTGAGTAAAAGAACTCATGACTGTAAATTTATTTATTTATTTATTCATATATATGGGAAACACCTTTTACACACAAATTTTACAAAACTAATATTAACAATGATACTAGCAATCATTTGGAATTAAATAATAAACAATAATAATATTATAGGCTATCTGTAGCCTAAACATAAGTTAAAACAACTTAAATATAAAGACTAAATACTGTTTTTTTTAATTAACCCTAAATTCCAATATGATGAATGAAATAAGTTAAACCAAACTTTACTATTTAAATCATTCGTTTGTCCCATCATCCTGGACATAGGGTTGTTTTGGCAATAATCTGAGCTGAAAGTTTGTAGGAGGAATATCGGTCTCCTTCTCATCTGATGAACGTAACTTAAATTCGAATTAAATTCTAAATGAACTAACAAATCTTCACACTCCAGCGACCCATTAATAAGCTTGTAAAGGATGCACAGATAATTCATAAAGTTTATATTCCATTGTTCCTAAAAAACTTCTTTTGGACTGCTTATAATCGATTTATTTGGGTTGATTGATAAGGTGACCAAACAACAGTAGCATATTCTAGATTTAGGCGTCAAAGAGTGCAAAAACAGACGTTGTAGACAAATAGGACTCATATCTTTACATATCCTCCAGACAAATCCAGATGATTGAAACGTCTGTATTAAATGATAGTTTGGCATCAAAAATAGTTAGCAGATTTTTATCTCCACTACTCTAGGGATAAAATTATGCCTAATCTTGTACAAACAGTCAATAGTGTCACGTTTTCTAGAGAATGATATGTGATTACATTTTTCTGTATATAAAAATAATTTGTGTAAATTGCACCATACAGTTATTTTATTTAAGCCTTCTTGAAGACGAAACGATAGTCTACTGATTTAATAGCTTAAAATATTTTTTTTCATCACGCTTTGCTCATTTTCACCTGAAGATCGTTAAAAAAACTGTCCAGGGAAGTTTGTTTCTTCCTCCCTTTCAAGATATTGCGGAAATTAGTTAGGCAAATTTCGTTGAACAACTCCGATGCACGACCAGGTGCAACTTTTTCGGGGTGAATTTTAACCACGAACTCTACAACTTTCTCTCCCACATTCATTCATCCATGGCTCCTCTTCAAAACTAACTTTTTCGTTGAACCACCGTATGCTGCTGCGAATGTAGATCGCGTCACTCCTCGGTTGTCAGCTCCTGAGACGGTTCCTCGACGAGTTCGTTCACATCTCTCATCCACCTCCAGACCCATGGATTTTTCCAGAGAAACAATCTCCTCTACCATTGACACGTCGGGTTCCAATCCTTCGAAGGCCCTTTCAGCTACAGCTTCTTCCATGCAGAGGTTAATATCCTCGTTGTAACACCCAGCCAGTGCTGATCAATAATTCTTAGGCATATCACGATATAGTGGTCCTTCCAGAACTCTCGAAGAGTAAGATTTGTATTTACCTCAAAGCAGTGCCTAAAATGTGCTTGGCGTAGAAATTCTTTAAATTAGAAATCACCTGCTGATCAATGAGCTGCAGGATAGGAGTGGTGTTGGGTGGTAGGTAGAGAACCTTTATAAACTTGAACTCTTCGAGTAAATCACCTTAAAGATTTAGTGGGTGAGCAAGGGTATTGTCGAGGACGAGAAGGGCCTGTATGGGTAGGTTGTTTTCCTGTAGATATTTTTTAACAGAGGATCCAACACCAGGTTTATCCACTCCACCAAGAATTTCCTGGTGACCAATGCCTTCGGATTTGTCTTATGTATACTAGAAGAGGCTTAATTCTGCAGTCGCCGCTCGCATTGGCGCAAAGTGCTAGAGTTAATCTATCCTTCATGGATTTGTGACCTGGCATCGTCTTCTCCTCTGCCGTTATGTAAGTCCTATTCGGCATTCTTTTCCAGAAAAGCCCCCTCTCGTCACAGTTGAAGACTTGCTGGGGGATGCATCCTTTGGCTTCTATCAGTTCAGAAAACGATTTGCTGCCTCACCATGCCTGACGACGGAGTGAATGCCGGTCCTTCCTAAAGTTGTCAAACCAGCCCCGAGTGGCTTTAAACGAGTCTTCTGATTCCTCGTTTGTGGAAGTGTGTGGGATCTGCTTCAGCAAATCACTGTAAATCGCTCGTGCCTTCTCACATATGATGCTTTGTGTTAAGATTCCTCCTTGGGCCTGTTTCTCTGTCACCCACACCATCAGTAGTTTCTCCATCTTTTCAGGGAGAGAGGTCCGGAGCTTAGAAATTATTGTGACTCCCTTAGCTGGCTATATACCCCTTATCAATAATAATAATAATAATAATATACATTTATTTTCAAAATATTATACAGATCTTGTACAAAATATAAAAAACGTAAAAAAAAGAAACAATTTCTGCATTGTAAATATGTGATGTACAATGGTAATTAAAATAATCTTCTAGACAATATGGTTTAATTTTACACAAATACTGAAATAATACTTTTTTAAATAATTTAATATTGTTTATTTTTTTATATTTAATGGATAGTTTATTGTAAAATTTCAGTATCGTGTTAAGAGTACTTTTAGAATAAACACTGAATTTGTGCGCAGGTAAGGCATAATTTGTATTGTGTCTTGTGTTATACACATGTCTTTGAGCAAATTGATCAAACATTTGCCTATTATTAAAATGAAATATAAGTGCTTCATAAATATAGAGCGCCGTTGCTGTGAGTATGCCATTTGTTTTAAATAAAGTGCGACAAGATTGCCGATATTTTATAGTAGATATTATTCTAACACTCTGTTTCTGACATTTGAAAAATATTTCCAAAACTACTGCTATTTGCATAGAATATAATTCCGAAATGCATTAACGATTCGAACTTTGCATGGTACACTTGCAACAATCCTTCCACAGTTATGAATTTCTTAAGTAAACGCAACATATAGATTACTTTATTTATGAGTTTCTTCAAATTTAAGTTTGTATCTAGTGTAATCCCCAGCAGTTTGACACTATCCTTAACAACAATTTTATCATCAATTAAATTTAGTTCCGTTGGAGTTTCAAGTTTAGATTGTACTGTTTTAAAAAACATTGCTTCCGTTTTGTTGGCATTTAGAATAAAGCTGTTTTTTTTTAAACCATAGCTTTAATTCGTAATAGCAATTTTTTGCTGTTTGAATTACGTCGTCAAGAGTTTTCCTTTCACTAGTTTTTTTGTATCATCCGCGTAGCTAATTAAATTACAATTTTCTGAATCTATTACATTCAAGAGATCGTTAGAATAAATTAAAAATAGCTTTGGCCTTAAGATACTGCCCTGTGGTACACCATTTTGTATTAACAAAGGTTTAGATGTTACGTATTTGATAGTATCAACTTGATATCTATTCGATAAATACGACTGAATGAGCTTATGTCCTGCACCTCTGATGCCATATCTCCATAATTTATCGTGTTGATAGATCCACATATATGGCCAAAGGCAATTGTTTATTTTCAAGATAGTTTGTGATTTGTGAAAGTAATTGATATATTGCTGTATTTATACCTTTGTTTTTGCGAAAGCCATGTTGAGCAGAGCTTAAGATATTATGTTTATTTAAGAAATTTAAAATACGGGATGCAATTATTGTTTCAAAAATTTTTGAAAAGTACTCAAAATGCTTATTGGCCTGTAATTTTCATAGCTTTCGGGATCATCTTTTTTATATAGAGGTAATACTACTGCTTTCTTTAGTAAATCGGGGAATACCCCTGATGATAAACACATATTTATTATGTGGGTTAATGGTGTGATGATTTCTAAAATGCTTGATTTCAATAGACGGGCATTTATTTCATCATATCCGGCACTATGTTTATTTTTTAAATTACAAACAATATTATAAACTTCATTCTCTGTTGCTGGAAGAAGGAATAAATTTTGTGTATTATATTTTATGTCCGAGTTTTCATTAGAAGTGTGCAAGTTATTTAGAAGTAATTGTATAGAATTTATAAAGAAATTATTAAAATTATTAGCAACATTAATTGGAATTCCATTTGGGAGCTTTTCTGATTTATTTTGATTTTTATTTGTGTGCTGATTTATGATGTCCCATGATGCTTTGCCAATATTATCACTCGCAATGATTTTTTGTGAATTTTCATTCTTTCTAGATGCTATAAACAAATTATTGTTTATGTTATTTTGTTTATTAAATAAGTCCCTATATTCCGGATATTTTATCATAAGTATTGACAATATATTGAGAGTATAAGTGATTTGTTTCTATTTTTCTTGTACTCTCTTTTTTGGAAAGCAGATATTAAAGTGAAAACTGAAAGTACTACTAACTATTTCCCATGCATTATTTATATTATTGAAATTTGCTCAAGTATTCAAATTTAGTTTATTTAGGGACGAATTTAATTTTTTCAAGTTATGGTCATTGTATATGCGAATTTGTTTGTGTTTAATTTCTTTGCGTTTTTTGCAATTTTGTTCGAAATATATGATTTGCGCACGATGGTCGGAAATATGAGTATCAAATACTTCTGTTTTGTAATTGTCTTTTACATTTGTTAGAATGTTATCTATAGTAGTTCCAGAAATCTTCGACATCCGTGTATAGTTTTCAATAGTAATGTTTACATTGAATGACTTAATTAGACTTCTAAACCTACAACTAATCACATTTTCAACTGAAATATTTACGTTAAAGTCACCAGCGATAAAAAATTTATTTATAGTTTAGATCTAATAATAATGTGAGTAGCTTTTCAAATTGTGAAAAAAATATATCTATGTTTGAGTCTGGAGCTCTATAAACAACAGTACATATGTATTTTTCATTATTCGATTTCCATTGAATTCCAGCGCAATTCTTAACTTATTTATATCTTGTCTTATGCTAAAATCAAATTTATATTTAGTAAATATTGCTCCACCGCCGTAAGTGGTATGCTAGGTTTTACAATAAGGGCGCGAAAAACTTGTGGCGAGTTTAAATCCTTTAATATTATTTAATTTTAAAAATTCGTCATGCTGCCAGTGCTCGGTTGGTGCAAATATTTGACATTCTGGGTGTTCTTGTGACATTGATTGTATTTTGAGGGTCTTATTTTTAATGGATGGTATGATGCTTATAAAGTAATTGTTTATAATTTATTTTCCTGGGAGATTCATGTTTTTGCTTGTGTTCTACTGGCGAGGTGGACAAAAAAAGTCTAATTCCTACGTGAGTTGGCCATATACTGGGATTTACAATCTTCTCTGCATATTCGGATGGAAATAATACTTTATAAGATGCGTACTCTTGGGGATACTTGGACTGCATTTTTTCGCATTTTGCTTGTTTCACATCTTTTGTAGTTAAGTGTTCTATTACATCTAGTTCTGTTGTATTCAGGTCCAAATTTTTGACATGATAGTGAAAATATCTTGTTGCTCCTTTGAGGCCGGATTCCGAGGATATGCCAAATATAGTTTTTGATCTCCTATTGTTTCTTTTCTTCACTTCCTGCCATTTTTCTTTGTTCGGATTGTTTGTAGTATCATTATCTGTAATTATTTTTGGTTCTTTCATACTTTGAGTTTCATCTTTCGTTAGATTAATAATTTGCTTCATTTTACTTTCCTGTTTCTTAAATGTTTCCTGTAGCTCACTTTTGGATTGTTTCTCTGATTAATTTACGGACAGAGATCTAAGTTTGTATTTTAATTGTGGTTTTACTATCGTCTCAGAGATGTCGCTGATAGTCGGATTAACAATGATTTCTGTTTCATGAGGAGTGAGCTTATCTTTTCCGCCTTGAAGTGAGGTTAATTTTTCGGTTAATAATTTTATATTTACCTTTAGGACTGCCTCTTCATCTTCTTTTTCACGTGTAAGGTCCACTTCCTTCTTTAGGCCTTTATTTTCTTCTTGTAATAACTCATATGCACTAACCTCTGATCCACAGCAGATGATGCGAGGTTCATCAATAATGGTTGCTTTAATATATTTCCGGTAACATCCACTATGATACGAGTATCCACACTTTATGCAAACTATACTTTTGCACTGTTTATCAATGCAACACTTATAATAAACATCCTTTTTATCAAACACAGCATTCTCGCTGTCCGCCATATTTAAGTAGTTTCCTTCTGTTTAAGGACAGTACATATCATTGATGTGCTACGCCCGTACATCCTCGCCAAGTCATTTACTCGCACACCTTGCTCATGTTTTTCTATGATTTCACGTTTCAATTTAATATAATTTAATGATTGGACAGGTCCAACTCACCATTATTGAACTTATTCTAACACCGGTTCGACCTCACCACCGCACACCTAGAATAAATAGTTTTAAATGTAAAATTTTTGTATCGTTTCTTCGCCTGAAGAAGACACAGTGTGTCGAAACAATTGTGGCGAACGGCAAAATAAATATTTGAAAATGTTATCGTATTTCATTTACGAAAATTTACCAAAGTGATAGAATATGAACTTTCAACAACTAACAGCCTCAACTATTCAGTTAATATTAATTGGTTTGGTTCTGAACTTAAGGATCTAAATATACACTTGCTCGGAGACATTCATAACAGGAAAAATCAAAATTTGAGTATATTAACTTTAAAAAAGAGTATAAAAAACGTATTATAGAAGAGCAAAGAAAGGCAAATGAGAATTATATAAATTCTGCATCAAACCCCTCAAGAGCTATGTTGAACATATTAAAATCAAGATCACAACTTAAAAACCAGGAAACTAATAATACATAAACACACAAACTGTAATTCAAGCAATACCAGGTTCAAGAAAAGATCCTATAAAACTGTTAATGCATTCATAAGTAAAAATAACGATTATTTTACGTGTCCTATGCAAAAGTTAGGGAGACAATAATGAAATTAAAAAGAAAACCAAGTAAAGATATTTATGATCTTAATATTGAATTAATTGTGACCGTCATAGATATCTTGATTAGTCCTCTAACATCTTTAATAAACTGGTGTATTAGAACGTGTATTTTTCCAGATGTTTTAAAGCTTTCAAGCTTTCAAAATGTATACCCCTTTCTAAAAAGGTGAAGCAAATGATGTGAACAATTATCGCCCTCTCGCAATACTTCCTATTTTATCAAAGATTATTGAGTTTACTTTATCTAAACAAATCACTGAATATCTAGAGTCAAACTACATTCTTAATATTGCGCAATTTGGTTTCAGACCGGGTAGATCGACAATTATGGCAATTAATAAATTTGAAAATTTTATCATTGATGCCTTTGAGGATCGCGATATCGTTGTCAGCAACTTACTTGATCTCAGTAAAGCGTTTGATTGTGTTAATCATCCAATTTTACTTAGAAAACTATATTTTTATAATTTCAGTCCTTCTAGCTACAGATTGATAATATCATATCTAACTAACCGTAAACAAAAGTCCTATTTAAGAACGAAATTTCATGCGAGGAAGATATCATCCATGGAGTGGCTCAAGGCTCAATTCTAGGGCCACTACTATTTCTATTATACATAAATGATTTCCCAGGTGAATTCCCAACCGCCTCGATAGATCTCTATGCTGATGATGATAAAAGGTAAAAACTCCAATTATTTCTTGCATTATTATTGGAACGTTTTTTTAACATTTATTACAAAGTCTCTGAATTTTTACAAAATTTCAGAAAACATTTTCCTATTTTCCAGTCTGATATCAAACGAAACAGTATTTGGTCTATGATCTTTAGTTGCAGTTTTTCTTCATTTATTATTATATAACATATCAATTAAAGCAGAAATTTTTCTCAAGCCCTATTATTTTATTTTTTTCCCCACTGTCTTTATCATTTATCAAACGTTCATAATTTGCTATTAATTTCATTATTGCATTCTTCCTCTTGTGCAAAATTGCTCATTCTTGGCCTCTTTTTAGCTGACGCAATTACAGAAATAAGATTTAAATCACGTAACAACATTTTTCATTAATTAGTACAAACGAGGTGATTTCTAATGGAATTCTTTGGAAGCGAATTATTACAAAAGTAATATTGTATGGAACTGTGTGGAGTTAGTGAATGAATTTCGAATTACAAATGCTGCAAGAACAATTTTACTAAATTTAAAAAGATAACCATCAAAGAAATGAAGGCCTCTGGCGCAGTTCGAAAATTATATCGAATAACACACCAGCAACTAGTAATGTGAGCTTTAGTTATAGTAATAGTATTTGGATATTGACCACGTTGTATATCTGTTGTGTTTTGAGTATTTATGTTTGTGTTACTTGTATTAATTTAAATCGGCATTTATTGTATCATAATGGTGAATGGTTCAGGTTTACTCATCCAATTACTCACTCGAACTAGAAATGCCGTATTCGTTCCAACAGTTACGTTAAAGAAGGAAAATTGTTTATTAAATCCACATTGACTGCTGATCACCTAAGGGAGGAAGCTTTAAAATCACAAACTTCTTGCTATCGCAAAACATTTTTTTTCTCGTTTGGTTGAAATACTGAATATTTCACGTGGAAATTCAAATTCAATATTCCTGCTTCGTCTCGTTTCATTGATTTCCGATAGGTGTTTATGTTTATGTTTATGTTTATTAATCTTTAGCTTTCATTCCAAAAAAATAAATACATATGAATATACACAAATATAAAACGTAGATGTTAAAACAGGCGATAAAACATGGGTTCTTCAATTCGAAACCAATAAAAAGTTTAAAGCCATATCCTCGTAGTATCGAGCTTATCATGGAAAATGGTCCACTGTGTTGCATATTCAAATAGGGGACATGCAGAACGATAGACTCCTATCCCTTAAAATAGAGCATCTAAAATGATGGATGTTAGTTACAACAAATCTTATAGAAAAGAAGAAAATAATGGTTAACTGTTATTTTTTAAAGGTATTCTAAAATTATCAAAGTATTTAGTACAGATACCTTTACCTGATGTTACTTGTATACCGTTTAGCATAAAATAACAGGCACCAGCCAATTTCAAACTCCTGCCAAGAAGACTCTACGCCTGGAACATAGGAAGCGGCCATAATCCTTTAGTGGCAAACATTAGACACAAATTAAAATTAACAAAGAAATGGGTATGCAGTTCATACCAGCCAGCAAGTACAGGAAAGCTACATTCAATACATTCAAGAATCAACCATATATCAACTTTTAAGCATTCTAAAAAGTGAAGTCGAATATTTCATCAGAAAAACAAAACCAGGAAAGACCTCTCAAATAAACGACATTCCAGCAGAATTCTTGAAACTGGTTGAGGAAAAAACATAAATAAACTAGAATACCTCTTTAACTTAATATATGAAAAATGCAAATGAACACATTTCCCGCAGAATGGTTAAAATCCACTGTTGTGCCGATACCTAAGACGCCTAATAGCAATAAATGCGACGAGTTAAGACTTATCAGCATAATGAACCATACTTTAAAAAAATTTCTGAGGGTAATACATACTTCAGAAAAATCGAAGAGAATAGAGAAGCAACCAAATTTCGCTTTAGGAATGGTTTGGGTACCAGAGATGCATTAACTGGACTAAAAGTTCTGGGTCAGAATTGCCTGGACAATGAAACAACTTATACTTATGCTTCATAGATTTTGTCAAAGCCTTTGATATTATAAACCATGTAAAAACTTATTAAACTGCTACAAGAGATCGGAGTAGATAATAAGTAACGTTAATAGAGAATCTCTATTAGAAACAGACAGATAATTTAACACCAAGAGATAGAGAGTAGCGAATATAGAATAAATAAAGGTGTTAGCAGGGATGTGTATTCTCTCCGCTATTATTTAATATATACTCAGATTACATTAGAACGCTGCATTAAATAAAGGCAGGTAATGGAGCATTAGTAAATAACATTCGCTTCACTGACGATACAGTAATAAAAGCGACCAGTGGAGAGGAACTCCAGAACCCACTAAATAAAGTGAACAGTGAAGCTGTATCTATTGATATTTTAATCAACCTGGAAAAAACAAAGATAATGGTAATAACAAAGACCCAACTCCTCCAATAAACCTAATATTGGAACATGCTAGAATCCAGCAAGTCGCAAAGTTCAAATATTTAGGTTGTTACCTAAAAGAGACCATGGATTCCGACAAAAAACTAAAAAATAGAATCGAGATTGCAAGAGAGAGCTTTATGAAAATGAGAAAACTGTTAACCAATAAAGACCTACTTTACTTTAGTATGAGATACCGAATGACGAAAAGCCACATATAACTCTTGCTGGTATATGGCCTCCAAGCCTGGACGCTAAAAAAATTCACTATGAACAAGATGTGGATGCTGCGTCGTATGCAAAAAATATCATGGACCGAACACATATCGAATGAAGTGTGGGCTTATAGCGGGAACTCCTACTCAATATCAAAAAGCGAAAAACAGTTTACCTTGCCCATGTAATGAGGCACGAACACTACGAACTACTACATCTAATAATCCAGGGGAAGATAGAAGGAAGGAGAGCCAATGAAAGGAAAATAATTGTCGCTCTGAAACATTAGGAAGTCGACAGGGATAGAAAATAGTCGCCAACTTTTGTTTGTTTTTGTTAACTATGTTCACAACCCAATTTCTGATCTGGTGTACATTTTTATGCTAATGTTACGAACAAATAGATTTCACCAAGATGACGATGCTCCTTGAAGAAGGTTTCAGCTAGATCCTTTTATGGACGTAATCCTACCGACTGCGCCAATTTTATCTTCTCTAGATGGGAGAAAAAGGCACACGCAAAAATATATTCATTTAAAACTGGTTTATTATTAACACATGGTACAGTAAGTTTTTAGGTACACTGTACGATAAATAATACGTATTGGAAGTAGTTTAAGTAGTTTTCAATACCATAGAAATTTTTGTAAGAACAAAATTTTCAATATCACTTGATTTATATCGATTAATCAAGAATTATTATTATTATTATGTACTATATTTGTAAATAGTTTATTAATACCGCCTGTTTCTATTAAAACAATAAATAAATGATTTATAGAATTTGTCAGCCTTCGAATATATAAAAAGTTACATTTTATATCCACTTATATTAGAAAAGTCATAGCTTATATAATAATATCTGTTGGTATGATACATAAATAAATTAAACAAAATTGTCACATTATGATTAATGACGTATAACGAAGAAGAAGTTTGCATCGTAAACGAGTTGACATATTGGATTTTTTGTAGTAGATATATAAACTCTTATTATGGATACAATTTCAGAATTTTAATATTCATAAACGACACTTTTTACAGATGGAGATAATGCCAATCACCTTACTCCTCTTTGGAGTATTTTTAAGGGTCACTTATGGAGAGTATATCCCCCCAGGACCAAAGTATAGATGCCCGAAGGAGACCCTGTTAATACATCCATGTATTTGTGATTCGGAATCCGACGTTGGCATCACAATCAAATGCGAAAACACGAATTTAGCCAGTATGAGTATTGGTTTGAATAATCTGGGAACATTCCAGTTGCCAATTGAGAAATTGACAATAAGTAAAAGTCATATTGGTAAGTATATATTACGTAAATCTTATTAAATTAGAAGTAATTCATATAATGAAAAATTATTTTGAAATTAATTATTGAAAGTCTTATTAGATTTCCTTTTCGTGTTAAAGGTATTACGAAATATTGCGATGCAGTAATAAAACTATTTCAGTAATTGAATTATTTAAATCGTAATCAAAAATACCTTGCATACATGTATATCTCTATAATATATCAGAAAATGAATTTAGTATATTTTGAATTATTCTCCTGTAATGAATTGTTACCTATATTATTGATATTGACTTAATTAAAATAAAAAATAAAGTAAAACGAACCAAGTGAACTTTTCATCAATTACCTACCTAATACCTACATTAATATTTAGAATAATTTATTTTCAATAATCACAGTAATTGATACAGTTAATAATTACAATAATATATTAAAGTCCTTTACATGATAAAACAAAGTAAATAATTTAAAAACAGGGAAAATTTCGTTGATGTATAAATGTATCATGAAATAAATGCCACAATTAAATTTCTCTTAATCTGAATTGAATTCACTAAGTCAAATAAATTTTAATGATTTCGATGTAGCTATTAAAATTTTATTTACGTCATTCATGATTAGGCCGGTAATAAACTTATTGAGGCCGTGGAGGAGAGATTGTTTTTTTGCTGTCGTCCGGTTTGAAGGAAAGCGTGAAAATGGTCGGAGCTCAGGAGGAAAATAAAAGGTTGTAGAAATTACGGAGCCGTGAAAAACGTCTAATCGTATTTTCTCTTTCTCTAATTACACACGGAAAAGTGCATGCTCGATGATGTACGATCCTCGCTCTATTTAACGCACAATTACCATAAAATATTGTGTTTTATAATTTAATTGGGACAACAACACGATCTACATTGTAAGATGTTAATTAAACCTTTAGTAGTTCCTCAATTAATTTTAACCTATTAAATTATTAATGAGAGTAATCATTATATAACCTACTTCAGTATTATCTTACAACAATTATGCAGGATAAAACAGGTAATAGTTAAAACAACTACTCCTTGTACTAAAGCACCGCCAGGTATTGTATTACATAACTATTAGCTGCCATCACATCACTTATGTCGCATTAAGTGCAAACTAACGTATTTTGTGCTGTTATCGCTTTTTAGACATATCACGAAATCACTACGAGAAGCAATCTTCAAACATGTCTTTTGCTTTATCGCAGCTCTTCAGTGGAGCTATGCCCTCATTACGGAAGTCCTTCCAAGTGAAAGGCCCAAACGAGAATTACCTTATGCTGATATCGTTTTATATATATATATAAATCTGAAGTTTTCCAACGAACACCATCTCAAGAAGAGCAATGCGATGCAAACAGGTTCATCATCAAATCTTGCAAATTCAAAGATTATAACGAAATTGTTACTAGATCAACTTTCTCCTATATAACGTTTCCTACTTCTGCTATCCTCATACTAAATCAAAAAAATTGTACAAAAATTATTCACAAAAAATGCGGTAACATTTTCCCGTCAAATTACTCTTCCAAATTCTGCGATCCTAATATTAATTCAGAAAATTCATACAAAATTTAACGCACAAAAAAAGCGGTCCTATGATCCTTATATTTATTCAGAAAAATCGTGCCAAATTTAATGCACAATAAATGCAGATAAATTTTCCCGCCACATTAGTCTTCCTACTTCTGCGAACCTGATACTAATAAAGAAAAATCAAGCAAAAGTTATTTCATTATAAGTTCCGTAAATTTTTCCCGCCAAATTACTCTTCTCACTTCTGCGATCCTGATACTAATATAGAAACATCGTGCAAAAGTTAATTCACCAAAGGTTCGGTAAATTTTTCGCGCCAAATTACTCTTTTCATTCCTGCGATCCTGATACTAATCAGGCCCGCCGGGTGCGGGAGTGCAAGGTGTGCGCCGCACACGGGCGCACTTGCAAGGGGGCGGCAAATCCAGGAATCTCCTCATCGATTTCATTGACATAATTTGATAATTCACTATGATTTTTTATTATGTCACCACAAGTCATCTATTGATCTATATCGAAAATAAATGGCAATTGAATAATTCGACGCGGGGACTTCCCCGTTGTTCCATACCGGGCAATAATTTTACATTAAGGGGAATGCCAGTGCCTTGCCGTGTCAATTGCGTCTCGAAATATTCATTCTTCAGTCACTTGTTTTCACGTAACGTAGTATCGTACCTACATATATCTTTTAGCGATTATTATAAGTGGGAAAAATCACAAACATGGTAAGTACGGTGTGTATTTACTAATTACTAATGATTGTTCGGGAAAGTATTATTTTCGTGAACATTTTCGAATTCGAAATTACAACGGATATATCCATTTTGAGGTCCACCGAAACGAATACAATCATTTTCCCTATATAGAATATATAGGAGAATTATTATTTTCGTGAAAATTTTTTGAAAAATTTTTGTTTTCTATATTCCACTAATTTCTGGATTTTTTTTAGTGTATGTGGGTGTCTGTCGGTGGGCGCTGTATCTCAAAAACGAACTGGAACTGAAAAGCGTGGGGTGTTTATTCAAGCCTTTTTTTGTTTTTTTTTTTTCGATATTCTTGTAAATATGAAAAACATTACAAAACTTTTCAAACAAAAATTAAAGAGAATGAGAAACTGAACCAGTTTTATAAGAAAATATTTTTTGTAAAATTCTTAACTTACGATAAAAAAATGAAAATATTTTTTTTGTCTTTTTTCCCTGTTGCTAATAAACTATAGAAGTTATATGAATTTTATTCAAGTAATAGTAAAGAATCCAAAATTGAGCAAATTGTTAAGAATAGCCTTTTTGCTTAAACCTCATAGTTTTCGAGAAAAATGTAGGGAAAGTACTATCATGCCACATCAATATTTTTGAAAAATGTGAGTGTGGCTGTGTATCTGTCTGTGGGTGCTGTATCTCCTGAACGGATGTAGGTTTAAAATTGAAACTTTAAGCATAAACATTATTTGACAATCCGAAGATCTGAAAAGCTTTTGGTACAATTTCATACACCGGAAGTGGGTGTTTATCTTAATAGTTTTTTTGTTTTTTCAGTAATTTTTTATGTATGAAAAATATTACAAAAACAGAAAGTAATGAACATCGTTTGTTAATAAAGATTATTCATAAACTCCTTGATTTTGAAAATATTAAGTTTTTCAAAATTTAATTTATTTCCCCGATATCTGTTTAATTATATAAATAATTTTACCAAAACCAATAAAGAAGTACTTTAGATACCGACAAAATGAACATCTTTTGTTAATAAATCCTTTTCATAAAATCTTTGATTTGTAAAAAAATAAGAATTTTATAATTTCTTGCATTTAATTATGAAACAATAATAGTAGATTAATATTATTAGTGCTCCAATTAGAACTATCAATGTACATAATGAATATACAGGGTGTGCAAATAAAAAAATATATTGAAAAAAAGCACAAGAATACAAATAAATCTTTTAATATTTATGTTTGGTTATATATCGGTGAAACTAACATGATGGCAACTATTTTTATTTTTAATACTTTGCATGTTGTCTGCCATAGTGGTATTTACTACAAGTATATCTACATTTAAGGCGGCCATTTTTTGATGTTGCAATCAATAACCAAGCCGTCGACGTCGGCTTCTGGACCTATGGAAAAATCTGAAGAGCAATTAGTTGCAGCCCAAGTCCTTCAGAAAGTGACTATAGAAGTGAAGGTACTTCTAAAGAACCTATAAGCAGTATGCTGTCATCAGCGGTTTCTATCAGTTTGGCATGTAGTGACGACCCGGCTTTGTGGCCTACTAGTATTAATAGTGATCTTGTTGATATTTTAGTTAGGCGTGGTCCCGTACAGGTGTAACCACAGTTTTCTCGTTAATGACAATGGAGGAAAATTTAGTTACTCTTACTATTATAGAAAACTTTGTAATGGCGAAGAAATTAACAGAGAATGGCTTGTTTACTCTATTTCAAAAGATTCCGTTTATTGTTTTTGTTGCAAAATGTTTGGTAACACTGCAAGTAGTCTGTCTGATTTGAGCGGTTTTTCGGATTGGCAACATTTATTATTAACCTTGAAAAGACAAAGAAATAAAAATGTGAATTCCTGGATGCAAAAATAATATGGTCAAAACTAAGACTACTGTCAATCAGATGCAACTGAGACTGTTCAAGTTAGAAAAACAGCATTGGTGTGATGTTTTGGAAATAATTATTGTCGTTATAAAGTTTTTATCATGTCAATATATTTGCAGAATTGAAATCTGATTCTAGTCGGAAGGGTGTGGCTCACTATTTACGGGATCAAATACAAAATGAAATTATTGAATTACACGGCACAGCGATAATAGTATATTACATAACGAGAGTTGTAAGTCATATATTACGTACGAGTGGAAAAAGTTGCGCACGAGCCGTTAGGCGAGTGCAGTAATTCCACGAGTACGTAAGTGACTTACACCTCGAGTTGTGTACTATACTTTTTCTACTCCCATTAATTATAATTTGGAATACTTTGCAATATTGAGGTTATGTTTCACTATTAAAACACTTCGCAGCATCGAATACATGGCCCAAAGAGATGAAGGTTTGTATTTCTTATTTATTTCGCCAAAATAGGCTAATAACACATTTTCCGAAAAATACTGAACACTATTATTCATACGCCAATCTATGAATTTACCGTAAACCACTTCGTAACGCGCTTTGGATTTTTCCGGGAGAATAAATAATTGAATTATTAATAATAATTAAACCAAAATAACGTCAAAGTAATGTGTATTCAACAACGATAAATGTCAAATTCATTTGTCTAGGCTACTTGATTGGAGTTTTGTAATAATAATGGTTATGTAATATATTACGTGCTAGTTATTTCTTCATTACGTGCATGTTTCATAATGCCATGGTTACTAATCAACAAACGATTGCGTTATTGCCTACTTACTACTATGGGAGTAGAAAAAAAAATGTATTTTGGGCAAAGTTAGAGAATTAAAATATTTTTCTTTCATATTAGACTGTACACCGGATGCAAGCCAAACAGAACAAATAACCGTAATACTTACATATGTTTATCTAAACAATACAGATAAAAAAGTATAGGTATGCGAACACTTCATTGGTTTTTGTGTAGTCGCCAGTTCAACTGGAGTGGGTTTATTAAATTTTGTTTTGAATTTATTTTTACAAGTAAACCTTGATATTCAAAATTTGCGCGGGCAAGATTATGGTTCTAACATGCGTGGAAAATACAATGGATTGCAGAAAAACATTTTGGAAATCAATCGTCGTGCATTTTACGTTCCATGCTCAGCTCATAGTTTAAATTTAGTAGTCAATGATGCAGTTCTTTAGACATAATTCAAGAAATCTATTTTTTCTTTTCATTGTCTACAAAAAGATTTTTGATAATTTGCAAACATTTACCAGATTTAAAATTAAAAGCTTTGAGTACTTCGCGATGGTCCAGCAGAATTGACGCGATCAAACCATTACGGTATCATCTAGAAAATATATTTGATGCTCTGTTTGAAATATCTGAAAATACGTCTGAGTGGGATAGTGCCACAACACACAAAGCGCATTCCCTCGCTTTAAAGGTTCAAAATTATAAATTTATATGCTCTGTTGTAGTTTGTTATGAAATTTTGAATGAAATTAATTATATAAGTAAAATAATGCAAAGTCCTACAATGAATATTCCAATATGCATACATTTGCTAAATAATTTGATCGATAAGTTTACAAATAATCGCACGGAAGAACATTTTGAAATTATTTTACAAGAAGCTGCCGAAATTGCACAAAAACTAAATGCTGAAACAAACTTCCCACCATTAAGTACACTCCGTCCAAGAAGAAAACCGACACAATTTCAGTATGAACAACGCGATGAAGTTATATTAGACCAGAAAATCAATAGTAGAGTTTTTTTAGAATTTTATATCAGACATTAACTTCCTTAAAAAATAGATTTGAAGAGTTAAAAACTTGGCTTTCTTTGTAGTTCATTATTTAGTAGCCCTAAGCAAGTATTGATGAATCATTGTAAAGATTTACATCTAGAACTCAAAGAGGATTCAAGAAATGAAGCTGACATTGAAGGTATTGATTTGTACAATGAAGCTACATTTTGTAGAAAATGAGTCAACCGATCCACATACAGTTTTATAATATCTTTACACAAATAATTTAATGTCAACTTTTCCAAACACATCACTAGCATTAAGAATATTCCTTACTCTACCAGTTACAGTTGCATCTGAAAAAAGATCTTTTTCTAAGTTAAAATTGATTAAGAATTATTTAAGGTCAACTATGCTTCAACCTAGACTGAGTAATTTATCTATTATTTCGAAAGAATCTGAAATACTAGATACTAGACAAATAATAGCTGATTTCGCAAGTGAAAAGTAAAATTTTTATAGGTACTTGCCTGTACAGTTAAGTTATATTGTAGACTTTAAAATAAATTGTTTGGTTATTATAGCTGCTTTTATTCTCCCATAACTACCTAACTAAATTCAAATTCGAGAAAAATTGGATATAGGAGGGCGGCCCTGACAGTTTCGCACACGGGCGCTCAAGCGGCTAGTGGCGGGCCTGATACTAATACAGAAAAATTGTGCAAAAGTTAATTCACAGTACAGTCGGTAAATTTTTCCCGCCAAATTACTCTTCTCACTTCTGCGATCTTGATACTAATATAGAAAAATCGTGCAAAAGTTTATTCACAATAAGTTCGGTAAATTTTTCCCGCCAAATTACTCTTCTCACTTCTACGATCCTGATACTAATATAGAAAAATTGTGCAAAAGTTAATTCACCAAAGTTTCGGTAAATTTTTCTCGCCAAATTACTCTTTTCATTCCTGCGATCCTGATACTAAAACAGAAACATTGTGTAAAAGTTAATTCACAATAAGTTCGGTGAATTTTTCCCGCCAAATTACTTTTGTCACTTCTGCGATCCTGATACTAATATAGAAAAATCGTGCAAAAGTTATTTCACCAAAGGTTCGGTAAATTTTTCCCGCCAAATCACTCTTTTCACTTCTGCGATCCTGATACTAATATAGAAAAATTGTGCAAAAGTTAATTCACCAAAGGTTCGGTAAATTTTTCCCGCGAAATAACCCTTCTCACTTCTGCGATCCTGATACTAATATTGAAAAATCGTGCAAAAGTTATTTCACCATAAGTTCCGTAAATTTTTCCCGCTAAATTACTCTTCTCACTTCTGCGATCCTGATACTAATACAGAAAAATTGTGCAAAAGTTAATTAACAATAAGTTCGGTAAATTTTTCCCTCCAAATTACTCTTCTCACTTCTGCGATCCTGATACTAAAATAGAAAAATCGTGCAAAAGTTAATTCACAATACCTTCGGTAAATTTTTTCCGCCAAACTACTCTTCTCACTTCTGCGATACTGATACTAATATAGAAAAATTATGCAAAAGTTAATTGACAATAAGTTTCGTAAAATTTTCCCGACAAATTACTCTTCTCACTTCTGCGATCCTCATACCAATACAGAAAAATTGTGCAAAAGTTTATTCACAATACATTCGGTAAATTTTTTCCGCCAAATTACTCTTCTCACTTCTGCTATCCTGATACTGATATGGAAAAATTGTGCAAAAGTTTATTCACAATACATTCGGTAAATTTTTCCCGCCAAATTACTCTTCACACTTCTGCGATCCTGATACTAATATAGAAAAATCGTGCAAAAGTTGATTCACCATAAGTTTGGTAAATTTTTCCCGACAAATTACTCATCTCACTTCTGCGATCCTGATACCAATACAGAAAAATTGTGCAAAAGTTTATTCACAATACATTCGGTAAATTTTTCCCGCCAAATTACTCCTCTCACTTCTGCGATCCTCATACTAGTATAGAAAAATTGTGCAAAAGTCAATTCACCATAAGTTCGGTAAACTTTTCCCACCAAATTACTCTTTTCACTTCTGCGATCCTGATACCAATACAGAAAAATTGTACAAAAGTTTATTCACAATACATTCGGTAAATTTTTCCTGCCAAATTACTCCTCTCACTTCTGCGACCCTGATACTAATATAGAAAAAATGTGCAAATGTTAATTCACAATGCATTCGGTAAATTTTTAGCGGCAAATTACTCTTCTCACTTCTGCGATCCTGATACCAATACAGAAAAATTGTACAAAAGTTTATTCACAATACATTCGGTAAATTTTTCCTGCCAAATTACTCCTCTCACTTCTGCGACCCTGATACTAATATAGAAAAAATGTGCAAATGTTAATTCACAATGCATTCGCTAAATTTTTAGCGGCAAATTACTCTTCTTACTTCTGAGGTCCTGATACTAATTGAGAAGAATCGTACATAAGCTAATGTACAATAAATATAGTTAAATTTTCTCGCCAAATTACTCGTCTCATTTCTGCGATCCTGATACTAAAATGGAAAAATTGTGCAAAAGTTAATTGACAAAAAGTTCCGTAAATTTTAACCGCCAATTTACTCTTCTCACTTCTGCGATCCTGATACTAATATAGAAAAATTGTGCAAAAGTTAATTCCCTACAAGTTCGGTAAATTTTTCACGCCAAATTACTCTTCTCACTTCTGCGATCCTGATACTAGTATAGAAATATTGTGCAGAGGTTAATTCACAGTACAGTCGGTAAATTTTTCCCGCCAAATTGCACTTTTCACTTCTGCGATCCTAATACTAATATAGAAAAATCGTGCAAAAGTTAATTCATCAAAGGTTCGGTAAATTTTTCACGCCAAATTACTCTTCTCACTTCTGCGATCCTGATACTAATATAGAAAAATTGTGCAAATGTTAATTCCCTACAAGTTCGGTAAATTTTTCCCGCCAAAGTACTCTTCTCACTTCTGCGATCCTAATACTAATACAGAAATATCGTGCAAAAGAAATTCACAATACATTCGGTAATTTTTTCCCGTCAAATTACTCTTCTCACTTCTGCGATCCTGATACTAATATAGAAAAATTGTGAAAATGTTAATTCCCTACAAGTTCGGTAAATTTTTCCCGCCAAAGTACTCTTCTCACTTCTGCGATCCTGATACTATTATAGAAATATCGTGCAAAAGTTAATTCACAGTGCAGTCGGTAAAGTTTTGCCGCCAAATTACTCTTCTCACTTCTGCGATCCTGATACTAATATAGAAATATTGTGCAGAAGTTAATTCACAGTTCAGTCGGTAAATTTTTCCCGCCAAATTACTCTTCTCACTTCTGCGATCCTGATACTAATATAGAAAAATCGTGCAAAAGTTAATTCACCATAAGGTCGGTAAATATTTCCCGCCAAATTACTCTTCTCACTTCTGCGATCCTGATACTAATATAGAGAAATTGTACAAAAGTTAATTCACCAAAGTTTCGGCAAATTTTTCCCGCCAAATTACTATTTTTACTTCTGCGATCCTGATACTAATATAGAAAAATTGTGCAAAAGTTAATTCACTATAAGTTCGGTAAATTTTTCCCGACAAATTACTCTTCTCACTTCTGCGATCCTGATACTAATTAAGAAAAATCGTGCAAAAGTTAATTTACTATGAGTTCGGTAAATTTTTCCCGACAAATTACTCTTCTCACTTCTGCGATCCTGATACTAATATAGAAATATCGTGCAAAAGTTAATTCACAGTACAGTCGGTAAATCTTTCCCGCCAAATTACTTTTCTCACTTCTGCGATCCTGATACTAATAAAGAAAAATCGTGCAAAAGTTAATTAACTATAAGTTCGGTAAATTTTTCCCGCCAAATTACTCTTCTCACTTCTGCGATCCTGATACTAATATAGAAAAATCGTGCAAAACTTAATTCATTATAAGTTTCGTAAATTTTTCCCGCCAAATTACTCTTCTCACTTCTGCGATCCTGATACTAATTAAGAAAAATCGTGCAAAAGTTAATTTACTATGAGTTCGGTAAATTTTTCCCGACAAATTACTCTTCTCACTTCTGCGATCCTAATACTAATATAGAAATATCGTGCAAAAGTTAATTCACAGTACAGTCGGTAAATTTTTCCCGCCAAATTACTCTTCTCACTTCTGCGATCCTGATACTAATATAGAAATATCGTGCAAAAATTAATTCACAGTACAGTCGGTAAATTTTTCCCGCCAAATTACTCTTCTCACTTCTGCGATCCTGATACTAATATAGAAATGTCGTGCAAAAGTTAATTCAAAGTACAGTCGGTAAATTTTTCCCGCCAAATTACTCTTCTCACTTCTGCGATCCTGATACTAATATAGAAATGTCGTGCAAAAGTTAAATCAAAGTACAGTCGGTAAATTTTTCCCGCCAAATTACTCTTCTCACTTCTGCGATCCTGATACTAATATAGAAATATCGTGCAAAAGTTAATTCACAGTACAGTCGGTAAATCTTTCCCGCCAAATTACTCTTTTCACTTCTGCGATCCTGATACTAATATAGAAAAATCGTGCAAAAGTTAATTCATTATTAGTTCCGTAAATTTTTACCGCCAAATTACTTTTCTTACTTCTGGGATCCTGATACTAATATAGAAGAATCGTGCAAAAGTTAATTAACTATAAGTTCGGTAAATTTTTCGCGCCAAATTACTCTTCACACTTCTGCGATCCTGATACTAATATAGAAAAATCGTGCAAAAGTTAATTCATTATAAGTTTCGTAAATTTTTCCCGCCAAATTACTCTTCTCACTAATGCGATCCTAATACTAATAAAGAAAAATCGTGCAAAAGTTAATTAACTATGAGTTCGGTAAAGTTTTCCCGCCAAATTACTCTTCTCACTTCTGCGATCCTGATACTAATATAGAAATGTCGTCCAAAAGTTAATTCAAAGTACAGTCGGTAAATTTTTCCCGCCAAATTACTCTTCTCACTTCTGCGATCCTGATACTAATATAGAAATGTCGTGCAAAAGTTAAATCAAAGTACAGTCGGTAAATTTTTCCCGCCAAATTACTCTTCTCACTTCTGCGATCCTGATACTAATATAGAAATATCGTGCAAAAGTTAATTCACAGTACAGTCGGTAAATCTTTCCCGCCAAATTACTCTTTTCACTTCTGCGATCCTGATACTAATAAAGAAAAATCGTGCAAAAGTTAATTAACTATGAGTTCAGTAAAGTTTTCCCGCCAAATTACTCTTCTCACTTCTGCGATCCTGATACTAATATAGAAATATCGTGCAAAAGTTAGTTCACAGTACAGTCGGTAAATTTTTCCCGCTAAATTACTCTTCTCACTTCTGCGATCCTGATACTAATATAGAAAAATCGTGCAAAAGTTAATTCACCATAAGGTCGGTAAATATTTCCCGCCAAATTACTCTTCTCAATTCTGCGATCTTGATACTAATATAGAAGAATCGTGCAAAAGTTATTTAACTATAAGTTCGGTAAATTTGTCCCGCCAAATTACTTTTCTCACTTCTGCGATCCTGATACTAATAAAGAAAAATCGTGCAAAAGTTAATTAACTATAAGTTCGGTAAATTTTTCTCGCCAAATTACTCTTCTTACTTCCGCAATCCTGATACTAATACAGAAATATTGTGCAAAAGTTTATTCACAATACATTCGGTAAATTTTTCCCACCAAATTACTCTTCTCACTTCTGCGATTCTGATATTAATACAGAAAAATTGTGCAAAAGTTTATTCACAATTCATTCGGTAAATTTTTCCCACCAAATTACTCTTCTCACTTCTGCTATCCTGATACTAATAAAGAAAAATCGTGCAAAAGTTAATTGACTATAAGTTCCGTAAATTTTTCCCGCCAAATTACTCTTCTCACTTCTGCGATCCTGATACTAATATAGAAAAATTGTGCAAAAGTTAATTTACTATAAGTTCTGTAAATTTTTTCCGCCAAATTACTCTTCTCACTTCTGCGATCTTGATACTAATATAGAAATATTATGCAGAAGTTAATTCACAGTACAGTCGGTAAATTTTTCCCGCCAAATTACTCTTCTCACTTCTGCGATCCTGATACTAATATAGAAAAATCGTGCAAAAGTTAATTCACCATAAGGTCGGTAAATATTTCCCGCCAAATTACTCTTCTCACTTCTGCTATCCTGATACTAATATAGAAAAATCGTGCAAAAGTTAATTGACTATAAGTTCCGTAAATTTTTGCCGCCAAATTACTCTTCTCACTTCTGCGATCCTGATACTAATATAGAAAAATCGTGCAAAAGTTAATTCATTATAAGTTTCGTAAATTTTTCCCGCCAAATTACTCTTCTCACTTCTGCGATCCTGATACTAATATAGAAATATCGTGCAAAAATTAATTCACAGTACAGTCGGTAAATTTTTCCCGCCAAATTACTCTTCTCACTTCTGCGATCCTGATGCTAATATAGAAATATCGTGCAAAAGTTAATTCACAGTACAGTCGGTAAATCTTTCCCGCCAAATTACTCTTTTCACTTCTGCGATCCTGATACTAATATAGAAAAATCGTGCAAAAGTTATTTAACTATAAGTTCGGTAAATTTTTCCCGTCAAATTACTCTTCTCACTTCTGCGATCCTGATACTAATATAGAAGAATCGTGCAAAAGTTAATTAACTATAAGTTCGGTAAATTTTTCGCGCCAAATTACTCTTCACACTTCTGCGATCCTGATACTAATATAGGTAAAATCGTGCAAAAGTTAATTCATTATAAGTTTCGTAAATTTTTCCCGCCAAATTACTCTTCTCACTAATGCGATCCTAATACTAATAAAGAAAAATCGTGCAAAAGTTAATTAACTATGAGTTCGGTAAAGTTTTCCCTCCAAATTACTCTTCTCACTTCTGCGATCCTGATACTAATATAGAAATATCGTGCAAAAGTTAGTTCACAGTACAGTCGGTAAATTTTTCCCGCCAAATTACTCTTTTCACTTCTGCGATCCTGATACTAATAAAGAAAAATCGTGCAAAAGTTAATTAACTATGAGTTCGGTAAAGTTTTCCCGCCAAATTACTCTTCTCACTTCTGCGATCCTGATACTAATATAGAAATATCGTGCAAAAGTTAGTTCACAGTACAGTCGGTAAATTTTTCCCGCCAAATTACTCTTCTCACTTCTGCGATCCTGATACTAATATAGAAAAATCGTGCAAAAGTTAATTCATTATAAGTTTCGTAAATTTTTCCCGCCAAATTACTCTTCTCACTTCTGCGATCCTGATGCTAATATAGAAATATTGTGCAAAAGTTAATTCACAGTACAGTCGGTAAATCTTTCCCGCCAAATTACTCTTTTCACTTCTGCGATCCTGATACTAATACAGAAAAAAATGTGCAAAAGGTAATTCACAATAAGTTCGGTAAATTTTTCCCGCCAAATTACTCTTCTCACTTCTGCGATCCTGATAATAATATAGAAATATCGTGCAAAAGTTAATTCAAAGTACAGTCGGTAAATTTTTCCCGCCAAATTACTCTTCTCACTTCTGCGATCCTGATACTAATATAGAAATATCGTGCAAAAGTTAATTCACAGTACAGTCGGTAAATCTTTCCCGCCAAATTACTCTTTTCACTTCTGCGATCCTGATACTAATATAGAAATATCGTGTAAAAGTTAATTCACAATACAGTCGGTAATTTTTTCCCGTCAAATTACTGTTCTCACTTCTGCGATCCTGATACTAATATAGAAAAATTGTGCAAAAGGTAATTCACAATAAGTTCGGTAAATTTTTCCCGCCAAATTACTCTTCACACTTCTGCGATCCTGATACTAATATAGAAAAATCGTGCAAAAGTTAATTCATTATAAGTTTCGTAAATTTTTCCCGCCAAATTACTCTTCTCACTAATGCGATCCTAATACTAATAAAGAAAAATCGTGCAAAAGTTAATTAACTATGAGTTCGGTAAAGTTTTCCCGCCAAATTACTCTTCTCACTTCTGCGATCCTGATACTAATATAGAAATATCGTGCAAAAGTTAGTTCACAGTACAGTCGGTAAATTTTTCCCGCCAAATTACTCTTTTCACTTCTGCGATCCTGATACTAATAAAGAAAAATCGTGCAAAAGTTAATTAACTATGAGTTCAGTAAAGTTTTCCCGCCAAATTACTCTTCTCACTTCTGCGATCCTGATACTAATATAGAAATATCGTGCAAAAGTTAGTTCACAGTACAGTCGGTAAATTTTTCCCGCTAAATTACTCTTCTCACTTCTGCGATCCTGATACTAATATAGAAAAATCGTGCAAAAGTTAATTCACCATAAGGTCGGTAAATATTTCCCGCCAAATTACTCTTCTCAATTCTGCGATCTTGATACTAATATAGAAGAATCGTGCAAAAGTTATTTAACTATAAGTTCGGTAAATTTTTCCCGCCAAATTACTTTTCTCACTTCTGCGATCCTGATACTAATAAAGAAAAATCGTGCAAAAGTTAATTAACTATAAGTTCGGTAAATTTTTCTCGCCAAATTACTCTTCTTACTTCCGCAATCCTGATACTAATACAGAAATATTGTGCAAAAGTTTATTCACAATACATTCGGTAAATTTTTCCCACCAAATTACTCTTCTCACTTCTGCGATTCTGATATTAATACAGAAAAATTGTGCAAAAGTTTATTCACAATACATTCGGTAATTTTTTCCCGTCAAATTACTGTTCTCACTTCTGCGATCCTGATACTAATATAGAAAAATTGTGCAAATGTTAATTCCCTACAAGTTCGGTAAATTTTTCCCGCCAAAGTACTCTTCTCACTTCTCCGATCCTGATACTATTATAGAAATATCGTGCAAAAGTTAATTCACAGTGCAGTCGGTAAAGTTTTGCCGCCAAATTACTCTTCTCACTTCTGCTATCCTGATACTAATATAGAAAAATCGTGCAAAAGTTAATTGACTATAAGTTCCGTAAATTTTTCCCGCCAAATTACTCTTCTCACTTCTGCGATCCTGATAATAATATAGAAATATCGTGCAAAAGTTAATTCAAAGTACAGTCGGTAAATTTTTCCCGCCAAATTACTCTTCTCACTTCTGCGATCCTGATACTAATATAGAAATATCGTGCAGAAGTTAATTCACAGTACAGTCGGTAAATCTTTCCCGCCAAATTACTCTTTTCACTTCTGCGATCCTGATATTAATACAGAAAAAAATGTGCAAAAGGTAATTCACAATAACTTCGGTAAATTTTTCCCGCCAAATTACTCTTCTCACTTCTGCGATCCTGATAATAATATAGAAATATCGTGCAAAAGTTAATTCAAAGTACAGTCGGTAAATTTTTCCCGCCAAATTACTCTTCTCACTTCTGCGATCCTGATACTAATATAGAAATATCGTGCAAAAGTTAATTCAAAGTACAGTCGGTAAATTTTTCCCGCCAAATTACTCTTCTCACTTCTGCGATCCTGATACTAATATAGAAATATCGTGCAAAAGTTAATTCAAAGTACAGTCGGTAAATTTTTCCCGCCAAATTACTCTTCTCACTTCTGCGATCCTGATACTAATATAGAAATATCGTGCAAAAGTTAATTCAAAGTACAGTCGGTAAATTTTTCCCGCCAAATTACTCTTCTCACTTCTGCGATCCTGATACTAATATAGAAATATCGTGCAAAAGTTAATTCAAAGTACAGTCGGTAAATTTTTCCCGCCAAATTACTCTTCTCACTTCTGCGATCCTGATACTAATATAGAAATATCGTGCAAAAGTTAATTCACAGTACAGTCGGTAAATCTTTCCCGCCAAATTACTCTTTTCACTTCTGCGATCCTGATATTAATACAGAAAAAAATGTGCAAAAGGTAATTCACAATAAGTTCGGTAAATTTTTCCAGCCAAATTACTCTTCTCACTTCTGCGATCCTGATACTAATATAGAAATATCGTGCAAAAGTTAATTCAAAGTACAGTCGGTAAATTTTTCCCGCCAAATTACTCTTCTCACTTCTGCGATCCTGATACTAATATAGAAATATCGTGCAAAAGTTAATTCAAAGTACAGTCGGTAAATTTTTCCCGCCAAATTACTCTTCTCACTTCTGCGATCCTGATACTAATATAGAAATGTCGTGCAAAAGTTAAATCAAAGTACAGTCGGTAAATTTTTCCCGCCAAATTACTCTTCTCACTTCTGCGATCCTGATACTAATATAGAAATATCGTGCAAAAGTTAATTCACAGTACAGTCGGTAAATCTTTCCCGCCAAATTACTCTTTTCACTTCTGCGATCCTGATACTAATATAGAAAAATCGTGCAAAAGTTAATTCATTATTAGTTCCGTAAATTTTTACCGCCAAATTACTTTTCTTACTTCTGGGATCCTGATACTAATATAGAAGAATCGTGCAAAAGTTAATTAACTATAAGTTCGGTAAATTTTTCGCGCCAAATTACTCTTCTCACTTCTGCGATCCTGATACTAATATAGAAAAATCGTGCAAAAGTTAATTCATTATAAGTTTCGTAAATTTTTCCCGCCAAATTACTCTTCTCACTTCTGCGATCCTGATACTAATATAGAAATATCGTGCAAAAGTTAATTCAAAGTACAGTCGGTAAATTTTTCCCGCCAAATTACTCTTCTCACTTCTGCGATCCTGATACTAATATAGAAATATCGTGCAAAAGTTAGTTCACAGTACAGTCGGTAAATTTTTCCCGCCAAATTACTCTTTTCACTTCTGCGATCCTGATACTAATAAAGAAAAATCGTGCAAAAGTTAATTAACTATGAGTTCAGTAAAGTTTTCCCGCCAAATTACTCTTCTCACTTCTGCGATCCTGATACTAATATAGAAATATCGTGCAAAAGTTAGTTAACAGTACAGTCGGTAAATTTTTCCCGCTAAATTACTCTTCTCACTTCTGCGATCCTGATACTAATATAGAAAAATCGTGCAAAAGTTAATTCACCATAAGGTCGGTAAATATTTCCCGCCAAATTACTCTTCTCAATTCTGCGATCTTGATACTAATATAGAAGAATCGTGCAAAAGTTATTTAACTATAAGTTCGGTAAATTTGTCCCGCCAAATTACTTTTCTCACTTCTGCGATCCTGATACTAATAAAGAAAAATCGTGCAAAAGTTAATTAACTATAAGTTCGGTAAATTTTTCTCGCCAAATTACTCTTCTTACTTCCGCAATCCTGATACTAATACAGAAATATTGTGCAAAAGTTTATTCACAATACATTCGGTAAATTTTTCCCACCAAATTACTCTTCTCACTTCTGCGATTCTGATATTAATACAGAAAAATTGTGCAAAAGTTTATTCACAATTCATTCGGTAAATTTTTCCCACCAAATTACTCTTCTCACTTCTGCTATCCTGATACTAATAAAGAAAAATCGTGCAAAAGTTAATTGACTATAAGTTCCGTAAATTTTTCCCGCCAAATTACTCTTCTCACTTCTGCGATCCTGATACTAATATAGAAAAATTGTGCAAAAGTTAATTTACTATAAGTTCTGTAAATTTTTTCCGCCAAATTACTCTTCTCACTTCTGCGATCTTGATACTAATATAGAAATATTATGCAGAAGTTAATTCACAGTACAGTCGGTAAATTTTTCCCGCCAAATTACTCTTCTCACTTCTGCGATCCTGATACTAATATAGAAAAATCGTGCAAAAGTTAATTCACCATAAGGTCGGTAAATATTTCCCGCCAAATTACTCTTCTCACTTCTGCTATCCTGATACTAATATAGAAAAATCGTGCAAAAGTTAATTGACTATAAGTTCCGTAAATTTTTGCCGCCAAATTACTCTTCTCACTTCTGCGATCCTGATACTAATATAGAAAAATCGTGCAAAAGTTAATTAATTATAAGTTTCGTAAATTTTTCCCGCCAAATTACTCTTCTCACTTCTGCGATCCTGATACTAATATAGAAATATCGTGCAAAAATTAATTCACAGTACAGTCGGTAAATTTTTCCCGCCAAATTACTCTTCTCACTTCTGCGATCCTGATGCTAATATAGAAATATCGTGCAAAAGTTAATTCACAGTACAGTCGGTAAATCTTTCCCGCCAAATTACTCTTTTCACTTCTGCGATCCTGATACTAATATAGAAAAATCGTGCAAAAGTTATTTAACTATAAGTTCGGTAAATTTTTCCCGTCAAATTACTCTTCTCACTTCTGCGATCCTGATACTAATATAGAAGAATCGTGCAAAAGTTAATTAACTATAAGTTCGGTAAATTTTTCGCGCCAAATTACTCTTCACACTTCTGCGATCCTGATACTAATATAGGTAAAATCGTGCAAAAGTTAATTCATTATAAGTTTCGTAAATTTTTCCCGCCAAATTACTCTTCTCACTAATGCGATCCTAATACTAATAAAGAAAAATCGTGCAAAAGTTAATTAACTATGAGTTCGGTAAAGTTTTCCCTCCAAATTACTCTTCTCACTTCTGCGATCCTGATACTAATATAGAAATATCGTGCAAAAGTTAGTTCACAGTACAGTCGGTAAATTTTTCCCGCCAAATTACTCTTCTCACTTCTGCGATCCTGATACTAATATAGAAAAATCGTGCAAAAGTTAATTCATTATAAGTTTCGTAAATTTTTCCCGCCAAATTACTCTTCTCACTTCTGCGATCCTGATACTAATATAGAAATATCGTGCAAAAGTTAGTTCACAGTACAGTCGGTAAATTTTTCCCGCCAAATTACTCTTCTCACTTCTGCGATCCTGATACTAATATAGAAAAATCGTGCAAAAGTTAATTCATTATAAGTTTCGTAAATTTTTCCCGCCAAATTACTCTTCTCACTTCTGCGATCCTGATACTAATATAGAAATATCGTGCAAAAGTTAGTTCACAGTACAGTCGGTAAATTTTTCCCGCCAAATTACTCTTCTCACTTCTGCGATCCTGATACTAATATAGAAAAATCGTGCAAAAGTTAATTCATTATAAGTTTCGTAAATTTTTCCCGCCAAATTACTCTTCTCACTTCTGCGATCCTGATGCTAATATAGAAATATTGTGCAAAAGTTAATTCACAGTACAGTCGGTAAATCTTTCCCGCCAAATTACTCTTTTCACTTCTGCGATCCTGATACTAATACAGAAAAAAATGTGCAAAAGGTAATTCACAATAAGTTCGGTAAATTTTTCCCGCCAAATTACTCTTCTCACTTCTGCGATCCTGATAATAATATAGAAATATCGTGCAAAAGTTAATTCAAAGTACAGTCGGTAAATTTTTCCCGCCAAATTACTCTTCTCACTTCTGCGATCCTGATACTAATATAGAAATATCGTGCAAAAGTTAATTCACAGTACAGTCGGTAAATCTTTCCCGCCAAATTACTCTTTTCACTTCTGCGATCCTGATACTAATATAGAAATATCGTGTAAAAGTTAATTCACAATACAGTCGGTAATTTTTTCCCGTCAAATTACTGTTCTCACTTCTGCGATCCTGATACTAATATAGAAAAATTGTGCAAAAGGTAATTCACAATAAGTTCGGTAAATTTTTCCCGCCAAATTACTCTTCACACTTCTGCGATCCTGATACTAATATAGAAAAATCGTGCAAAAGTTAATTCATTATAAGTTTCGTAAATTTTTCCCGCCAAATTACTCTTCTCACTAATGCGATCCTAATACTAATAAAGAAAAATCGTGCAAAAGTTAATTAACTATGAGTTCGGTAAAGTTTTCCCGCCAAATTACTCTTCTCACTTCTGCGATCCTGATACTAATATAGAAATATCGTGCAAAAGTTAGTTCACAGTACAGTCGGTAAATTTTTCCCGCCAAATTACTCTTTTCACTTCTGCGATCCTGATACTAATATAGAAAAATCGTGCAAAAGTTAATTCACCATAAGGTCGGTAAATATTTCCCGCCAAATTACTCTTCTCACTTCTGCGATCCTGATACTAATATAGAAATATCGTGCAAAAGTTAGTTCACAGTACAGTCGGTAAATTTTTCCCGCCAAATTACTCTTTTCACTTCTGCGATCCTGATACTAATATAGAAAAATCGTGCAAAAGTTAATTCACCATAAGGTCGGTAAATATTTCCCGCCAAATTACTCTTCTCACTTCTGCGATCCTGATACTAATATAGAAATATCGTGCAAAAGTTAATTGACAATACATTCGGTAAATTTTTCCCGCCAAATTACTCTTCTTACTTCTGCGATCCTGATACTAATATTGAAAAATTGTGCAATCGTTAATTCACAATAAGTTCGGTATTTTTTCCTGCCAAATTACTCTCTACACTTCTGCGATCCTGATATTAATATAGAAATATCGTGCAAAAGTTAATTCACAATAAGTTCGGTAAATTTTTCCTGCCAAAGTACTCTTCTCACTTCTGCGATCCTGATACTAATTTAGACATATCGTGCAAAAGTTAATTGACAATATATTCAGTAAATTTTGCCCGCCAAATTACTCTTCTCACTTCTGCGATCCTGATACTAATACAGAAAAATTGTGCAAAAGTTTATTCACAATACATTCGGTAAAATTATCCCGCCAAATTACTCTTCTCACTTCTGCGATCCTGATACTAATATAGAAAAATCGTGCAAAAGTTAATTCATTATAAGTTCGGTAAATTTTTCCTGCCAAATTACTCTTCACACTTCTGCGATCCTGATACTAATATAGAAATATCGTGCAAAAGTTAATTCACAGTACAGTCGGTAAATCTTTCCCGCCAAATTACTCTTTTCACTTCTGCGATCCTAATATTAATACAGAAAAAAATGTGCAAAAGGTAATTCACAATAAGTTCGGTAAATTTTTCCCGCCAAATTACTCTTCTCACTTCTGCGATCCTGATAATAATATAGAAATATCGTGCAAAAGTTAATTCACAGTACAGTCGGTAAATTTTTCGCGCCAAATTACTCTTCACACTTCTGCGATCCTGATATTAATACAGAAAAAAATGTGCAAAAGGTAATTCACAATAAGTTCGGTAAATTTTTCCCGCCAAATTACTCTTCTCACTTCTGCGATCCTGATACTAATATAGAAAAATCGTGCAAAAGTTATTTAACTATAAGTTCGGTAAATTTTTCCCGTCAAATTACTCTTCTCACTTCTACGATCCTGATACTAATATAGAAGAATCGTGCAAAAGTTAATTAACTATAAGTTCGGTAAATTTTTCGCGCCAAATTACTCTTCACACTTCTGCGATCCTGATACTAATATAGAAAAATCGTGCAAAAGTTAATTCATTATAAGTTTCGTAAATTTTTCCCGCCAAATTACTCTTCTCACTAATGCGATCCTAATACTAATAAAGAAAAATCGTGCAAAAGTTAATTAACTATGAGTTCGGTAAAGTTTTCCCGCCAAATTACTCTTCTCACTTCTGCGATCCTGATACTAATATAGAAATATCGTGCAAAAGTTAATTCACAGTACAGTCGGTAAATCTTTCCCGCCAAATTACTCTTTTCACTTCTGCGATCCTGATATTAATACAGAAAAAAATGTGCAAAAGGTAATTCACAATAAGTTCGGTAAATTTTTCCCGCCAAATTACTCTTCTCACTTCTGCGATCCTGATACTAATATAGAAATATCGTGCAAAAGTTAATTCACAGTACAGTCGGTAAATCTTTCCCGCCAAATTACTCTTTTCACTTCTGCGATCCTGATACTAATATAGAAAAATCGTGCAAAAGTTAATTCACCATAAGGTCGGTAAATATTTCCCGCCAAATTACTCTTCTCACTTCTGCGATCCTGATACTAATATAGAAATGTCGTGCAAAAGTTAATTCAAAGTACAGTCGGTAAATTTTTCCCGCCAAATTACTCTTCTCACTTCTGCGATCCTGATACTAATATAGAAATATCGTGCAAAAGTTAGTTCACAGTACAGTCGGTAAATTTTTCCCGTCAAATTACTCTTCTCACTTCTGCGATCCTGATACTAATATAGAAAAATCGTGCAAAAGTTAATTCACCATAAGGTCGGTAAATATTTCCCGCCAAATTACTCTTCTCACTTCTGCGATCCTGATACTAATATAGAAATGTCGTGCAAAAGTTAATTCAAAGTACAGTCGGTAAATTTTTCCCGCCAAATTACTCTTCTCACTTCTGCGATCCTGATACTAATATAGAAGAATCGTGCAAAAGTTAATTCACAGTGCAGTCGGTAAACTTTTGCCGCCAAATTACTCTTCTCACTTCTGCGATCCTGATACTAATATAGAAATATCGTGCAAAAGTTAATTCACAGTACAGTCGGTAAATCTTTCCCGCCAAATTACTCTTTTCACTTCTGCGATCCTGATACTAATATAGAAAAATCGTGCAAAAGTTGTTTAACTATAAGTTCGGTAAATTTTTCCCGTCAAATTACTCTTCTCACTTCTGCGATCCTGATACTAATATAGAAGAATCGTGCAAAAGTTAATTAACTATAAGTTCGGTAAATTTTTCGCGCCAAATTACTCTTCACACTTCTGCGATCCTGATACTAATATAGAAAAATCGTGCAAAAGTTAATTCATTATAAGTTTCGTAAATTTTTCCCGCCAAATTACTCTTCTCACTAATGCGATCCTAATACTAATAAAGAAAAATCGTGCAAAAGTTAATTAACTATGAGTTCGGTAAAGTTTTCCCGCCAAATTACTCTTCTCACTTCTGCGATCCTGATACTAATATAGAAATATCGTGCAAAAGTTAGTTCACAGTACAGTCGGTAAATTTTTCCCGCCAAATTACTCTTTTCACTTCTGCGATCCTGATACTAATAAAGAAAAATCGTGCAAAAGTTAATTAACTATGAGTTCAGTAAAGTTTTCCCGCCAAATTACTCTTCTCACTTCTGCGATCCTGATACTAATCTAGAAATATCGTGCAAAAGTTAGTTCACAGTACAGTCGGTAAATTTTTCCCGCCAAATTACTCTTTTCACTTCTGCGATCCTGATACTAATATTGAAAAATTGTGCAAACGTTAATTCACAATAAGTTCGGTATTTTTTCCTGCCAAATTACTCTCTACACTTCTGCGATCCTGATATTAATATAGAAATATCGTGCAAAAGTTAATTCACAATAAGTTCGGTAAATTTTTCCTGCCAAAGTACTCTTCTCACTTCTGCGATCCTGATACTAATTTAGACATATCGTGCAAAAGTTAATTGACAATATATTCAGTAAATTTTGCCCGCCAAATTACTCTTCTCACTTCTGCGATCCTGATACTAATACAGACAAATTGTGCAAAAGTTTATTCACAATACATTCGGTAAATTTTTTCCTTCAAATTACTTTTCTCACTTCTGAGATCCTGATACTAATATAGAAAAATCGTGCAAAAGTTAATTGACAATACATTCGGTAAATTTTTCCTGCCAAATTACTCTTCACACTTCTGCGATCCTGATACTAATATAGAAATATCGTGCAAAAGTTAATTCACAGTACAGTCGGTAAATCTTTCCCGCCAAATTACTCTTTTCACTTCTGCGATCCTGATACTAATATAGAAAAATCGTGCAAAAGTTATTTAACTATAAGTTCGGTAAATTTTTCCCGTCAAATTACTCTTCTCACTTCTGCGATCCTGATACTAATATAGAAGAATCGTGCAAAAGTTAATTAACTATGAGTTCGGTAAAGTTTTCCCGCCAAATTACTCTTCTCACTTCTGTGATCCTGATACTAATATAGAAATATCGTGCAAAAGTTAGTTCACAGTACAGTCGGTAAATTTTTCCCGCCAAATTACTCTTTTCACTTCTGCGATCCTGATACTAATAAAGAAAAATCGTGCAAAAGTTAATTAACTATGAGTTCAGTAAAGTTTTCCCGCCAAATTACTCTTCTCACTTCTGCGATCCTGATACTAATATAGAAATATCGTGCAAAAGTTAGTTCACAGTACAGTAATTTTCCCGCCAAATTACTCTTCTCACTTCTGCGATCCTGATACTAATATAGAAATATCGTGCAAAAGTTAGTTCACAGTACAGTCGGTAAATTTTTCCCGCCAAATTACTCTTCTCACTTCTGCGATCCTGATACTAATATAGAAATATCGTGCAAAAGTTAGTTCACAGTACAGTCGGTAAATTTTTCCCGCCAAATTACTCTTTTCACTTCTGCGATCCTGATACTAATATAGAAATATCGTGCAAAAGTTAATTGACAATACATTCGGTAAATTTTTCCCGCCAAATTACTCTTCTTACTTCTGCGTTCCTGAAACTAATATTGAAAAATTGTGCAAACGTTAATTCACAATAAGTTCGGTATTTTTTCCTGCCAAATTACTCTCTACACTTCTGCGATCCTGATATTAATATAGAAATATCGTGCAAAAGTTAATTCACAATAAGTTCGGTAAATTTTTCCTGCCAAAGTACTCTTCTCACTTCTGCGATCCTGATACTAATTTAGACATATCGTGCAAAAGTTAATTGACAATATATTCAGTAAATTTTGCCCGCCAAATTACTCTTCTCACTTCTGCGATCCTGATACTAATACAGACAAATTGTGCAAAAGTTTATTCACAATACATTCGGTAAATTTTTTCCTTCAAATTACTTTTCTCACTTCTGAGATCCTGATACTAATATAGAAAAATCATGCAAAAGTTAATTGACAATACATTCGGTAAATTTTTCCCGCCAAATTACTCTTCTCACTTCTGCGATCCTGATACTAATATAGAAAAATCGTGCAAAAGTTAATTCACCATAAGTTCGGTAAATTTTTCTCGCCAAATTACTCTTCTCACTTCTGCGATCCTGATACTAATTTAGAAAAATCGTGCAAAAGTTAATTCACCATAAGTTTGGTAAATTTTTCGCGCTAAATCACTCTTCTCACTTCTGCAATCCTGATACTAATATAGAAAAATCGTGCAAAAGTTAATTCACCATAAGTGCCGTAAATTTTTCCCGCCAAATTATTCTTCTCACTTCTGCGATCCTGATACTAATACAGAAAAATCGTGCAAAAGTTAATGTACCATAAGTTCCGTAAATTTTTCTCGCCAAATTACTCTTCTCACTTCTACGATCCTGATACTAATATTGAAAAATCGTGCAAAAAGAACTATAAGTTCAGTAAATTTTTCCCGCCAAATTACTCTTCTCACTTCTGCGATCCTAATACTAATACAGAAAAATCGTGCAAGAGTTAATTCACTATAAGTTCGGTAAATTTTTCCCGTCAAATTACTCTTCTCACTTCTGCGATCCTGATACTAATATAGAAAAATCGTGCAAAAGTTAATTCACCATAAGTGCCGTAAATTTTTCCCGCCAAATTATTCTTCTCACTTCTGCGATCCTGATACTAATATAGAAAAATCGTGCAAAAGCTAATTCACCATAAGTTCCGTAAATTTTTCCCGCCAAATTACTCTTCTCAATTCTGCGTTCCTGTTACTAATATAGAAAAATCGTGCAAAAGTTAATGCATAATAAATTTGGTAAAATTTTCCCGCCAAATTACTCTTCCTACTTCGAGATCTTTATACTAATTCAGAAAACATGGTAAAATTTTCCCGCCAAATTTCTTTGATCACTAATTGCTAATTATTCAAGTTATTAAAGAAATATTTATTACTTACCGTTTAGTTGTTCTTCGCACTATTGCTTCCTTGATAATTTGTGACAATTAAAAAAATGAAAGCATTTTAAATGGAGAATAATTTTTCGCCTAATTACTGTACTGCACTATAATATTCTGATATTTTGTAAAAATATTTTCAATTTATATGGGCAAAAATATTTTTTTATTAAATTATTAGTAGTTTTCTGTTTTCTGATTTTTAAGTTGTCATATTTATTACTTTCCCTATATAGTATATATAGGGGGAGTATTGTTTTCGTGATTTTTTTTTCAAAATTTTATTTATGATTAATAATTTTAAGGCAAAAATAAGACAGTTTTTAAAATTTTAAACGACAATTTATTACGTAATGTAAAAATAAACAAATCTACAATATATCACATACAACAATTACATGACATTTCTTTTAACCTTAACCGTACAATATTAATTGTTATCTAAATTAATTAGGGGATTTTAACTATTTACAACGCTAGGGGTGTTAGGTTGCGTTGTTTTCAAAAATGTATTAATACAATTACAAGGACTTAAATGATGACAAAAAGTATAAATTGGTCTATTCGTTATGTAGATTAGTTTTAGTGTTTAAGTTTTCGGTAAATAACTCTACTGACTAAAAATTTAGGCCTATATAAATGATAATTTATCCATAGTTGGAAATTGATGATTACAATGTAATATGTGATTTGCAAATGTACTTGTTGTGTATTTAAGTTGTTATGCTCTGCAGTGTTCTTTGAATCTCTTCTCATAACTTCGATCTGTCTTTTCTACATAAAATTTGTAATTCTTCTGATTTTTTCTCTAAGAGCAGGAAAAATTAGGCAATTATTATTTTTTCTAATTTACATTAATATAAAGCTGTGAGAAATACAAGTAATTAATTTAGTTTCTTGTTTGTTTTTTAGGACGACTATATGGAAGTCTGCTGTACAAATTAATTTTAAGAACGTTAGATATAATCGACACACCTATAGAGATCATTGAAGAACATACATTTCTCGGAGTCAATGAAACATTAAATGAGCTATACATTTATAATTCCAGCTTAAAGGAATTCCCGAGAGCGGCATTTGCAGTAAGTATTTTAAATGCCTAATCAAAATATATAATTATTATGATTTTACTAAATAGTTTTTATATATCCTACGTAAAATGTTTTTTAATAAACTTAAATAATAATATTTATACAACCACCGTTTGAAAACAATACATATATAGAACTAACTGTAGAGTGAAATTTCATCCAGCATGATAAACAACATATTAACATGATATCTTAGTAGTTTGTTTTAATTATTATGGACTTGTTGTTTTTGATGAGAAATAATGGCATAAAATATTTTTTGTGTAAAAATGAAGTGATTAATTAGTGCGTATGAAAAATTAAGATTAATTATAGTATACTAGATTAACAATAAGAAATTTATAATGTAATCTGGATCCAGAAATGGCCAATCGGCGAGTAGATCCTTCGTATTCCGCATTTCTTCTCGCACTCCAGCTAGTCGAAGGAAAGAAATCGTCCTTTTTCTCTCGTTGAAGAATGTTGAACTCTTTGGAAGCTCCAGGAGTATCTGCTTGGTGGTCTTCTATTTAGTGTTAAGCCCTCTGCAAGAAATGGATAAATCCAATTAGTTCAATACCTTTACAGTATTTTTACAATTAGAATGGTATCTTTATTGGGGACCAACTATAGAAATTATCTTGCCGACTTTAAATTAATCGCAAGAAAACGACTTTCTATTCTAAGGTGTATTATTTCCTCATTTATAATGATATTTGGTTGATATGGTTCTTAGCAAGGAAAGAAGGGGAAATATAGTTTAGCTTAGATATATAAATGCACACATAAGGGGACTAGACTTTTTTTCCTTACCACAATTTTCGTGTTCTTTTAATCACTATTAAGTGACCAAAATCCCGGATTCCATTTTTTCGAGGTGGATGGGAGCCTGGAAGCCTTTCTTTCTAGAATATTTAAAATGGAACTTGTTAGCAATGTATATTTCCACAGCCATTTATTTTTGCACGTAGTGTTCCTACGAGCTCTTACTTCATCGCAATCCATTTTTAGTACTTCAGCATTTCTCTTCGGGGATATATTTTGCGATAACTGTATGTTCTTGCTTCTAATTGTGTTAATAATCTACCTGTATAAAAGAATACCTTTATTAGCGTAAAATAATGTTGTTTCCTTCCACTCGTTGCTTACACATTCTTTCACACGTCTTCGACAAATGCATCTTTATGCACACATAATACATATTATTCATAACTTTATCATCATTGCCTCACATTTTAGTCTTACTTGCTTACATTATTCCTTTATTCCTATTTAGCAACATCTCCTCTTTGGGTACCGGACATATAATCCCCACTCTCAATGATGCCGGTATTTTAGTTTCTTCTCTCCACATGTGATTTAGCACTTCCTCTGAATCTTTACTTCCCTCTCTTTCTACTTGCATATATGTTGATGTTTATGGATTGCTTTATAAGTCTGAGATTCCGTTTCTTCGACTTCGACTATGTATCCTTGATGATATGCAGCGATATCTTAGTTTCAAAAGTTCGATTTTTAATCACATAAAATGTATTATAGTGCTTTCCTGCATAATTGCTTACAAGTTATGTCTTTATGACTAGAATTATGCTTCGTCATACTGCTGTGTGGTCTCAAACTACAAACTACATCATAATAACTTATTGTAAGAATATCGTGTTCAGCAATTCTACTAATCCGTCTAAGCTATAGGAGTTTTGTTTTTGTATGCAGGTCTATGAAAATATACACATTTTAACAAGGCATTTTCTATTAATCATGCAGTTATTTTACGTAGGTTAAGAGTTTGGAGGTTTAATGATAACATGATTACTCTATTTGGAGTATCAGGCCATTTTTGATGGTCACTTGTGTCTAAAATGTACATCTAGTTTCAAATAAAATAGTGAAGAAAGGTTTTTAATTGTTTTAATCAAATGCTTAGATTAATCAGAACTTCTCTGACTAAGATGTGTCAATATGTCGTCCTTCCATGGCCAAATTGGTTATTTGGTAGTAGTCGTAATGGTGTTTGGCTCGACCACGTGGTCCTTCCAACGTGTGATTTGTGTATTTGTGTGTGTAAATGAGCTTGCTACTTTAAACGATCAGCCTCGTCACTCTAAAGCACCATTAATTAATTAATGGTGTTGGTTATTTATTTTGCTTATAAATTTAATAAATTTAAATGTTAGTTGATGTACAATCCTAAATTTTAAATAATGCATATGATATTAAAATAAAACTAGTTGACAGTTGAGGTAGCGTGATTTCGAGGTTTAATTTGTTGAACGGTGACGGGACATAGTGGTTCTACGGAGATTGGTTCCGCGAGGCAGCTGCTAGAGCAGTAGTAGGGCGCGTGGAATTTGTCGTGGGTGAACGCGGAGGTGTTGGACCGTGAACAGGGGCGGTGGAGTGTTGTTTCGAGGTTAAGAAAGTAACACCACGTGTTTTCGAGGAGCGATTTGGGTTGCATACGTTGAATTGCAACAGGAGTGAACCATAGAATAGCGGAGAGAAGAAAATGGTAAACAGAACTAGACAAAAGGATAGGAAAGAGTTGGAGGAATGGGAGAAGAGGGAAGAGGAGCAAGGAAGAAGGACGGCGTTCGGAAGGAGCACGAGAACACAAAGATCTCCGCGGCAAAAGTCCCCTGAGGAGGATGTTCTTATCGAGGAGGACGAGGAAAGAAACAGGGAGAGGATGGAGAGCAGGGGGAAGAAGGAAGGAGATGGATGCAGCGGCGGCTGTAATGATGTATGGGAGAGAGCGTTTAGGGAGATAAAAGAAATGTTTAGAGAAGAGATAAGGGAGATAAAAGAGCTGTGGAAAGAGGAGATAAAGAGGTTGAATGAGAGATGGGATGAAGAGAGAGCGTTGTTAAAGGAAAAGATAAGGGGTTTGGAAGAAATGGATGAGAAGAGAGAGAGGAAAGAGAAAAGGGACAATATTGTCATAAGAGGGAAAGTGTTTCGCGACAACGGGGAGATAGGAAAATTCCTGAAGGAGGTGGTGGAAGCCGATGTAGAGATAAAGGAGAGCTTCAGGGTGGATGGCGCAGGAATGGTGACGGTGGTGAAACTGGGAGGGAGGGAAGACAAGTCAAGGGTAATGAGGAACAAACGGCAAATTAAGAAAACGGTAGAGAGAATTTATATAGACGATGTCTTAACGAAAAAAGAAAGAGAGGTGCAAAAGCAAATAAGGGCGAGGGCTAAGAAAGAATGGGACAGGGGGGCAGGGGGCGCTCGGCAAGAGTGGGATACCAGAAGATAATTATAGAGGGGAAGATATGGAGATGGTGTAATGACAAGGGGGGTTAGTTGAAGAAACAAAAAACGTTTAGAGGCAGTAAGGGGAGTGAGTGGGAGGGGGGAAACAGGAGGAGGTGGCAGGGGGGGAGAGGTGCTAACCATAGGGGTCTGGAACGTGGCGGGAATCAAAGGTAAAACTATAGGAGGGGCACGAGAAAGAGACTTACAAGAGTGGACCAAAGGGAAAGACATAGTGGGGTTAGTGGAAACATGGATGCTAAAGGAGGAATGGCAAGAAGTGAAGAGGGGGTTACCAGAAGATTTTAGATGGGGAATGAAGGGGGCAAGAAAAAATGCAACGAGGGGAAGAGCGATGGGGGGGATGATAGTGGGAGTAAGGAGGAACAAGCAACCGGCAGAGTTTGAGTTCACGAAAGGGGAAGAAGACGTAGGATGGGTGAGGTATGGGCAGGGAAGGCAGATGACTACAGTGGGGGTGGTGTATGTAAACAAAAATTTGTGGGATATAAGGGGAAGAAATCAAGAGGAAATCACAGGATAAACATATAAACATGGAGGGTAGGAGGATGCAAGCGTGGGCGATAGAAGAAGGATGGGAGATACTAAACGGATGTACGGAAGGGGTCTGGGACGGGAGAATTACATATGTAGGTCCGAAGGGAGAATCGGTGATCGATTACGTAGTGGCGAAAGGGTGTGTTAGGGGAGAAGTGAAGAGGATGGTGGTGGAGGATGTGGGGGGCTCAGACCATTGGCCGCTAAAGATAGAATTAAGGATTGGGACAAGGAGAGAGGGAGAAGAAGAAAGCGAAGAGGAAAGGCTGGAGAGCGGGGAAATAGCGATGAAAAGAATGAGAGAGAAGCTGGAGGAAGTGAAATGGGGAGAAGTTGGGTCAATGAAGGAGTTTGAGGAGACTATAGTGAGGTGCGGTAGGAGGAGAAAGGTGAAGGGGGGAGGAAATAGTGGGTGGTTTGACGAAGAGTGTAGAACGGCGAAGGCAGAGATGAGGAGGACGAGAAATAAATACAGAAAGGACAGCAAGGAGGAGAGAAGGCTATGGGAAGCAAAGAAACGGTATGAGAGGGTGTGCGAGGAGAAAATGAAGAAAGAGGTGGAGAAAAGAGCGGGGGAATTAAGAACCTGTAGAAACGAAGCGCAAATGTGGAGGATATTGAAGAGCGGCAAAGGAAATAGGCAGGGGGAGATAGATCTGGAAAGCTGGACAGCAAGATGCAAAGAGGAGAGCGGCAAACCAGAAGGAGTGGGGAGAAGAGGAGATATAGGAGAGGTGGCAGACTTCACGGAGTGGGGGCAGTGTGCCCGATACATAAAAGGGGTGAAAGGGGAATAGTGGGCAATTACAGAGGGGTAACAGTGATGAACACCGGATACAAGTTGGCAATGACGATAGTAAAAAAAAAGTAAAAAAGGAGGAGGTGGAGGAGATGGCAATGGTGCCAGAGGTGCAGGGGGATTTTAGGAAGGGAAGAGGGACAAGAGAGCAGATCTTTACCCTGGCCAGGATCATAGAACACGTGATGGGAGAGAGAGGGAGTGTGTATGCGGTTTTCTTAGATCTGAGAGCAGCGTATGATTCGGTGCCAAGGGAAAGATTGATAGAATGTATAAGAAGGGGAGGAGTGAGTGAGGGAATGGTGGAATTTGTAAGAAGGATGTACGAAGAAACATGGGGAGTGGCGAAAGTGGGAGGCGCTAGGTCAGAGAAGTTTAGGGTATGGAAGGGAGTGAAAGAGATGTTAGCGAGAGTGGAGAGCTATATGGACAAAAGGGAGCTGAGAAGTGGATAAGATTTAGGAATAAAGACAGAGAGGGAAGAGTGGAAGAGCTAGAGTGGAAGGGTGAAGTGATAGAGAGAGTGAGAATGTTTAAGTACCTGGGATTTATGTTTAAGAGCTCGGGGGGGGTATGAAGATCATATTAGGTAGATCCAGGGAAAAGCCAGAAAAGCGTGGGGGGCGGTAAGAGAGAAATGGGGAAAGTGGATGGATGGCAGTGTGAGGGTTACGTGTGATCTGTGGGATGCATGTGTAAGACCGATCTTGATGTATGGGGCGAAAGTGTGGGGTGTTGGGAGGTATGAGAGGGTTGAGAGAGAGCAGCGGTATTTCTTGAAGCAGATGTTAGGGGTTGAGAAATCAACACCCGAATACATACTGCTTCAGGAAACACATAGGGAGAGTATGTGGTGCGAAACTATAAAGAGAGTGACTGGTTTTGAAATGAAATTATGGGGTTTAGAAGAGGGAAGATTGGTGAAGGTGGTATGGAAGCAAGGCATGGGTGACTGGAGAGCGGAGAGGAGAAGGATGTATGGGAGGGTGGGAATGTCAGAGGGGATCGTGAAGGAATGGATGGAACAAGGGGTGAATGTAGCGGGATGGGTGCATGAAAAGGCGAAAGAGGTGGAAGGGCAAGAGAGACAAAGGAGTATGGAGAAGAATACAACGAGAATTACAAGTAGTGGCAGGTGCATGGAAGGAGGCCAAGGTACCTGGAGGATAATCGCTTAGGAAGGGAGGAAAGGGCAGAAGAGAGAGGGAGAAAGAGATGGATGGGGGAGAGTTACGGGCGATGTGTGTTGTGCGAGGAAGGGAAGGATACGTGGGTACATCTGGCGGATGAGTGTAAGGGAGTGGATGCAGAATGGGTGGAAGGTTGTAGAAGGGTAGCAGAATGGTTGAGAGAAGATGGGGCCAGGGTAAGGATTCTGAGAAGATTAGGGTGGGAAAGAAAGAAACGTGCGTTGATGAAGATGCTCGCTGAAAATTTGTCACAAATGCAGAAAGATCTAGCAGAATAACTACAAGTAACTCAACAATTGACTGCTACCAACGGCAATTGATCCATTTGAGTCAAGAATTGGAATGAAAGCGGCCATATACTTGCAAGGAGAGCGTCCTTTAAAATTGTTGCATGTCAAAACTAGGCCACACATTGTTTTCAATACGAAATACATCATAATGAGTCTTGGTTGGAACGTCTTGTAGTACCCGGCATATTCACCAGACATTGCTCCATCCGATTACCACTATTCTGGTCGATGCAACACGTCTTTTTCGATATGCATTTCCAATCAGTGGATCAGATCCGTAAATGGCTTATCTTGTCCAAAGACGTAACATTTTTCCGAGATGGAATTTATCAGCTGCCTGAAAGCTGGCTTACAGTTATAGAAAGCAACGCTAACTTTGATTAAACAATTTAATTTACATTCTTTTAAAATAATATTTCATTCAGCTGAAATAATTGCATTAAATATTTATATACCTAATAGTTTATAAGGAATACAAGTTTGGAACAAAAGAAATAATCTAAAAATAAAGGAAATGTTCTCTATACAGTAGAATTTACTCGTTTTAATTATTAGTTACATAATGTGCTTTTAAATCACATTAGTGCGATTATTTTAATTAATAATTGTCTTTTTTGATAATACAACTAAATAATTAAAGAAATAATGAAAATGCTTAGTTTTAATGTAATTATATTGCTACACGAGTATATATCGTACATCTGTTCAAAATTAAATTATTATGCGCAGCAAGTAACTATACATATATACATCATATGTATTACAAATTCAGGAGATAATTCTTTATTATCATTAAGGTTTTTGAATTTCCGCATTATTTAATTTATAGTGGTTATGCATTTAGGGAAATCTATTAAAAGCATTTAGGCAATATATGTCATCTTTAACTTTTCAACTGAAAAATTATAAAAATAAGTAGGAAACATTTTTGTGCGATTTTTTTTGACGTAAATTATCTCATATATTGATGGTATATGGAATTCAATTGTGATCGTAGTTCGATTAGTGATGAATTTTGAGGTCGTCCAAAATCAATTGTTGTTTCAGAAAATATGGGTCTTGTGCGTTGACGGATGTTGCAATTTCATCATTTGACCTATCATGAAATTAATGAACCCTTGCAAATTGTATAAACAAAAATTTTCTCCCGCTATATATGCTCAAGAAATACATTTGTGGTGCTTCTAAACATCTATGATATCGTAACTGGTAACGATAGTAGATATATGCCTATGAGCGAAAGTAAACCGAAGTTGACTGTATAGATCTTTGAAGATGAGCCAAATCCAACAAAAAATTTCCAATAAGCACGAAGCAGTTCAAAGCAAATTGTCGTCTGTTTTTTTTTTTTCTAAAGAAGGAACATGTATCAACTGTACATTTCGTGCATTGTCGGATGGCCAACTCTGAATGGTACACAACCATTTGTATTGTCAGAAGTCTTACGTAAAATTGGGGAAACCAACCGCTGAAAACATATCTTTCTCCAACAGAACGATGCGACAACTCGCACATCGGTGAGCGACTTTTTGAGATTTGGAAAAATCGAATTGATAAGTTTTCTTTTGTATACCCCTGTTTTGGTACTCAATGTTTTTTTTTTATTTCTGCAAATCAAGTATTTATTTTTTTGATGTCTTTTAATATATCTTAAAAAAATGTTCTGTTAATTTAGAATATAAGGTGCTATGCATTTTATATGTGTAATTATTTTTAGTCGGTTTCTTCACTGTCTTTCGGCTAAAATTCTAATTAGAAAATATTAAGTACTACTCAATTTAATTATCTTATTCGTCTTTTTATTATAATTATATATATTTTTTCTCCATACAAAAGTTATATTTATTTGCTTATTATTTTGAAACTGATTTAAGTTCTAGATTTTAAATATTTATGTTTTTGAATAAATCTATTTATATTTTAGTTTCTGTTTTCTGTTATTTGATATAATTTAGGTTCTCATTGCCTTCTTTCTGTTTTTAATATTTATTACTATAAGTAAATCCCTGTTATAAAGTCGATAAGCGTTATTTTGTATTTGGACAATATTAGCTTCACCTACTGCAGTTGAAGTCGAATTTGATTATTCAAATATATGCCATGTAACCATCGAATTTGATGTATTAATTATTGCACAGCATTTTATAGCATGTCCTGAATAACTTCAAAGTGATTCTCGCTTTCTTACATATGTGTCGTATAAGTGAATTTATATTTCCGTAGAGCAAAAAAAAAACGTTCTATATTTTCTCTCGATACTATTTTTTCTTTCTACACCTGCATCTTTAAAGTGTTACTTAAATTTACCTCTAAATTACATTTTCGGGCATTTTTTTAATTTGTTTTATCACTTATTTGCGTATTTTTTTATTTATATATATTATTACTTGGTGTTAGTCAATAGGAAGTTTCTATACTTCCCCATTACTCATGCTACTTGCCTAGTCTATTTCTTTTTGTAATAATCTCTTCCTACTATTTTTAAAATTTTTACTTTTTGCTCGAAGTATAAAGTAGATTAAAGATAATTATTTTTCTTCCTAATATTAAGTGATATAGAAATCCGAATACGCAGTACAAATAGTTTTATTTTGGTAAAATTGTTATTTAGGCTTCTCTAAAAAAAACGATTAAAAATTCAGCTGTATCAGATAAACTTTTCCTTTTTTATTCAACTTGTTTATTTACTGCTGCACAGGGTAAAATTTGACATTTTTGCGGTAGAAACGATTTTAATTTTACTGAGGGCGGTTTTAAGCTTTTGTTGTTATCTTTTACAATGCATACGTTGCAAAGACGCGAAAAGTTTCATCAACTTTGTAGGATTGCTAGAGGGCAGATAGTTGGGCTTAGAGAAGCTGGACTTTCCGAGAAATTAGAGACAGGGTGGACAGAAATTTAGATACTATAGAAAGATGTTGTTGGGCATGGGATCAAAAGGGTCGAACACTAAGAGCTAGAGGTACAGAACCACGACGAAGAAGCACAGAGCGTGCAGATCGGCGTTTGAGACTGTTGGCTTTAAGAGATCGTTACTCCACCACCAGGTCCATTGCAAACTATATGTATAAAGAGCATGGAAGATCGATTGGAATGCGAACAGTTTACCGCCGCATTCGCACTTTGGCCATTTTTTCATTCCGGCCGCACTGGGTGTTTCCTTTAACAGTTGAGCATCGTTGAAATCGTTTTGAGTGGTGTAGAGAACGATTGATGTGACAGTCAGTAGAAAACCACATTTTTTTGTTGAAAGACACATTCTTCACACTGCTTTAATCTTCGTTAGAGGCAACATGATCACACTGCATAACATCGAAGAAATTCTGGAACCTCATCTTCTCCCTTATCTTCAGACAATGCCAAATCCAACTTTTCAACGAGATAATGCTCGCTTACAAATTGCAAGAACCACAATGAACTTCTTTGAGCACGCTGAAACCAATTTGTTGCAAATAAATTCCACATATAAACAAATATTCCCATAGAACATTTTGACCTTTGAGACTATTTAAAATTCTGTTCTTATAAAGACATTTAAGCAATAGTTGAAATCTTATTATACTAATACAGTTATTTTAATATATTGAGACTTATATTATTTTTTTTGTTTTTCAGATTTTAGGTAACCTATCAGTTTTAAATATCGATGGTCACGAAATGACAACGCTGCCAAAAGATGCATTCCTTGGCACCGATTTATCGAATACACTGTTAAAATTGCACATAGTTAATGGGAAATTAACTCAGCTTCCAATTGAAGCACTACAGCCATTAAGGAAATTGAAAGTACTGGATTTGCATGGAAATCAACTTAAGGTAAAATAATACTAAAGAATTGCTTAGAGAACTAGGCATTGATTTTTCATCTTAATAATAATCTTACAATTTAATAATGTCATGCAATCGTTTATTTATTTAAATCTATGTTTAATTAATTAATGAATTAGTTTTTTATCATTGGAATTATCATAAATATATCAGACTAACATATATTTTTGTTTTTATTATCAAATTAGACGCTTTTCAATGGTTTACACCAGACTTTTTTAATAATATAAAGTAATAATAATTCAAAACATTATAAATTGAATATATTAATTAATGAGGCTGTTATAAATTCTTAATTTTTTATGGAAATCAACTACTGGGTAATAATAGTCGGTAACATCCTCATTTTTATAATTTTTCGTTTTTATTTAAGGATTTAAAACGGAACCAATTCAAAGGACTCAGAGATACAGAAGTGCTGGATTTGAGTTTCAATAATTTGGTTAAAGTCGATGGGACTCATTTGGCCGATTTAACAAAGATGGGATGGTGTAATGTCTCACATAATCATATTGCAGAATTGACGAGGTAAATAAAATGCAAGTTTGTTTCTTTCTTTAATTTTGTGTACTTTACAATAATTTTTAGTTTATGTTACCATTGTTGTTTGAAATAAATAAAATATTTCAGTCATTTTATTTTAGACGTAAATTTCTTATTTGGTTTAACTGTGTTTCTGTTTTAGAGGAGCTTTCGCTAGGAATTCCGTCCTGAAGTGGTTGAGCATGTCTCACAATAAAATAAAGAAACTGGACACGAATTCCTTCAGGGGAATGCGGTTCCTAAGAAGGCTATTTCTATCTGATAATCTTATTTCCGACGTGGGAAGAGGAACTTTCGCTTCAATTGGTCGAATTGGTACCATCGACTTGGCCAGAAATCAACTTAAGAAAATAGATTATCAAATGTTTCATCAGCTTAATTTCATAGAAGTAAGTCTTGTTATTCTATATCTAATATTTTCTAATTGTAATTACATACTTTATTACACCTTGTTATGGCCTATAAACGAATTTAACGTTTCATTAAGGAATATTTATTAAATATTTGTAGTTTTATCTCTATTAATTTTACGCATGCTTTCTGAAATTGCCTAGTATTTACAGAACCATGTTTATAATTTATTTTTTCTGCTTATTTCTGTTTCAAGTCTCATAATAGTCACTATTTGCAGTGAACCAATTTCTGAATTAATTATTAACTGCAGATAACAGAAGATATTAATTTTTTCTTACGAAATTCGCTTATTATTTATAAGATTTTATTTATTAAAACGATAAAAACTTGTAAAGATACTTGATTGATACATTCATCTAAAAATTTGCAGCTTAGTTAATTGGCAGTCCTTATATAACACACATAGTCATCGTTAGCTTTTCTGACTTTATTGACAAAATTCATGTAATTAATCATTAGGACTAAAAAAAAAGATAAGCCTCGCATTAATTATTTTAAAATTTACTTTCTTCTAGATTTAATGTGTTTTTATGATGATAGCTCAGTTACTTCTCCTAAGAACTGATACCGATCGCTTACTACGCTTTATTCGAAGAACATCCACTTTTTCCGAGTTACTGTACTGATACTGCACTGTTTACCACATGTATTTTCTATTTTAACTTGATTTGTATGGATTCAGTTTTTTATTTTGAGGCTGCATCAATTCCGCCATCTACTGGCTCGTCATATTTCAAATGGTTGAATGTGGTTTTAGGATGATGGTGGGAATTGTTCTAATAATGAACTTATTATTATATTAATAGCATTTTTATGAACGTAATTTCATATTAGTTGACCATTTCTCGGATCTGAGTTCGAGATTGATGAAATACTGGTTCTTTATGGTAGAGAGCTAGCCGTACCGCAATAGTGTAAAATCTTCATAATTATTGGTGAATGGCCCACCAGGTAAATGATAATTAGTATTGAAGATATTATTTGATCAAGCTGGCTTTTAATTATAGCTTTTATACCCTACAAAGTGTACAACATAAAAGCTTTAATCTCTGAATTTATAAATTACTTAGTTCTTGTCTTTAATTATAAGAGAAGAGAGAGAGTCTATTATAGACATCCACTTGGTACAGTTTTGTAGTAAGGTCAGTCCAAAAGTTCGACCACATTTCTGGGAATTTTTTTCAGTAATTTACATAAAACACAATGTAACATTTTAATCAAGGATATATTTTCCTCCACTATCTGCAATTTTTTGACAACTTGCAGGTAGGTTCTTAATTCCATTGTTGTAGAAAGACTTTGGTTTTGATGCAAATTTGATCCTGTTCAGAATTTAACTTTTTCCGGAGTAAAATTTTTTTTAGGGCACGAAATAAGTGAAAATCACTCAGAGCAATATTATGGGAGTAAGCAAGATGCGGCAATAGCTCCTAATTAAATTCACTAATTCTTTCCAGCGTTGTTCGAGCCGTATGGGGTCGAGTATTGTCATGACGAAACAACACTTTCTTGATATTCACTAATCGAAGGCGTTTTTTAATCAATTCTAAGTTTAAACGATAAAATTGTTCACAGTACACATCTGCATTCATGGTTTAATTTACTTGTAACAGTTCATAATAAATCACACTACACATATCCCACCAAACACTTAGTGCCATTTTAGGATGTAAAGACACCTGTGCTGTTGGAATATCTATCTTTCAACTTTCTTTTTCTTGTGACTTTATGATAAATAATCCATTTTTCGTCACCTGTTACCAAAAGGTCTAAAGGCTCTCCTTCGAAGCACAATAAAAGGGAAGTGCAGATGTTTATTCGCTGCTGGATACTAATTTGTGTCCAATCTTTACGAAAATCGGTGACAAACTGACTAATACATTAGTCGAACGGCGACAAGTTTCATAGGTTCAAAATCTTATTAACCTGGTAGTGAATCACAGCGAATCCAGTGCATGCTATTAATGCGCAAGAACTTTTGGACTGACCTGATAAAACTCGGTGATTGTTTTTGGGACTACTTCGTGACCATGAGTTGAGTCTTTAGTCAATTTGGTTTTTTTACTGTATTTTTTTATAGAATTAAATAATTTTATTCAGTTATGTATTAACAATTAATCAAAAATGAAGAAAGTGCTGTTTGACAGCATGGTCTGAAATAAATTGTTTACTATTCAAAGAGTTTTGCAAAGACCGAAACAAATAGTAGTGGGGCGGCGCAAGGTATGGTGAGTATGGTGGGTGATCCATCAGATCCCATCTAAACACCAGCAACTTCTGGCGGGTTACTAAACTTGTGCGTAGTCTTTCGTTATCACGGTGGAACATAATACTTTTACGATTGGCCTATTCTAGATGCTTTTCGTTGATGAATTCATTAAATTTGTCCAATTGTATTGGTGGTTTGGTTCTGTGATAGCAGCTCAGAATACACAACGCTTTTGTAATCTCACCAAATTTATAACATAACCTTAGTTTGGTAAATATTTGCTTTCTAAGTGGTTGCAGTTTATTCACCGGGCTTGCACCATGACCATTTTCACACGATGTTGTCGTAAACTACCCATTTCTCATCGGTAGCAGCAATATGTTTGAGAAATGTTTAATATTTTTGCGACCTCTCGAGTCGTGTAACGGCGGTTTGCTTTAATTAATGCCTTTATTTTATCGTTTTCGGCTTCAACTGGCCCTCCTGAATGGACGCACCTTACCGTACACAGAACTTAATATTTCATGAGCTTGCGCTGCGTTTTTCTCTATTCTGAAGTAAAATAGTTAGTAGTAATTTCAATTAGAAGCTGCGTCATTATTGGAAATAATTTCAATTTATTTGTTATTGATAAATTAGATCTTATATTGATAATTGGATATAGCTCATCATAGTTTTTGTCTTTTAGATCTGATAAGTGATCGTTTTTGACTAGGAAAGACGGTAGTCGAAAGTTATACCAAAATATTTAATTTCGCCATTAATCAAAATCTTCAAACATTGGAGTTTTGGAGAAATTCGATTTTTCTCGTCTTGAGATACGGTCTGCTTAAATGCATCATCTTCAAGTTGTCATTATTTGCCTAATTCTCAAAGTAAAGCGGCTAGAAGAAAATTATTTAGCTGTGGGTTCTTTAATAATAGCCATGTCATCACCTTATAAGGTAATTATTACCGGAATCAGATTTCGAAAGTCACTGATGATGTAGAATTTTAGAGACGGGACAGAGCTTCCAACGCAGATCTTATATTCTCTGGATAATCGGGCATTGGAACGGGTCTAAGATTCAGAGAAAAAAGACCCAAATATAATCCACAATTTTAATTTCAACGTTGAACAAGCTAATGTAACAATAGCTCGATGGAAGGCTAGAGGATCTACCTGCTCCATGCTGGTAACTGCCTATAGGCCGATAGAAAACAAGAAGCATTTCCCAAGATAGACCAAATTTACCCTTATATTCGTGAAATTTGTAATTTTGCGTATTTTGAACTGCTTAATAAGATCAATTAACTCCATTAGCACTAAAAAGCGGTCGGAGGCAGATCTGTCTTCAATTGTTGTTTATATGGCACGTTTTTTTCGGAAGGCCTGGTTTTAAAACTAATGTCAACATTATCGCTGGCGTTAAAATAAATGGATGCTTAGCAAAAACTTTAGTCTTATCGATCTCAAAAGAGACAAAGCCAATTATTTTTATCGTTTAACAGAGTTTTGGTAATAATTCGTTGATTCTAAACGACCTTCTCAATGATTATTGAATAAATAAAGTAGTTGATCTTTGACGTGTTCAGCTACCTTAAGAAATTCTGTGCAGAAAAACGGATTTTGAGTGTGTTATCTTCTACTGTAGGTAATTTTTTATCTTTAACCAGAGACCAAAGCCCATTAGGGATGTTTAGATACCGGACCTAAGTGGTAATTCTGTAATGTCGAGATGGTTACTTATAATTATAATTCAACCGATTGAATCCATGTAGATGATTTTGCTTATGTTGCCTTCAAGGATTAAAGACTGACGAGGGTAAAGGTATATTTTATATTTCAGGAATAGACGATCCAGATGCTGCCATCTCACTTCAGAAGTTACTAATGTTAAATTCGATTTATTGTCTGTAGAGTTGTTCAGAACGTTTTTAGTAGTAGTATCATTTATTTATTCTAATATGCTTACATAACATTCCAAAATTGTACATAAAATCCATTAATATCAACAAAAATTTCAGTCACATATGGAAAGGGCAGAGTTCACAATAGAGCGTTCTTCCACTCGTACCAACACTTTCTTCCATGAGAAACGTGCTTTTTGGAGCTCATCTCAAAATATTTTAACTTTGTTTTAGCCAAATGTGGCATATTTTATTCTCAAAAGGAACATACACAAATATGTGACTTATGTCGTCTTGACATTTATGTGCGAAAAAAATTGGAAATAACTAAATGGTCACATTATTTTAATTGACTGTTCTAATGATGCACTTATTATTACAATTATAGCATTGTCATGTGGAAAATTTTATGTTTGTTTACTTTTTCATAGAAAATCTTTACAATACCGGAAGTTCTCTTTGGTGAAAAGATAGCCATACCGCAATAACAATAATAGTGTAAAATATTCTTGAGCTGATAAAACATCTTAATGAATAGTAAAAAAACGGATTATCTGGTAAATGTAATTAGTATTGAAAATTTGATCACGCTCTTAATTGGTAAATTTTTTAATTCATCCCTTTTATTATAAGAGAATATGATATCCATGAAGGAAACTCACTTAGCAGAGTGTTGTATTATTCAAACTTCACCTGTGTGGTAGTTCTTGGAATTATTTGGAAACATATATCTTTTCTAGTCTGAGCTCAAGTAAAATTATCGCTATGACTTGGAGATCCAGTCCTTCTTAAGACGTTACAGCATCACCTAGTAAATTGCGGTGAAACACAGATTAATGGGGGCTAATTAAGTACCAATATTTTGAGGACATAGATGTTTGATAGTAGTATTATTTCGTATTTAAGGTTTTCGGAAATTGGTTATTAGTGTTACTGTAAAAGATTATAGCAAGCTATTTGATAAACTCCAGTACACTGATGATTTCAGTTCAGAAATGAAGTAGAGCATTTCATTAAATACGTATCTGAGGACTTTAGCAAAAATCTGCAATAATTGTAAATAGGAGGAGTTGCGTAACCCACATAGTATTTGTCTTTTGTATATGATAGACAATTACTTTATTAGTAAAAACGGTATTTTAACAGCGAAGACGGTAGTTGAAAGCTATTCTCAAACATTTAATATCGTCTAGATTATATCCTCTTAAATAGAAAGCATTTTAGATAAAACTATGTTTTCTCTTTGATTTGTTGAAATGTATTAATCCCAAATCGCCGTTATTTACCTACTTCTCAAAGAAATCAAGAACGGCTAGAAGACAACTATTTAGTTGAACAGTAGGTTTTTTAATTATAGCCATGTCATCAGCTTATTTGGTGATTATTACCGGAACCAGATTTGGAAAGTCGCTGATGAACAATGTACAAATTTAAAGACCGAACAGAGCTCTGTGAATCACATACACAGAGCTTACATTCGATGGAAAGCGTGTTGTTAATTTTGCGACAAAATTTTCTGTCATAAAAAACCATTAATGACTTGAATTAGATATTCAGGGAATTAGAGATGGATGATTTTGTAATTGAAGCCTTCGTGTCACATCCTGCCGAAAACTTTTTAAATGTGCAACTATGAACTTAGTTGCGCCTAAAAGCTAATTGAAAATGAATAAACCGACATAGAAACAGATCTAAAGCCCCAAAAATAATCCACAATCTTAATTTCAACATTGAGCAAGCGAATGATATAGTTATTACCTGTTTTAATGATGCTTCTAGGCCGAAAGAAAACATCTAAAACATATCACAACATTTGCTATGATAGGAAACCAATTCTTCCCTCATATGCGAGGTGAAAATAGCCTTAATACTTGGAATTTTACTTTTTTTGAGTTTCTTAATGAAATCAATTATATCTATTAGCACTTAGAAAGCAGTAGGACGACAGAGCTATCTTCAATTGTTGTTTAAAAGGCACGTTTTGGCTGAAGTACTGATTTTAAATTTACGGTCAATATTTTCGCTAGGATTACAAATAAATTTATGATTCGCAAACACCTCTTCCTTATCGATCTTAAAATAGACAATGCTATTTATACCTTAATTTATTGTTTGTGCGACCATACAAACTTCTGAACAGAGTTTGGGTATTCATTAGTTGACTACAAAATGATCTTCTCAGTGATTGCATAAACTACGTAGTTGGTCTCTGAATTACCAAGCTACTTAAAAAAAATCTGTACAGAAAAACGGATTTTGAGTGCGTTCTCTCCTACTTTAGGTATTTTTTTTATCTTGCCAGAGATCAAAGCACATTAGGAATTACCTTTTTAATAATTATGATCTTTTATTTCAGTGTATATGCAGATTGGCAGGTTGTTTTCTTGGCTCTCTATCGTTTCTTTTTCATTTCTGTTAATTAGGTATCTTTATCATCGCCCGAGGATGTTGACATAGACTCTAGATGTTACATATAAAATTAAGAGAAGTGGACTATGTTTGTTTGTATCCATTGTAGTTATTTTTTTAATATCGCTGATTGTCTGCATGTTATCGCTGTTCAGGTGAAATTTTGAGTATCCTTAGCTAGTAGGGTTTCTACCGACTAGATTAGATTAGAAAAGGTCGTTTAGCTATAGACAGCCCCACAGAACTGCGACCTGGTTAGATCTTTTGTACTAATACTCTACTACTAGTATATACCCAGGAAGTCAATTTTCTTGGTAAGGTCAATTAACATCTTATGAAGACATACCCTGATCTTTTCTGATGTTAATGGTATTTTTCCGGTTGGGGCTAGTCTGGTGGTAGTCGGTGTTACACACACGAATAGGATGTGCTCGATGGTTTCGCTTGCATCCACATAGTCTATAAGATGGTACTTCACTAGGCAATATCCTATAAGGAGACCCGTGACTAGTCTCATCTCGCTTTTAGTGAGGCGTAAGAGCTGTTTGATTCTGCTTGGCGAAAGGTCAATAAACATTTTAGATTACCTTTGCCTTTAACTTGGTGTGTTAATAACTCAGTGCCCTGTTTTGTAGTGTTGGAGTGGTCTTTGGAAAGGACCTTGTTTAGCCTGCGTTTTGGGATTTTATAAGTAACCCTTTCACAGAACGTCATCTATGTTTTCTTTTTTGATTTTCTTAACTCCATATTATATTCCGGTAATGCCTGTCTATTAGATGCCTATTTTCTTTGTTCACGTGACCTAAATCCTTGATCCACTTGTGCACGTCTCTATAGGGATATCTCTTTAGAGGACAACTGAATTTATTCGCTTTTAGGACACTATTTCTGAGCAGACTCATTGCTATTTCTAGCCCTTCTGCGATCTGGATGTTGAGGTAGAGATCCTCGGTTTTAACAATTAAGCACTCTCTAAAGAAACTCTATTCTGTTTCTCGAATTTCTTCACCTCATTGCGCCATCTTTGGTGACCTTTATATCAAACTCAATCTGCTGATGATCCTACAAAGAGTGTTCTTCCAAAACATGTTATTTTTGACTTGTACTTGCTATGACAGCATCAGCTAGGGAAATGTCCAACACCCTATAATTGTTAGAGACAATTAATTCATGTTAAGTTAACTTCCTTACCTCTATTATTGATATCTGTGCTGCCCGACACTGATACTAGGTTGTGAACGTTTGAATCAAAGCCTAGGAGGAGGTGTTTATTGCCTTTTCTGAATACAGCGAATGTCCGATATGTTAGACCAGATAACGTAACTAAGAGGTAATTCTGCTAGTTGTAGACTTATGAGGCTATGTTATAACATGTTAATGGCTGACGTTTAATATATCGATGATGGCTTACTTTAATTGGACCGGTTGGATTGATGTAGATGATTTTGCTTATGTTGTCTGGATTGAAGATTGGCGTGGGTAAAGATATACGTGAGTGCCTCTTATATTTCGGGAATAGATGATCTAGGTACTACAAAGTCAATGTGATCTATCGTGAGATTAGAGCTTTCTTGGGCATTGGTGGGATTGATCTAAATTCAATATTGCATGTACATTTAGGTGTCAAAAATTGTCCGCGTTGGATTCCACAAAATTTAACAATCGTTCCAAAAGGGCTTGCGGCGATTGGTAAATAAAATACTTAAGAAATACGATTTCAGTGCTTTAAAACACGTAAAAGGTGATCAATCATGGATATATTCGTATGGGCCCAAAACTAAAGTTGTTCGCGCACAAAGCACTTCGAAGCAAATTTTCCATCTGGTATTTAGAACAATTGGATATATGGTATCTACAGTGTAATATCCAATGGTCAAAAGTAAAGACAGTTTTGATCATTTGATAACCCAACCACTGGCCATAATTTATTTAATACTAATCATGAATTCATTATATTCTTAATATTTATATGATAGGTTTAGCAATTATCTCAACCTAAAGATCACAATTAATTTTTTTGTTTGTTTTAGGTTATTGATGTATCAGAAAACAACGTCACGGAGATACAAAAGCTCAGTTTTAAAGACATATACTTAGCCAAAATTAATTTATCGAGAAATGCGATTAATAAGATCGAAGCCGGCTCCTTCATAAACTGCGCCAATATGACTCTTCTGGATTTATCCTTTAATCAGATTGAAAACATCCCCAAAAGGGCTTTCGATGAAACAACATATCCAACCGAACTTAATTTAGCTTACAACAAACTAACAGAATTAAACCAGGTAAGAAATTATAAATATTTTGTGTTGATTATATTATTATGTTTAATATTTTTAGATTCCGTTGCAAAATATGACTGGAATACGAGTATTAAACGTATCGCATAACCAAATAATGAAAATACCTAGACACACATTTCCCAAACTATACGAACTACACACCATTGATATATCCCATAATCAACTGTTTGATATTTACAATTCAGTTTTTCAAACATTATTCTCTTTGCGTACACTTGATCTTAGTTACAATAACCTGACCACTATTAAACCTAGCTCGTTTGGATCTCTACCGACTCTTCTAGAACTGAACTTAAGCAACAACGGACTGAAAGATATGGCTCGAAGTGCACTGACACGTTTAGCCAGTATGAGGGATTTGATTTTAAGAAATAACCATCTAAGTACAATGTTTATATTACCTATATCGGTTGGTAAATTGGATTTATCTGGAAATGAGTTTGAAGAACTACCCGAACAGCTGTGGCCTTCAATGAATTCCTTGCTTCATTTGGACATGAGTAGAAATAAATTAAGGAACAGTTTAAAGAAAGGCAGTTTTCTAGGATTGCTGACGTTGCAGAAGTTAGATTTGAGTTATAATGAAATAGGCGAGGTTCCATGGGCTGCCCTTAGTGATTTGTCTTCATTACAGTATCTTTATTTAGAGGTAAGTTTTATTATTATTAATTTTATTTAATAATAATTACAAACTTTATTATTTATAGTCTATTATTGATATAATTAGCTATATCATATCCTTATAAAATAATGCTTTGATGTTCTGATTATTATCCGAAGTTTGGGATAAAATTGCAGGCTAATTACCCCCATAAATGGTCCCCTAATTTAGTTTCCTTGCTATATTATTGACTATTAATAAGGGTCTATTAGTATTGTTATATCAGTAAATATGTACTGCAAACTCCATTAACATACACACAAACTCCGATAAGTTATTGATTGAAGGTCCATTGTCTTCAGACAGTTTTGGTCCTTGAGGAGCCATTCTGCCCATGTCATGCACACACATAATGAATGTCCCACGTCGTCCCCGACGTCCCAACATTCCCTTTTATTCCCCTATCCTCGATCAAACTTTACCTGTAATTTACGCCAAACTATGAGCATTTTCCCCACAAACTTCCTAAACGGCTCGCTGACGCCATGTACAATAACTATAATAATATACCGCTGAAATTATGTAATGTCCGTGTAAGAGAAATACACTACATAATTCATAACTACAAGCGAAATAGATAGGATCGGTGAGATATATAAATATAGAATAGGAATGCAATATTTAAAAAAATTGTGAAATGTAATTAGGAATTATGAATTATAGGTGAATTTTAATTAAAAACAATTGTAAATTCTTATTAGCAAATAGGTAATTGTGGAGGCCTCTACTTTGTGATACATTCTTATTAATAAATGATTTTAAATACCTTTTTATATATCACACACTTTTATTTTTAATGTGACTATAGTTTCGACAGACTTTCTGTCATTTTCAAACTATAGTTATAGTAAAATCATTTATTTCTTATTAGTAAGTTTATAATGATATTTTTTGTTAAATAAATTTAAAATAATGGTTAACTTATAATTGTTGTAATTTTGTATTAAATTAAACTAAAAAATGTTAGGATTGCCATTGTAATGATTTAACTTATTAAGAATTACAAAATGAATGTATGAAAACCGTAATCAGGAGACAAATAGAAATAAAATGGAGAATATTATTTTACAATAAAATAATCAACAAACTCCGTTTAATTTAACTTCAACTTTGGATTATGGTTATTTGAAATAAAACAATACACTTAAGAGAGTTCACTACACACAGTTGCTTCATGAGGCAGATGAATAATATTACGTTTATACAAAAAAATCGTTCTTATATTGATAATATAAAAGGAACTTCTGATTTATGCACCATCAATTTTGCAAAGAAGTTTGAAAGTTCACATTTATATTCCATATTATAAAGTTATATTGATAACCGCTTAAATTTAACATAAGGTAATACTAAACATGTAAACGACAAAATTTTCTTTAGAAATAATCTCAGAAGACGTAATTTTTAAACCAAATGCCTACTAATTAAAATCAACTAAATTCAACTCACTTGAATGTCTTAAAAGTTTATAAATATCCTCTTTCGTCTTATATATTAGTACTTATTACATTACAGGGTTATAAAATATTTAAACAAAAATAAGTAAATACAAAAAAGAAAAACACAAAAAAATCACTTCTATAAACTAAAACTAAAAATTAAAATTAAATACTTTAAATGCTTAATAATAAATCAATATACTAATAAAAACAAAATTATAGTTTATATTGATTAAGCATAATCACTAAAAAAATGTCATTAAAGTACTTGTTTCCATTCATACTCATATGAACTATGGGCGATTTTCGCAAAATGTTCGATTTTGAAATACAGATGTAAAAAGTACTTGAATAGCGTGATGATAGACGAGGGACAGACAAAAAAATTTGAAAGAGCAACTGCGGACAATCTACAGTATTATTGATCAGTTTAAGTATAAATAAGGCACTGTAATTTTCTCAGCAGCATTACTATATCTAGGTTTTGTTGCAGACATGTGGCATCACCAAGACATTTAATTGTGTTATAAATTTTTAAGTCATCGGTGTAAGCCAAGACGGGGCACGAAATCGAAGTTATAAGGTCATTAATAAATAAAATAAAAACACAGTGGTTCTGAATTCGACCCTTGAGGAACACCAGATTGACTATGAAACAAATACGACTTAAACCATTATAGTGAACATAATTAGTCGTGTTTACAAGATAAGATGATATAAACTCTATTAACTGAGAAGTGAACCCAAAAGCACCAAGCTTTCTTAGTAAAATATTATGATCAATTGTGTCAAACGCACGACTGAAGTCCGTATAAATAACATCTGTCTGCAAAATCGTTTATCTTTAGCAAAGTTAGATACGATGGCTATAGGCCTATAATTCTTGGTAAATTAGGCGATTCACCTGTTTTGAAAATGCTCGCAACCTTCCATACATTAGGAAATGTTGCCGTACGATGAGCTAAATTGAATATCATACATAAGGGCTTGGCTAGTATATATTTACAATATTTTAAAAGGAAGCTTGGTATTTTATCATCACCACAAATAGATGAATTCTTTAACCCACTAATACTCTTAATTACTTCATCCTCAGTAATATAAGGTATAAAGAGTGTTTCGCTGAGTGATAAATATTCATTCGATGTCGAAATACTTTTGGGGTGGTAGATTTTAGAAAATACATCGGCGAAACCATTCACAATATCTTGTGGCGATGATAAACTTATGTCTTTATACAACATCTGATTGGAAATTCTTGAAGTGCCTTTTCTTTCCCTCACAAACTTCCAAATGTCTTTGAGTTTGCTTTTAAAATTATTTTCAATATTTAACATATAGGATGCAAAGGCAGTGCTAATCTGGGATTTAGTTAGAGACCGCAATCTTTGAAATTCAGAGCGATAGAAGGATGAGTTAGAGGATTTCCATTTCCTATGGTAGCGAAGTTTCAATTTAATGTTCCTTTTTATATCTGCCATAAACCATGGTGGAAAACGGTTAGTATTTTTTATATTATGTAACGAAACGTGCTTATCAAGAGCCCTGTACAGACGATTATAAAATTCGCTACCCGTGACGTTGGACGTGCTACAGTTGAGCAAGTTGTAAAATATTCATGAAATTTAAAACAGAAAGACATTTAGGATTCCGACTGTTGATCAAGTCAGCAACACCAAAATATATTAAAATCTAACAATGATATCAAGAATTAGCAACTCAATTGACTCAAAAAATAGATTAAGCATTTCATACGATATATCTGGCGGAGCATATATAACAATTGAGTAAACAATTACATTTACATAAAATAAAATCAATTAATGGCACCAATGATTCAATATGCTTAGTATCAATATGTTCATAAGATATACTATTTGCAAACGCCATTAAGACTCCACCCAAAATAGATCGTTGAGTCGCAGAACTATTCTGGTCATGGCTGACCTCACTATAATTAGTATTAAATATTTCTGTATTAAATACAGATTCATTTAACCAAGTTTCAGTCAAAAATATAATCGAACTACAAAAGCTGGTATAAAAAGAATGTGATTTAGTTTTATAGTTTTAATGCCTCTAACAATGTGGTAATATATATTGATGTTTTTGCAAATATTTCTCGGTAGTATTAGTTTTCCGAGATGTCCTTCACAATAGTCGGTATACCACGGATATATTTAATCCTAATATGTTTTCCCCGGCATTCGCCCTACGCCACATTTCCCTCTTGACTTTTCGATAGTGCTCGATTTGGCAGGGTGTTTGATCTCACGAGATATTTAATGTTTTAAAAGTATGACACTGTTTCAGTTTGGTTATGTTGCGGATTGCTGCCATAACCATCAATTCATAGGCAAGCCGAATCTTTAAAGGTCATTTATTATTTGGGCAGGTCTGATCATACTTTCCAAGTCTGGTGGGCTTAAAAAGACTTTGCTCAACTTGTAGTAAATACAAAATTTAGTTTCAGGTAACCCACAAATGCTAAACATTACAATGAAGTATGTAACAATACTAATGCAAATAATTGTTTTATGGCCAAAAAAGTTGAAACCTTACACTCTATCAGTGTTTTACTTAGTGACACCATGAAGTTTCAACAAATAGCAGTTTCATCGATACAATGCTCTATACAATAGTTTTGATGACAGCCATTTTTTTTACTCCATAACAACTTGGTATTATGATGTTATGATAGCACAAGAAAAAATAGTAGTTATTTTCAATGAAGATGCAGAATATTTTGAGATCATTTTAACGAAAATAAATAACATACTACTACTTCTAGTCTTAGTAAGACTGATTGTTGTAGATTTACGAAATATTGATTTATATAAAAGTAATTTGCGTTTACTAATTCGACAACTATCAAAGAAACACTAGTTTTAATGTTTTTATTGTTATCAAATAAACTTTGAGAATTTTAATATACGTTGGACATTTTTGTAGTAAATTTGATGTGAAAGAAATATGAAAACGAAAAGGATTACTATTGATTTAATTATAATGAACTATCAAAAATTAAATAATGTTACAGTCAAGTTTATAAAACATCTACAGGCACTTCATCAGGTCGTGGTATTAGCCATGGAAGTGGTGGTTTCAATAAATAATTTGCTTGTTAGTCATAAGATTCATTGTTGTAGATTTAGGAAATATTTAAGTATTTTTAAATTATTGTTTAATTTTATAAAATCACTTACTTATATTCGATTATAATATACATTGACTAAAAATATATAGAATATCTACAAAGTAGTTATTTTCGAGTCGAATAAAAGATGTACCCTTATTTCCTATGCTAAGCAACACAACAATAACAAGGCATAAAACACTTCTGTTAAATCACACAATTTCCAGTATTGGGTAGTTTTTAATGAAGTATTATTATTCATATAAATTTTTATTAATATTTATATTTTGACGGGCTTAACTATTTTTTTGATACACTTAACTTTTTCCGTCGAATACACCAGTGGGGTCTAGAAAACCACTAACCTCAATATCAATAAGGATTTATATTCCAAAAATAATAATGCTTCCATTAATAATTGTTAAATTTATTGTTTAAAATGCTTGATTAGAGAGCAAATATTAGGCTATATTATTGATTGATATTACATTAACATTAACATAACTTAGCATCAAGGTCTATCATTGAGACTGTATGCTCTTCAAATTGTTTCGCATCTACTTAAAATCCACTTAAAATTATTTACTAAGGTGATGATCTACCTGACAAAGCCACTGTGTGGTGAAACATTGTCATAAAAATAAAAACGTTTTTGAAACCACATATTGTATAATAAGTATTTTATTAAGTGATGTGGAGTTTTAACATGTAACTGCCTCATCAATCCAGTATTCAAAATTATTTAATTTATTTATTTTATAAATATTTACAAGTATTTTCTGTTTCGATCTGCAATATAGTAAAATTTTATACATCATTTTCTTATGTGGACACGCATACACTGAGGAGATACTTTTCAATCGCAAATTATACATCATTTCTTATTTTTCCATGAAAATATTTTACCACACAATAATAGTCCCTAGCCTTATATTTTCTTATATTATTAGTATGCTGATGATAACTTTTAGATTAGTCATAACAAAACTTTAAATAAAATAATAATCCAATTACAAAGGTTATAAGAAAATATTGAAGTATGGTATAATAAAAATTTCCTTTTAATTAATCTTTCAAAATCGGAACAGTTCATCCTCTTTCTATTTATTTGATCATTAATATCAGCAAATATAGTATAATTAGAATTGCTAAGAGGGTATAGTTACTATAATGAGATCACCCAGTGTCAGATAAACAAGAATGTTAAATGAGTAGTTTGTTTTATGAACTAAGAAATATAGATAATACTAAATCAAAACACTGTAATTCATCAGAAAAATTTAAGGTTATATATTAACATATTTCAAAACTTTTTTTCAACTTTTGACATTATTAAATAATAACTGAGTTTATCACGCCGACTGATATTTTTTTTTAATTTTTCGAGATGTGTCTCTTTGATTTAGGTTTAAAGTTTTTGATTTCTGCTAGCCTAAAAAATTTGGTTATTTACAGTTGGTCTAAAGAAAGTCTAATCGATTTGATAGAACGACCTTGTTACCCATTTTCTACAATATCTACAACAATAATTTATACCAAGCCTACAAAACAAATTACATGTTAATAAGTTGTTTTATATAACGTTATACGACGTAGTATTAACAAGGAAAGTAGTTTCAATAAGTGTTTTGTTTTGTAGTTAACAAGACACATTTTTTCTAGGTTTATGAAACAATTTATATTTTTAAAATATTAAATATTAGTATATTGTATAATGAGCATACAATGATACCCATTGCCCACGAGTATGAAATTCATACGAGTGGGCAATGGTCATTGTATGCGAATTGTACACTATACTTTTTCTACGATTATACATATGAATTAAAAAATTCAAATATAGATTTCTACTAATTGACATTGAACAAATTTTTATTTATTAAAAATATACGTGATATTGATACAGTTATGAAACATTCTTGGAGATCATGTATATGATGGAAAATTTACCGTAGGGTTTAATTTTGTAACAAAACTACTCTTATTATTATTACTTACCATTTTTTTGCGTAAATTTCAACTCACTCGCAATTTTATTTTGACGTTTAATTTCACGTCAGAAACGTCAACTCAAAAATCAAATTTTATAATGTTCGTATAATATTTGCGTGTAATTGAAAAACGTTATTTTTTATATTTAAGGAAATAATAATAATAATAATCTTTATTCCGTAGACCATATAGTGTACACAATATACATTTATAGTATTGGAAGCGTCAAAATACAAACTTAAAGTATTATTTCTTACATAATATCATCACATAAATTATAAAACAATTTTTCACCTGTATTAATTATAAAAAACGTTTAGTCTGATTCAATATTAATATTATTAATACTATGTTATTGTAATATCCCTCTCCTGTTTAACTATTGTAGCACTAGTGCTCCAATGGAAATATTGTAACACTAGTGCTACAATATATATATTGTAGCACTAGTGCTACAATGGTTGCTATGACAATGAATATATAATATATACATAACATACAATGTACTACTTTGTATAATCAAAAAGTAACCTACAATTATGTTATTTCATTATAGGAGTAGAAAAATGTTTTTGTTCACTATTTTTACATGATATTTCATAAAAAGTATCAAAAAGCCTCTCAAATATGTAATATATATATAATCATATAGCCTTCTACTTGTTAAGAGTGTAGGGTTTTTCTTCCCTCTATTTATCTTCTTATTTCTCTTTTATAAACTTCTTCATTTCTATTGCTCCAATCCTGCTTTTCTGTCTCTTGTTTAGGGTCCATCTCTCACGTGGTTAATACTGGTCTAAATATTGTTTTGTACACTCTTATTTTTGTTTCATTTGACACTTCTTTTTTTTCTATTATAGTTTCCTTTATTTTATAGAATAATTTACTTGCTTTTTCTTTTCTCATTCGTTTCCGCCTTTTTCTTAAAAATTCACACCTAAATACTTAAAATCTCTTGTTTTTTCTATCTTTACTCCATCTACTTCTTTATTCAGTTTTTCTTCATACTTTGTTATAGCCATTACTTTCGTCTTTTCTTGATTCATTTTCATTCCTTTTCCATTTAATGTTTCGTTCCGCATTCTGCTGACACAACAAAGTCATCTGCAAATGTACATATTTTTATTTGTAATATCTCCCTCTTTCTGAATCATAATACGAGAGGCTTCGTTGATTTGTCCGCTTCCTTTATTATTTCGTCCATAAATATAATAAACAGAAATGTGCTTAAAACTCCTCCTTGTCTTAGTCCTATGTTTGTATGGTAGCTTTCTGACACCTAAATATTTGTAATTTCTTATTTTTTGTATCTTTGTACATACTATTGTATCAATATCAATATCAATAGCTTGTATCAATTTTTTGTCTTTCTTTCTCTCTTTCAGTAATATCCAAACATTTTTCCTTTGTACCCTATCGAATTCTTTTTCTAAATCCATGAACACACGATATACTTTTCTACCATTATTTCTTTTGAATTTGAAAACGTTTTCTTGTGTACTTTTTCCCTTTTTATATCTATTCTGTAGTTCACTTAGCTCCATTTCTACCATTTGCCTTAATTTTATTTCGAGAATTTTTTCATATATTTTTGTTATTGTACTTAGTAAGGCGATACCCCTGTAATCGCAGAAGTCTATCTTAAACCCTTTTTTGTACCAGTACTATAAGCCACACTTTTAGATCTTCCAGTATTGTCTCTTCCTTACACATTTTATTTATTATTCGATTTAATAAATGTAATCTCTTATCATTAATATTTTAAATCATTTCTGTTGTAATCTTTTCTTCTCCGGGAACTTTGCCATTCTTTTTGTCTCCCCTGTCTGTAGTTTTTCAAAATATTCGTTTCAACTCTGTATAACTTTTCTCATGTTTCGCTATTTTCTCGTCATCCTCTTTTGCTCTCTCATTTCTTGTTTTAGTCAGATTGTTTACTATATTGTTTTTTCACCAAACTCTTTCCAGTTTTTGTTTTGTTTTGCCCTTATTATGTTTCTCTTAGTCTTTGTCCGTTCTTCTTTATATTCTTTATAGCTTGTTATTGTTTTGTTTTTCAAGTATTTTTAATTTCCGTTTTTATTTCTGCATTACACCAAACTGTTTGTTTTTAACTTTTTATCACTTTAGTTGTTCCGCACACTGCTTTAGTCGTTTTGATTATAGTTTCCTTATATTTCTTCCACTTTTTTCTTCTCACCAGTTCTCTCGCCACTTCCAATTTTTCTAAGGGTTAACTTAATTTTAAATTTTATATTTATTTGATGATGTAAATATCTTAATTCCAAAGATAAGTAGGCTTAAAATGGATCATTATTTTTATTCAAGTTTTGGACTACAATCCTAATATTCTGTACATGTATAAGTAGCAACTATAATAGTAACTATCTTGGCTAGAACTAGAACAAGTGTTTCCAACCAAGATAGTTCAAACATATTCACCACGGAATAAGTGAGCATTTAAATAAATATACAGGGTCGCTGATATGTATGGCAACGGTCGAATATCTCCTAAAGTAAGAGAGCTAGCGAAAAATGTTAAGATACAAAAGTTTTAGGTTTTTTTTTAAACTATCAGAATCAAGATAAATTAAGTATATAGGATGAGTTACAAACTCAGGACGAAACAAACTTGCTTTTTCTATAATGGAATACCCCGTATATTGTTCTATATTTCAATTCATCTCGAAATTCTACAACAAATTGGTACAGCACATCATAAAGCTAAACTTGACTGTTTTAGAGATATCGAACTTTGAAAATGATATACGTTTTACTTAAATGTATCATTTTCGCGCGAAAATTATCCAATCAGAAGTAGTTTTGTGTTTAATGACGCAGCATATCCATCTCCATAACAACGCTGCGTCCTACCTACCTTTGACAAGTGACTTGATGGCTAACTATTTTTGTATAATTTATAAAAAAAAATTGATTTTCAAAGTTCGATATCTCTAAAATGGTCAAGATTAGCCTTATGATGTGCCATACCAATTTTGTGTAGAATTTCGAGATGAATTGAAATATGGAACAATATAAAGGGTATTACATTAAAAAAGAGCAAGTTTGTTTCGTTCTGGCTTTCTAACTGATCCTGTATACTTAATATGTCTTTATTTTGACAGTTTTTAAAAAAACCCTAAAACTTTTGTATCTTAAAATGTTTCGCTAGCTCTCTTACTTTAGGAGATATTCGACCGTTTCCATACATATCAGCAACCCTGTATAATAATAACTATATTATATTTATTTTTTCTAGGGAAATAACTTGACAACACTTCGAAAGGGTGCCTTCGGAAGATTACCTGTAGTGTTTGAACTAAATCTGGCACACAACAAGCTCAACAATATCAGTGCTCTTGCTTTCAATGGACTTCTTCAGCTTATTGTGCTAAATATGACCAACAATAATATTTCTTATATACCATCAGAAGCTTTTAAAGGTAAGCACATAATATTGTTTAATAAATAAAAAAGTGGTAGTTACGCTGTTTATTTATATAATTTTATATTTAAAATCGCATTTATTCTGAATTTTTTCCGCTCAAATTATTTAGAAAAATAAAAATTTATTTCAATACAAATATCTGTGAAATCTTAAAATATATGTATGATGTATGATGTTATTTATGCTTTCTTCTTTTAGTATTAGACATATAACCATTTGAAAATTTACGAATATTAGTCATTCTATTAGAAATTATATCAGAATGTTTCAGTAAGATTTTAAATTTGAATACGTGATAATAAACATATTTAAAAAAAGTAGTATAGTTATATCCGCATCGTCTAAATAAGATTCTACTGTCAATTTACGACTCTATCGTAGTAACTAATCAAGTACAACAGAATATTTTTGAGTCACAAAACTAAGGTGTTTAAAATTTAATTCTTTAAACTTTGAAATAATGTAATCATGAGAAGTGGCGCAACCTAGTCGAAAAATACGAATGCAACACTATGTTTTATCAGAATATAATTATAAATATGTACAAATAAGTTCAGTCCATGCTCAAAAGATGGTTCTAGGTGTTAAATATTTCATAATGTGCTGATTTCGGTGGTTTAAGATAGATTAGATATCTGTCAATATTACGCAGTTTGTATTACTTCCAGTTACATAAAAAAAATATTTTTTTAATATAGAAATTATCAAGAACGTGAACATTTAATAACTATAGGCTTTTATCATTCAATTATTTGAAAGAGTGAATATGTCATTTTTTGTACAGTAAGCAACAGTTGTTTTAATTGGCTGAAGCATATCGAATGCTTGTAAAATTTTATAGTGAAAATTACTCCTTACTACTCCAAAGTAAATCTCCATTCCCTGTCACCAACTGAGATACGTTGATGAGATCCAAAATAGATCGAAACCAGTCCGTGGCTGTTATTTGTTATTGCCAGGAACAATAATTAATATACATTTAAAACTACTCAGATGGGATATATTACTGCACTCGCTGCCTTTGTTGGACACTATTATTTCTCGATATGATTTTTGTGAACATAATGATTTGCCATGTCACCGTTTTATCACTTCAAAAGAATTGGAAATTGGCTCCTAATTTGAATCGCGTTTAAAGATGAGACATTATTTAAAGATATAATTCAAAAGTTGCTGTAGGAAAAAGTAAAAGTGATGAATAATATTCTGACTAACCTTTTAATTTATTTTGTCTTAAAATAAATGCAAATTTTATCATAAAAAACAGAACAGAACAGAACAGAAGTATATATATATATATATATATATATATATATATATATATATATATATATATATATATAATCTAAAATCCCCATCTACCATATGATGGTGTAGGGGTAAGTTGGTTAATTATTCATATGTACAAATTTTGCCCATTCTTTTTTTTTTCTTGTGAGTCCTTTCGCTTCTGTCCATGTTTTCCCTCGTTTTTTCAAAATCTCCTCAATGGCCTTATCTCAGGTCTGTCGTGGTCTTTCTCCGGTTTTTCTTTTACCTATTCTTGCTTGCCATATTTGTTTCACAGGCTTTGTGCGTCCCATTCGTTGTAGATGTCCCCAAAAACTAAACTGTCTTCTTTCTATAAATTCGTCCAGCGGTTCTATTTCCAAGTCCTTTTTAATTTCGGTGTTTCTCATTTTGTCCATCTTTGTGACTCCTCTAACTCTCCGTAGGTATTTCATCTCTATCGCCTGTATTTTGCTCTGTTTTCCTCTTGTCAGTGTCCAGGTTTCGCATCCCAATGTCAACACCGGTCTAAATATTGCCTTGTATACTTTTATTTTGGTTTGCGAGATATTTCCTTCTTGTTAATAAACGTCTTATTCATTGCATAGTATAGTTTAATAATTTTTCTATTCTGCTGTTCAATTCTGTTTCCTGTTTTCCATTTCTTGTTATTTCTACTCCTAAATATCTAAAAGTATTTACTTGTTTTATGTATATGTCCTCTACCTTTATATTCATATCTATTTGTTCTCCTATTATCATTACCTTTGTCTTTGTTTTTTTTATCTTCATTTCATATTCCTTCAGTATTATATATTTAGGCTTTCTTGAAGTTCTCTCTTCGCACCAGCTATTATGACTATATCGTCTGCGAATGCCCCTTCTAAGATTTCTATTCTTTGCATGTTTCTATATACGATTTGTAGTTTCTTAGTCTTGTTTGTGCATTTTTTTAATATTTCATCTATGTATGTATATGATGAACAATGTTCGGCTTACTCCTCCGCCTTGTCTTAATCCTTCGTTTGTTCTAAAATCTTCTGAATGTTGGTTGTTTCTTACTACTACGCTGAATAATGATTCATCTGCCTGATGAAGCCATTGTGTGGTGAAACAATTGTAGCAGTATCTACAAAATAAAGCTAAACTCAAAACGACCGTGTTTTTCATTATAAGTTCATAGTTCTTCTCTGTTCACCCTGTCAAACACTTTTTCCATATCGATGAATCCGAGGTACACATTTTTCTTCTGTTGTTGAAATTTTTCTGTTATTGGTTGTAGAGTGAAGTTGTGATCTTGGATGCTTCTCCCCTTTCTGAAACCACTTTGAGCTTCATGAAGTGTTGGTTCAATAATTTTTCTCAGTTTGGTGTCAATAATTTGTTCAAATATTTTCATAGCTGTATTCAATTGTGTTATTCCCCTATAGTTTTGACACTATTTTTCGTCTCCTTTCTTGTATATAGGCACTGAAAAGTGCTGTCTTCCACTCTTTTAGTATTTCTCGCTCTTGCCATGCTTTTTTATATATGTCTAGTAGTATCTCCGTTCCCTTTACTCGCATTTTTTTCAACATTTCTGCAGTAATTTTGTCAACTCCGGATGCTTTTCCATTCTTCATATTTCTTATTACCTCCTGTATTTATTCTGTTTTAATTTTTTCGTTCGTTTCGTCATCTTCCTCTTCAATTACTATCTGTTGTTCTCCATCTGTTGTGTTTCATTGGTCCCCAGTAATTCCTCAAAATATTATTTCCACCTCGTCATTACTTCCTTTTCTCTGTTAGTATTTACCCTTCTTTGTTTCTTACCTGGTTTGTATTGTATTTATTTGTCTCTATACAAGATTTAGGTATTTTAAAAGTTTTTCATTTACTTTATTATCTTTTTCTATTTTCTCTCCAAATTATTTCCATGTTTTTCTCTTTTCCTTTGTTATTAGTTCCTTTACGGGTTTTCTTTTTTCTTTATATACTTTGTAGCTGTTCTCTGTTTTCTGCGTAAGGTAGTTTTGCCATGCCGTTTTATTTACTTTTATTTCTGTCTTAATTTCCTCTGTGCACCAGGCAGTTTGTTTTGTATTTTTACTTTTTTTGTCCACCCACATACTGTTTTTGCAGTGTCTAGTATATCATTCTTAAATATGGAATATATCTCTTCTATATTTCCATTTCTGTATTTTTCCTCGTTGATTTCTAATTTGTTTTTTTATTGCTTTTGTGTATTTCTTGCTTATTTCTTCGTTTCTCGGTTTATATGCTTTTATGTATTCAAATGGTCTGTTTTCTTCCAGGAATTTGTGTGAGCCTCTATTTTTCTTTGGAGTTTTCATCTTTGTCACTACCAGGTAGTGGTCATTCGCAATTTCTGGCCCTCTTCTCACTTTTGTGTCTATTACTGCATTTCTGTGGTTCTCTTCCACTAATATATTATCTATAATTGATCTTTTTTTTCTGCTCTTCGCCTCTCTTGTGAATTCGTGTATCTCTCTGTGCTCAAAAAATGTATTTGTAATGATCATGTTCTGTGTTATACAAAAATCTAATAGTCTTTTGCCATTGTTATTTCTCATGTTTTTATCATATACTCCTATTACTTTGTTGTACATTTTGTCTTGTTTACCTACTCTGCCATTAAAGTCTCCTACTACGGTTTGCTCTTTCCGTTGCTGTTGTTAGTTCGTCCCAAAATATGTCTTTGTTTTCTGTTGTATCATCGTCGTTTGGACCATAAGCAATTATTATTGTTCTTCGATTATTGTCAACATCTTTTAGCCCTACTGTAAGCGTTCTCCCTGACCATGCTTTCCACTCATCTATTTCTTTTTCTAAGTTCTTGTGAATGATGCATACTACTTCGGTTGCTGCTCTCTCGTTCTCTTCCACACCACTATATATCAGCACATGCCCATTTTCCGTCCTTATAATTACTTTCCCTTTCTTCTTTGTTTCTGTAATTCCCAACAAATCTACTTTGGTTTGTTCAAATTCATCCTCTAGTTCCAATTCTTTTCCTTGTAGGCTTCTTATATTCCATGTCCATAGTTTCCATTGTTGTTTCTCCTTATCTTTATTGACATTATCCATATTCATGCCCGGTTTGTTATCTGTGGTTATCATTTGCTCGGATTTTTGGCTTAGTTTTTTTGTCCCTTTTTTGTGACTTTGACTACCTCCACTTCTTTTTTCCCTTTGTTCCATTTGTACTCTATTACATTAATTTGTATTTTTCTGTATCCCATTCTTAATTCATTTCTTTTCTATTTTTATTCCTTCGTTATGCTTCTGATTTCTCTTTGAACTGTTCTTTCCTCCAGAGTTAAGTCATTTTCTATGTAGATTTTTGTATGCTTTATATTACTCTTAGTTTTCATGATTTGTTGCTTCATTTTCCACGATTCTACTCCTGTAGTACCATATTTTGGTTTAGATGATTATGTATTTTGTATGCACTTTTTATTTTTATTTCTACCTTTAGTTCTTTCGTTAGGAACTCTTCTATCTCTTCTCTCACATTTTCTCCTTTGTTGTTTAGACCTTTTACTATGATATTATTCTTCTTATTTTATTTTTCTGCATTTTCCACTCGTTCCTCTAATCCTTGTATTTTTGTCATCATCAGTTGTTTTTCCTCTTCTCACTTTTCTTATTTCTCATTTGCTTCTCTTCTTATTGTTTGTATTTCGTACTTTAGTTCTTTTAGTTCTTTACTGTTTTCTTTATCTCTTCGTTGGTCTGTTTTACCTCTTCATTGTTTTTCTTTACTTCTCGCATTAAATCTATTTTCTTCTGATTTGTTGTTCTCGTTCCCAGATTTCTTTTGGTTGGCTTTTTTCTCCTGTTCTAATTTTCTTTGCTTAGGTGACCTTAGTATCTTTTTGCTTATATTGAATATAGTATTGGGTTCGTTTATATCATGTTCCTCTCTATCTCTGGATCTTTTGTTCATGTCAGCTCTTTATCCCTCCTCTTAAGTTTGGCCTTTGTTGTATTGCGCTGTTTTGTTTATTTTATTTCCTAGACGAATATAACAACTCTATGTATACTAACTCTATGATGCGTTTCGATAGTTTCACAACTTATATGTTTCAGGGCTTGTAGCGATGAGAACGTTGGATTTATCATTTAATAGGATCGAGAGAATTGACAACAAGACACATAGTTTATTGGAGGATTGTCTCTCACTAGAAACGGTAAGCGCTTTTATAATACAATGCCATTTGTTGCAATATAAAATGAGTACCCTATTTTACATATCTGGAAACAATGCATATTTTAATGTTATAATGAATAAATTAACAATGCAATTTTTTCATAAAGCATAAGATTATATAATGCATTAAAAAAAGTAAAAACAAATATGAATTTTAAAAAAGTAGTTCCAAAAAATTATTATCCTTAAAGGAAACATATTCTTTAATTAATTTATGTATAAAAACCGTTAATACAAAATAATATTCAATTTTATATACGCAGATTAACCTCAGTCACAACAGGATAAGTTTCATCAGCAGAAAAACCTTCCCCAGCAATCAATACATTCCCTACAGATTAAAGGAAATCGACTTATCTTACAACTCGATGCCTTTAATTACCTACGATCTGGTCTTTGGAACTGCCAAAGTGGAAAAAATGAATTTATCGCATAATAATATCGCGGATATTAGAAGAGGTTAGTATTGCAACCAATAAGTCTATTATATGTTTATAATTATAAAATATAATCCGTAGGTGTTATTGGAAACATAACGCAGCTGAAAATTTTGGATATTTCTTACAATAAATTAGAAGATATAGTGGGAGAGGGGGAACTTTTTAGGTTACCGAAAGGTGTAAGTGAGGTGTATCTTAGGAATAATTACTTAAGTCGCTTGCCCTGGACGTATTTACACAACGTCACTAAACTTGAAGTCTTGGACATTGCCAACAACCAATTCGAAATGTTCGACAGCAATATGACGGATATGGTAATAAATGGTTCGAAAGTATATTTTGAAGGTAATTATCACTATTTATTATATTTAAAAAAAATATTAGACTTTCAAAATCATAGCCTTTTCACTGAAACATAGGGGCTGCAATAACACATCTAATAGGTTAAATTTTTGACTAATGGGTTGAGTGGAAGAACACTGCACTGTGAACTCCGCCTTCAAGTTTTGCGAATTAAATTTTAAAATTATTGTGAGTGTATTTTATTTTGTAACCTTTTTTTAGTAAACCGTGTGAAGCAAATAAACTAAACTAAACTAAACTAAACTAAACTAAACTAAACTAAACTAAACTAAACTAAACTAAACTAAACTAAACTAAACTAAACTAAACTAAACTAAACTAAACTAAACTAAACTAAACTAAACTAAACTAAATGTTTTAATTCCTTGTGATCATAGTAAGTCAATTGTCTGCATTTTTACATGATAACTTTAGCAAAAGCAGTATACAATTTATATCCACTTAGCCAGCTTTCGAAATTCGAGTCGTGGTGTTTTGTTTAGTTTTATATAATTATGCCTACACATTATATAATATTTTTACAATCATTGTTTGTGGTTAAAACATAGTGAATTTTTCAATTCAGTGTATAACTTTCGTGTCTTCTAGCAAGTTTTACCATATAATTATTTTATCTAATTTTAAGACATACTATGAAACATAATCTAAAATTAACAATACATTATTATTTATATTTGTTTTTCTTATAGGTAATCCTCTTACCTGCGACTGCTTTGTTAGACCTTTACGTAGATACATGATGACTCAAGTAACGCTGGATCCAATCTACAGCACCATCAAATGTTGGGGTCCTCCATATCTAGCAGATGAGTCACTGCATGAAGTTCCAGAAGAAAGACTAAATTGCCCCTCAAATATCAATACAACTCTATTGATGGAACGCGATCCAGGAGAATACGATATTACTCCAGACTTCCGCTTCAGAGAAATGAAAATGTAAGACCGATATAATCCTGGTTTATTACTTCTTAAATCCTTTATATCTTATTATCATGTTAATCTTTATATCAAAATATCAATTATATAATAACAAATGAAACATTTTTTTATCTTTGTTTGAAAATAACAAGTGGAAATTGTTGAAACAATAGTCATTTAATAAAGTCTCAGTTATACAAACAAAAAAAGTTAAAAAGTGTTTAATTTGCGACGATATATAACAAAGTAGAAGCCTCCACCGTTAACAGTTCAAATATATAATAGTTTTTCTTTATAAGTACAATAATTTTTATTAAATTTAGTATTAATATATAATTATAATTTACACTAATATTAGGTTCATCGTTTTATTCTTATTATAAACTAAACATAACCATTTACTAACTGATTAAATAATTATCACCTATAAATAAAATTTCGCGATAATCTAACCTCTGCCTCTAGAGCGGCAATTTCACGTTACATAACCTCTCAAACACGACGCGCCACTTAAATATAAACGGCATCGCACCCCATTTACCGCCTCCAAGCCGTTTCCATCTCGTACCCAGTTCGCTTATTTATGCCCGACCATTTCAATTTTCAGCAAGGACAACAAGATCAGAGTGAAATGGCTTGTGGTCAAGAATGAGGACATCGGCGACCCTTATGTCGTCGTGCAGAACGTGAAGGATCCCCAAAGGGTGCTGTACGAGGCGACTCTCCCATATTTCAAGAGGACGGTGGAAATTGATGCCGTTCGCGATTTTCCGAAGGAAACGAAAGGCGCGGAGGAGAAAATAGATTACAGCGGATATCAGCTGTGCGTACTGGCGAAAGATAGCAAGACGTACGTCAGGAAACTGTACAGGGAGCAGTGCAAGGAGCTGCCAAAGGCGCTGTCGATGGGGACGAGGATGGAGAGTTCTGTGATAACGGTTGTCGGCGTGATGACCTTCCTGTGGGTGACGCTGAATTAATTACGTTTACGTTATTTCCTCAGAGCAACATTTAGAAACCAAATGAGTGTATATATTATATTGTTTGTAAAGTAGAGTGTTTATTTAATTAAATTGTTTATACTTTAATTAATTTTTTGTTTTTCTATATAAGTTATATATGCTGTACGTAACTTAAAATATAAAGTTTGAAGTAAATTAAATTAAACTATTTTAAAATCTACAAACGTGCCAGATTGGCTTATCATAAAACGACCTTGAAATAGTCTTATAACTGATTATTAGAGCTTGGGACAAGTTGAATTTAATGTAGATCAGATAGAAAACCTAAGATAATATTTATCGTAAAGATGATAAATTTTCATAAAATTATAATTTTCTCCTTTCATTTGTTATTTTCATTCTGCCTTCTTTTCCGTTTTTAATTTGAGTAAAAAATCTTATAGAAAAGACAGAAAAATAGATTAGATTAGGAAAATAAGCAAATTTTAGAGCAACATAAGTACATTTATCTGATATCAAAACTTTGGGAATTATAATTGAATTTTTAAGTTAAGAATATTTTTTTCAGAAATATTCCTCATAAATTACAATAATTTTAAATTCATGTTGATGGGCGTCTTTATTGCTGTGAAAGATTTGGATAATACGGAGAAATACGTGTATATACCAAAGAATATTCCAGGGGTCAGAGAAGCCTTCGAAAGCAGTTTCTGGGGGAAAATATACTTCTAGGCAAAAACTGAACCCGTGACTTTTGCTTTCTAGGCAGACACTTTAGTCAATGATCTATGACAGACTCGTAACTTGGCTTTAATTAATTCTTATAATTATAAAATATTATGGACATATATCATTTCCTTTGCTGATTATTAAAATCAAGGATATTCATCTATTACGCCTATCTTATCTATAAAACTAGGATACAAATTTACAACCTGGTGCTTATTTTTGTGTCTATTGTCATTTAGTATCTAAAGGAAAAAAATTGTACTAATATCCTAGCAGTCTTTAAAAGCTTTGATAATAATTAGTAATAAACAAAATCATACTTTTTTAAACTATATTAATGTCCCCTTATTGATATTAAAATCAAAATCTATAAACACTTTATAACTACAACTAAACTTTGACACTTTAACCTTTCTATAAACGTTATTCTTCTCCCTATTGTGCTCAGATATTAAGGAATAGCAAACCGGTCTCCCTTAACAAGCACAGGGAAAGGTACGGGTTTTATTCGCGAAGACCTCAACTTACTCTATGAAGAAGCTGGCTTCTAGGAAGACGCCCAATTAATTATATAAATTTCGTTAATGACACGACGTAGAGTCCTGCTATTACTTGAGTACCGACAACCACTGCTCCGTCGACCATTTTCAAGGATCAACCCCAGTTCGAAGACAAACAATAATCGCACTCACAAGCTGCCATATAGTCTGTTCGTTGGATCTTTGGTGGTACGTCACTAACTATCGCTTCAAAAAACGACGAAAGTTTTACAGTGCGTTCTTTTTCTAACGCATTTGGTTTACTTTATCAGACTGAATGTTTTTGCGTCGTTTCTCGAAGCGATAATTTGTGACGTACGACCAAAGATCCAACGAACAGACTATATATTCCTTTCCTCCATAATCGCTTACTTTACACATTTTACGATAATCAACCAGTTTAGTATTCTGGTACCCATTCGGTCACTTTCACGTATTCTTTAATCCTAACTAGTATACGCTTTAAAGTGACAGCTGCAAAGGTACTAAAATCCAGCTCGGTGTGAACACATTTGTTCTTCCACAGCAACTCATTAGAAGCATCCTATAATCGCCACAGTCTCTCACCTTACATTACACTTGAGAGCGTCCTTACCCTTATCCAGTCTGTGACCGGATAGTACAGAAAAGCCTATGGTTTGCTCATTAAGTTACCCTTAATGGCCACATGCCATAACGACCTAAATGACCAAGAGGTAGGCTTCCACGGAGATAACTACAAACAAAAGTCTCCAGGTCACAACTATCTCTCTATCCCCTTGCCGGCGCTAAATTAAAATAAAACTCTATCAACTACCTCCACCGACAGCAACGGATGGTACATCATCAAAAAGTAAATCGCTTCCATACTCCTCCAAACCAACAAAATCGAAGGCTACCATCAAGAAGCTTAGGAAGACCACTAAGTCACTCTCAAAATTAAATGAGCTTAAAAAAACTAATCATCCACATGTCTGCGACTACGGTAGTTCGGCAACCATCAAACACCCCTTAACAGAATGGATGGATAAAATATCGTTGTCCTCATTGGTGAACCAATTGAAATATACGACCAAAAAACCGAGTAAATGCGCTCCCCATCCGTATACGAAGAAAACGAGCAATCCAACTTTGTTAACAACAAGTCAGTGCAAACCACGTACTAAATTCCACGGTACACAGATTGCTTGTTCATCACCATCATCCCCATGTGCAGCAGGGCACAACGCCGCTGAAACATTGAAGTGCGCCACGAAGTACCTGAAAGAAGCTTTAACTTTGTTTTACCACTATATTAAAAAAATACACAGTGACTATAGTTTAGACAATAAGCTAGTCATTACCAATCTAAAAGTAACTTAAATTACGAACTATTTCATAATTATATAAGCATAGTTGTTTAAATCTTGCATTTAAAGTTGCGTGTTGTTTTTTACTTCGTAATTTGAAGTACGTCTTCGCCTTTTGTGCTACAATAGCGTTGATAAGTATTTAATGGTAGGGGCGTTTACTTCATGGTACATCTTGAAGGCGAAGACGTATCTCAAACAAAAAACAACTTAATCAATATGTACCACCAAGTCAATGCCCTTATCCTTAAATATAGAAGCTTTATCCCATAACGCCACCATCTAGGACATTCCGGTTTGCATTACTGAGCCAGTCCACAAAAACACAACCAAACTGCTTATCACTGCTCTTCTTGACGTCTTCTTCGACTACCATGCCGAGAGTTGCCAGCTTGAAGGAGAAAGAAAATACACTACACTGAAATCAATGCATTATAAAATTTCAGCGATAAGTTAACTCAACTTTGGAACGGTTAACTTGTGTGGAAGGTGTAGTAAAAAAAAACACTAATTAGCCACTGTCTACAGCAACCACGTAAATATCCTAGCAGTTCACGAAACCAGCATCCGTGAGTATCACAGTATTTCTGTTTTAACTTACAGTATTCACCACCAAAAATTTTGACACAATGTGGGAGCACTGCCCTGGCGAAACAACATCGCAGCCCATTAGTAAATTATGAATGCCGCCATCCTAGACAACGTCTCCGCTTGTACAATATTCACCTCTTAGCCAATCGACGAAATCATTATATAGTCAAATACGTTCACCTTTCCTAAATAAAAATGTATTAAAGTGCTTTGCGTTGTAGAATATTAACTAATAATTAGAAAAACACAAAAACATTTTCGTAAACGAAATGTTTTCATGTTTTTCTAATTATTCACCTTTCCTATCCAATTATCTTCACCTCATTACAAAAACCCTTCAAGAGGTCATTTAAGGTGACCGCAACACCTCCCATCACACCATAACCACAGACATGACCCTCATTGACTTACTTATATCATCCTCATTGTAAGACTTCTGGAATTTAAAACAATTTTCATCTTTAAACAAGCCCGAATCCAGCAATTTATTAGGAGCAAGGCGCCACACGAGACGTTAACAGTGGTCGCGTATGTTACGGCATTTTTTAGACTTCTAAAAGGCAATTGACAGAGTGGGGCTCAACATACAACTCTATAAGCTGCAACAAGTCCCATTATTTTTGCAACTACAACATATCATCGCCAGCTTCCTTCATAACAGAAAATGCACAGTTGCTTATGGGACCACCACTGCCCAAGTTTCTTTTTATAAGTCGGCATCCCTTAAGTTCCCGTGCAACCCCCTACTAGGTTTATCGGTTTAATCAATGTTACAGATTTCCTCAAGCTAAAAACAATACAGACAACGATGCAACAATACGCGAACACTACGGCGTTTTGGACAACCGTTTCGTTGCCCGAAGCCACAATAAGCACCTACAAATCTACGTCCACCAAGCAGAAATCTGGGTCAGTAAATAGAGAATTTCTATTACCACATCCAGAAGCCAAGCCATCGTCTTCCATCATCCATGAAAAAACAAGAAATACAACCAGTTTCTGTCCATAACCACCATACGTTACATAAGGTCAGCAAATTATAGTTTTCTCATCTTGCATTGATTTAACCACTCCAGCGAGATTACTTCCATGATTCGCAAAATATTAAAGCTGCTTGGAGGGCTAACCGTATGCATAGATGGTTTTCCACACCCATAAAACATATGTATGTCCTTCAATAGAATACAATACTCCACGGATTTTTACTGCTTTTCCATAACTCATCGAAAAGTTCGCCAGTCTAGAAAATCGAATCATCAACAAATGCTATAAACATTCCAGGGATGTTCCCAATGAACTCGCCGAAATAGTATCGATATCACATCCAGAGCGAGAACCTTTACCCCGCCCGAGTCGAGGAGCTTCCTGATGAAGTCCAGAGGATAGTATATAAGGCCCTGCAGTACCAAGATAGCAATTCCCTCCCAGAAATCCCCTAACTAGTTCATTCCACATTCATAATAACCCACCATTTGAAGTGGAAGAGGCATATCCCTCAAAACGGCCAGAGGTTTTAGTAGGGAATTCGCACTGAGAGTACACTTCTTTCTACCTACATTGTCATGTTGACATTAATAAAATACTTACACAAATTCTAAGCAGAATGCTTAATGAATGAAATATAAAGTAAATTAAATATCTACAGTTGTAGAAAAAAGTCGAAGATTTTCTGTAGAATTAAAGTTTACTGTATTTTTGAAAATACCTTATATTTCTCCATTCAAAACCGTTGAGAAAAGTGGAATTTTGTTGCATAGTAACACTTTTCCGCATGGATTCACACGTACTATCGGTAATTCTAACTTAATTTTTATATGTCAGTGCCAACAAAAACCAAATTCTAAATTCGCTGTCCACCTAGACTGTTTCTGAAACGTCACCGACATAATCAACCCTCCAAATAGACTAGCCCCATTATCACTAAATTTCAGTATGGCTCTGAAAACTTAACCAATGGCCTATACTTTATTGACTTTTTTCTTCCTGTTTGTAATATATCTACACTTATTCACTTATTCATATGTCAAACTGACAAGGTCAATCAAAAATACTCAAAGTTTTGAGTAAAAATGCTGCCTAAGTAGCCAAGAATAGCGATAAAGGAACTTAAGGTGGCCATTCCAAGTCTGCTTAAAAATGGGCGCGAGTGGAAGAACACAAGAAGTGAACTCAAGCCTTTTCGTGTGTGACCGAAATTTCTGTAGAATTGAAAACTTGATATTTGAATATATTATGTGAGCACATTGAATAAATAAAAATACATACATACATACATTAATAAAACAAGAGCAAAGACAGCAAGAATTTTGTTTGGTTTTTTCTAATTTTCAATGTGATTTTTAATAACTGTTTTAAAATTGCTATAATAATGCAACCACTCGGCACCCATCATCATCATGGGACATTTATATTACTACTGGCCACAAAATCTTATCTGACTCGTCAGACATCAACTGCTTTACCTGCGGTGCATTAACAACTCCGATTTTTTTGTAAAAATACGCTCCACTAAAGTCGTCAATCCCAATCGTCAAGCCAATGGACTATCCAATAAGATACCGTCCAGCTTTTTCCTACCGTTCTCTTAAACCTTTCTACCGTCACGCCAAGAACTCAAGGCTGTCCAAACAGCTAGCAAAGGAAACACACAACAACGAGAGAAATATTTTACACACCGGGAATAAAATTCACTACATTAGTTCTGCTGAACTGGTATATAAGGGAACACAATTTACTGTAGGTGACCACAACATGCGACAGAATAATGTCTTTAATAATGGTTTCTGCTAAACTGTGCGGCTAGAGCAAGGATAACCTATTTATTCATAACCTACTACCCGCCGACAAGGAATTATTCTCAGATATTTGAAGGTATCTGAGAATCGGCCACATTTCATTGGATTCATCAACTACAAACCGATGCTTCTTCCTGACGTGCTCATCCCCCCACCAATGACCACATCCTAGTATTAATCTCTTATCGTTGTATCACTTCCTCTACAAGTCTGCCTCTCTCGGACTATCCATTGTTAGCGACCAACATTCGACTATTGTCAACTTCTGCTTAATAAAGAAGACACATCTCAAAAACATCTACATAAAAATGCAGTTTGAAATCTTATCTATTCAGCTCCACGGTGGCTACTTCATTTCCTCCTGCAATATTACACTCAAACCAAGACAAACAACAAGCATGTCATCACTTACTGCAGACCTTGATCAATTTTGCTGCAAACTCCGCCATCTCGATCAAACGTGGATCTACTTCTTGAAATTTCCAGCGAACTAATAATACCAGAATGTTCCTGCGTAAAGATCTACCACACTTTCAGTGTTCCAGATTTTAAACCTTCATATAGAATTTAAATTTGACGTCATGCCTTATATTTTACATATTGTTGCCTAACAAGAATTCTAAAGTTTGGCTTTCTGCTCAACCATATTTAACAAGTCAAGATAACAATGTCTAAAGTAAAGAGAAGAACTTTTTGAAGAAGACGTTCTGCCAGACTTTTAAGGAAGAAGTGATTTGCCTCAAAAAAATGTGCATTTATGATTATAAATAATTTTAAAAAAAGTTCATTACATATTATACATGTTGCTTAAAGTAATAGTAGTTTTAAGACATAGACCTAGATGATAATAATTTAAGAAGGAGTTTAAATAAAGTTCACACTGGCTATTTATAACCATCTGCTGTGTGAAAAGTTTCCAGTGAATGAAAATTTATGTTTACAAGAAGAAACATACTAAAGAGAAGCCAGGTACGAAGCAGTAAAGGAGAAAATATGTTTAGTCTCAGTTTTTTTTTTTTTTTTATTATACGATAATTGTTACGAGACACGTCTGCGAATCATTTTTTTCATAAGACCAACCAATAAAAATTCTAGTCGTTTCAATCTGCTTAATATAAACCGATAATATATCACAATTATGTTTACACTTGGGCTTGTTCTTATTTTCAAAATTTATTAACCTTTATTTAAATATAAAATTCAACTAACATATATTACACGATCATATTGATCATATTCATTTCTATTTACAAAATTAATAGGCTCATACGTTGTTTCGGAATCCTCCGTTTCGGTTTGTTTATTTTCTAGATAGTAAAGGATGGCCAAATATATGAACTTATGTTGATCCTAGTTACAGAAAAAAATAGAGTTAAATTAACACCTGAAATCTAGATATTAGATATATTAACAATATGGTAAATTAGTAATTAAAGCAGATGGTTTTACTTGTTTCTCAATTTAAAACCAAGTGCATTATTTACAATAAGGTAAATTGATAAATTAAGTTCCACCAAGTGATGGGTCTATAAAAATTTTGTTGTCTAATTTTAAGGATGTATCAATATTCCTTAGCCGTTTTAGTGCTAAAATTTTTGTGACACTAAAAAACGGTTAAATTCGGTATTCATAATCTTATTTTATTGATTGATTTACCAAATAGTTTCCGATTACTTACGATATTATCCAGAAAGATATTGTTTTTCAAGTTTATACTCCTTACAGCCCAACATAGATCGAAAACATGTTCAAACTTAACCTTCTGAAAGACTAAATCGAAACCTAGAAAGATTCCGCATGCCGTGAATCCGTTCCTAAATTAAGAAAAAAAATAATTGTAAGTATATTCTTGTAGGAAATATTATGTCAATTCAAAATAAAATAAATAACGTATTTGATATCACCCTTTTAATAAAAGCTAATATTATAGTATGTAGTAACAAATATCACTATTGATGGTTTGAGGTTACGTGTTATTGATAATTTTCATCTTGTGAATGAAACGTACATCTAACAATTAGTAAAGAAGTGAAGTAAGGAATAAACTGTAGTGTAATTTTCAGTAAAAAATGTTATTGAAGAAGTGATACCAAAAAAGCTACTTGTTTTATTTAGAATTATCAATATGTATAACAGAGTGGATTCTTGTAGAATTATGTCAATAATTTTATGTTACTTACTCGCAACAGAGTAAAATATCTTTTCCTGTTTTTATGGTGGTGTAAAAATTATAGAATGCATAGAACGCTTCGCAGTTTGGGGGAACAATGCTGTTACCACTCCAATCTTGAAAGTATAACAGGAGTATATCTGAGGTTTCCTAGAGTTTAAACATAAATACAAATCATAAATCATAGTATTAGAAAATTATTAACAATTGTTTGGTTTAATTATATTACATTTAGTTCACTGAATAGACAATAATAATTTCAAAGCAAATTCATCAAAATTAATGTAATAATATGAAATTAAACAAGTATTCTAATTTTAATTTATCCAATATAATTTATAAGAGCTAAATTCAATGGGGCAAAACACTTGTTAAGTTCCATAATATTTTTATTTTCAGTTGCCTGACACGTGTTTCGATCATTCCTGATCATTTTCAAAACTAATATACAATACATACAATTAGATTTGTATTTTGAAAATGATCGGGAATGATCGAAACACGTGTCAGGCAACTGAAAATAAAAATATTATGGAACTTATCAAGTGTTTTATAATATAATATACAATACATACAATTAGTTTTGTACTTTTAAACAAGTGTTTTACCCCATTGAATTTACATATCCCGTTCCATCAAGAATGTAGCTCTACCAGTATCAATTATATTATAAGAGCTAAATTAGAAGATTAAAAGATGATAATAAATTTAAAAATACGAAAACATTTCGTGAATCTACAACAATGAGTAGATTGTAGATTCACGAAATGTTTTCGTATTTTTAAATTTATTATTTAATTATCTACAACGAACTAAAGGATTTTAATACATTTTATTATTAAAAGATGATTATAAAAACAAAATGTGAATGTTGTTTTTAGGTTTTATGAAACATTTCCCAATTAATTTTTAAACATAAATCTAATACCATTTTCTACTTGTAAAAAATATATTATTAATTTATTATTTATGTTGAACTTACCCCATTTGCAGTAAGTTTTAACTTGTAACAGTGTTGGTCAAGGCACGAGTCCATGTTAACCTTAATTCCCCGGCAAGAAACTTGGTCGTTCGTGTTAACTGGCCAAATATTTTTCCTTCTCTATAATGAAATTTATTTTGTAAATATTAATTATGTTTGAGAATACTAAATTAAGGACAATACAAAAATTCGAAAAGATTGTATTATACACTGAATGATCCCTCCATTTAAATATATTTTACTATAAAACTACCCTCTCAACCCCACCACCGTAAACCTAGTATAAATAAGAGTATACATGTAATTTATTGTATCACTTCTTCGTTTCAGGTGTGGTGAAACAATTTTGTAAAATAGCTCCATAGAATTATTTAAAAGTGCCATTGAATATTGGATACCAATATAAAAATGATTAAACAAGGAAATGTAAAAGTTTTTAGTTTATAAGAAAATTGCTAGAATATTCTAGAACACTGTAGAAAAGAAAATTTGCTAGAAAATTCTGATAAGGCAAAGTAGAGCATTTTTTATTTTCGAAATCTTAAAGAAAACTTGTTGAAGAATTTTAGAACTCAAAAAAATATAAAAACTCTAGATAAAACATATACGCGACCACCGAATAAAAAGTTAATTTAATTAAACCAAATAGGTAGATAATGTTCACGTGATGAAAATGCATTCACCTGATTTTAAAGGTAAAACTTTCTGGACTAATCTCCTCTGTCAATTTAAACCTGTTACATGAGCAAAGTGAAGAGGTGATATACGAAAGGCTACCTTACTGATTTGAACATAAGTACCCTTAAAAGAGATGGACTATGATCACCTGAAAACAGGGTATGATCAAACATACCTTAAATATGTATTTTATTTACAACTTAAAATCTGCCAAAAATCTAATGATGGCACAGCTGAGAAAACTTTGTAAACTTTTACTGTGCATTTTCTTATACGAAATAAAGACAGAAAAGTCCCACAGGCGTTGTGTCTTCTCGATCAACTAAATTATTAGGATAATACAATATTAGGGATACATGAGCAGCAATAAAAAAACTCTAAGAAACTATTACGAGATATAAAGGTATCTTTAACAAACAAACAAAAAATTGTAAAAGATATGTGAAAAAAAGACAATGTCAAAGTAACGAGAAAGAGTAACTATCAACTGATAATCATTAAGTACCAATTAAAATAGCTAAAATATGATACTAAACTAATACATTTAATATGCAATTTCGGTTATCTAATAACACTGTGATAACTCTAGAGAAATAAAACTACAAGTATTATCCAGGGTGGTATATTAAGTGAATGTCGACGATATATTCGTATTGTAAAAAGCCTTCAAGGATGACATAAGGAGCTTAGAAGAAGCGTTTTACCGATTTCAGATTTTCTAAAGAAATGTAACCTTTTCAAGAAAAAGGTACAGCTCTTAATAAAGACATTACATTTGAAATATAGAGCTGCCTTGTCATAAGTCTAAATTGAAGAAAAATCGAAGAGGAAACAGCAGTTATCTAATTTATTACTACTAAAGCAGATTTATGCATGATCAAGCAAGAATTATTTGTAGTAGTAGAATCGGCAGACCATATAGAAATAAACGCATATGTGGAATAGACCGATCAAAGAATGGTACAAAAGGGTTACTCATAAGTTGATTCAGGAACACATATCTTAAAAATATTCGCTGAAAATACAAATTTCACTGATTTAAAAAAAGTATTTTATTGATAAAAACTATTTGAAAATAAAAATGTGTTTTTTACCTTTTTATTTTTCAATTACGAAGGCAATTTATTCTTCTATGTTTTCCAAAATTGGAAATCAGGTGTTTAAAGTTTTTTTTACAGATTATTTTTGCCAATTTTTTTTTGGAATATTACAAACTATAACCAAAATTCTTTTAAGATATTTTCTAATGCAAAACTCCAGGACCTTCCATTTTGTTTGCAATTTGAAAGATTTGTAACTCAAATATTTTAAGAATTTTGTAGAAAAACTTGCAAAATAGGGTATTAAATTTTTTGAACAAAGACGGTTAAACTAAACTGAAAAAAATCGTTTAAAAGTTTTTTAGACGGTAAATACTTTGTTCACTGCACTATTTGCACTATTAATAAACCGAAAATAGAATATTATCTGATTTTGAAATGGGACACTTGTCTGGTTTCATATTGGTATATTCAGTCTCCTGGCACTTGTTTCGGTCAATGACGACCATTTTCAAAGTTACTTTTGTAATTGAGAATGATCGTCATTGGCCGAAACACGTGTCAGGAAACTGAATATACCAATATGAAACCAAACAAGTGTCTTATTTCAAAATCAGATAATATGTATTTTTTAATGTTTCGTTCTTCTAGTTTTTTTCTATGATTTTTTATGAACCAAATCTACCTAAAGTATTTTTAGATGGTTTTCCAAAAATTTTGGCAAAGTTAGTTTTCAAAAAGATTTTTAAATTGAAATGTTAAATTAGCTTCTCACTTAATTAATGGTAAAACATTTTTGTATTAATTTTATGATTAATTTAGTTTACTTTTTCAATCGTAAAACTTTTAAATTGATTTCTGGTATAAAACTCCAGAACCTCAAACAAATTCCCACAAATTTGAAGAAACAAAATCTTTATAGATTTAGAAATCTGGAAAGGAAATTGCTGGAAAATAGAAAAATTATTAATGAAATCAAATCAAATGAGGCTACAAAATTCCACAAATCTCGTAGAGACATTGTAAAAAATTATCGCAATAAAAAGTTGCGCACATTGGGAATTGTGCGACAAAAGGAAGAAAGTGTATAGACAATTATTGAACTATAACAAAAAAAACTTATGAAAAAATTCTAGAACCCTACAAAATTTGCAAAAAAAATCATAAATGTATTAGGAATTGTTTCGAAATTGAGATTTTTTAAAGATGTGTTAAAGCAGAGATTTTAAAAAAATTGTAGAAATCTGGAGGAGTAATTGCTGAAAAACGGTGTAACCAATTACAAAAACTCACAATATAAAATAAACATTCTCAAAAGTGTGGCAAATTGGAAACGGAAATTCCTGCAGAAGTTTTAAGAACACGGTCGACAATGCTGTAAAATTTTAGAAATGTATAAGGACAATTACTAAAATAATACTAGAAACTTTAAAAAAGAAAGGATTTGAAACAAAACAAAAATAAAGAGAAAATCTACAAAATAAATCAGAGATGCTGGAAAGTTGTAGAAGTCCGAAAGTGAAATTGTTAAAAAAAAATTATAAACCTCCAGAAAGATACAAGGACCCTTTTGAAGAAAAGAATATATCTCAAAGGTTTGGAATTTGGGAAAGAAAATTACTGGAAAATACCAGAATTTACCTAAATTAAAAAATTCACTGTGTAATCACAATTAATTTATAATTTATTCTAACGATTAAGGACAATTAGCAATATCTTGATATATTTTTTTATTGATAATTGTTGTTTAATCATTTGGTTATCAAAAATTCTAAATAAATTTAATACTACTACTAAACATCTTTATTTACAGAAAAAAAAAAGTACAATACTTGTAATAAATTAAATTAAATAAATTCTAATGTGAGACACTGGCATCTAGTTTTCTGTCCAACGGCTATCGACCCGCGGTCTTTCAGCCTTAAATTTAATATTTTCTTTAATTTCTACTTTCAACTAATTTTTTCCAATTTAAATAGTCATTCCTCCAAGACTGTAAATTAATTTTTGTGGTTTTTGTGGTGTTAAACTCCAGAATCCTCAAAATAAAATCTTCTTTCTTCAATAAGACAGAAATGCTCGAAAATTTTAGGAATCTACAGGATAAATTGTTTACAGTTAAGAATTAAAAATTCTTTACAATGTTGAAGAATAAATTGGGAAGGGAATTTACTGCATAATTTTTGAAAAGAAGTCCGATAAAATAAGACAACAACTATATTGTTAATATCGCCATTTGCATTTGTACTCCTGTAGTAATCTATTAAGTTGGAAAAATAAATAAATAAAACAGTTTTCGTTTTGTTTTACCCCAGTAGATATTTATTGACTGAGACTATAGTTTCGATCATAAACTGATCATTATCAAACTTTATGTGTATACTCCTAGTCAATAAATATAAAACAAAGTGAAAAGTGTTTTATTTATTTATTTTTATTCAAAATGTACCACCACGTAAACGCCGACAATATTCAACAATCTATTAAGTTATTTCTTATCATGTAGAATAGTTATTCAATAACTTAAATTATTTCCTTTCTCATATTATATTTCGTGTTTTGTACATTTAATTGCTGTGGATCTCGCTTTACATACTATGATTTTTTTTAATAAGATGAACATTGATTCCTATAGATTATAAGTTTCATACTCAGATAGTTCCCTATAATAAAATTGGCTATTTACTCAACTCACTTAACTAAGTAATCTTAGTATAAAGTTTTAGACAATCCAAGGTATTATCTCAATAATTATTAGCTAGATCACACGTATAACTTATAACCCTTACCTCATTCATATCTTGTAACATAACAATCACTTTAATATCTCGTTCTTTAACGTATCTCCAGAGGTTCTTCTTAGTCATGCCTAAGTATCTGGTTGTCCAATAAGTAGTTTTGCCTTGATAACCGATTACGCAAGCGGTTTCAATCTTATATGGTTCTTCAGGAACAGCTGAAAAACAAAAAGAGGAAAAGGAATGATTTAAAATGGTATTGAAAGATATAATACACATCATAAAATAAAAACACATTGGTAAAACCGTAATCTGCTGAAAAGAGTAATTGACAATCTTTCTCATATTGTATTTTAATTTTATCTAAATTTAATAAATTTTTTAATAGAAACATTTAAATGAAAAATAAATCTTTTGAATGTATTATTATATTGTGTGCAATGTACCATAGCTTTAACGTTAAAATACATTTTAAAAATTGATTTTTAAATAACTAACAGAAATTTACTTAATAATTAGAAAAACACAAAATTAGTTAATTTTCTACAACGTAAAGGACTTATATATTTTTATTTAGAAATTTACTTAATAAATTACTGACACAGTATATGATTTCAAAAATGTTTTTATTATTCTACGACGATGTTTAACCACACAGTGGCTTTCTCAGGTAGATATTAGGTGAGGTTTTAACAAGTAACAGCCACATCAATCTAGTATTTAAAAAAATACTTACTGGATCTTAACAAAGAGTAGACGAATTTAGTCTGTTGTATATAATTGAATTCCTCTTTTAGTTTTTGCCTGCACAGGACATCATAGTGTCTCATAAATGTGTTCTCAGGAACTCCGGTTAGCCAACCACGAACGACTTCATGAATTACAAAATATACAAACTTATAGTGAATCTAAAAAAATAAAAATTTAGTTTATTGCTACCTTTAAATATCAAAATTTAAATCAATTAATATACAGTTTAGGTTATTACTTAAAATAAGGATTTCTTACTATTTTGTTTATGAACAGTGGATTGCCTTTGCGCATTTCGTCCAAAAAGTGGGGAACATTGACGACGTCCGTTTGTGTGTGTAAGAAGTCGTAGCACATGATGAAAACGCCAGTTCTATTTGCTCCATCACTAAAATATAAACATTTATATTGTTTAGTTTCGACCTTTTCAGGTGATTGTTACGTGTGCCTATAATTTAAAAAAAACAATTTAAGTATATTTTTCCCGCTAAAAAATTCTTACAATTTATTTTTTTATTATCATATTTTAAAGATAGAAGAATAGCAGTGCAGTCTTCTAAAAAGTGATTAACTATATAACGAGAGATACCTTGAATAAGGCTACATAATCAATTGGTTTGTTTATTAGGAAAGCTAGCCAGTTTTGAATTACTTTAAAAATTAACAGTTGGGACTTTGCTAAAAAATTTTAAATATTAATTTAAGACAAATATAAATAATAATAAAGACGCAATAAGACTCATTAGAGAAGATTTTTGTTTTAGACTTTTTAGAAATGATCCATTGTTTTATATATGTATTAGGAGAACTATGTGTTCGTCTGGCAGAAAAAAACAAACTTTTGGAGCAGACGCAGTTGGGTATGGTCTATAGTCTTTTAAGGTACTAGTACAGAGATCATATCTTTACAGATTAATTTGACCAATCATGGCTTAGGAAGCTCAATTGAAGAAAATCATTGGATATGGTCTATCGTCTTCTAAGATACGACTACAAAGATCATATATTTTTGGCATACTTGGCCAAGCATAATTATAAAAAGCTCAACTAGTGAAAAGTATTCGCAACAAAGATCATCAACATCATTAATCCAATCTAGTAAATCTTGTAATTCAAGACACACCCATAAAGACTACATAAAAAAGGAAACGGAAAATAACACTCATGAATTATAAGGTCCCAGGATGAATGCATGATTGGACCCTTAATTTATAATGTATAAATTATTAAAATACAAAAGAAAAAACTCAAATGATGCCTTCCTGTAATCAAAATTTGCTCTACGGAAAAGTAGAATTTAAATTTCATCAAAAAACTTGTATTTTAAAAAACATTTTTTAGTGACCAAGACACATTTTCTGATTGTATGTTATACTTATTAAATTAATTTAATGAATATTCTTGTATTGTTTTAGGCTATCAAAGTATCAAAAACTCCTGAATTTTATGCTACCCCATGTGTAAAATATTGTTCTCAGTGGCGGTTTCAGAGGGGGGTAAGAATTATTCGTATGCTTATTTCTTTATACTTAAAAATGACTAATATTTCAAACAAATAAGTTAATTAATTAATTTTTTCAAAACAGGCGGGCTATGTACACAAATTAAAGTTAACTGCACAAGCACCGTTAAAGAAGTAATGAATTTCTTCCTTTACACAGGGGGTTCCCTTTTCTAATAATACTCGACATATATTGATACTATTCGCCTCTTTGGTATCGGTAATTGTTACATTGTTTTACATTAAGAGAGCGTGAATCACATTTCTTAGTTCAATTTATAATATTTCTTGTCTTACTTGGTTTAAATGGAAAAATGGAAACCGAAACTGTTTGCACTTCGCATATAAATCCTAAATTTTAAGTGGTTACTGACTAGTTACCAATTTATTATAATTCAATCAATTATTATAAGGTATTTTTTTGATTCTAGGAATAATATATGCATTCTTTTAAATTAATTTATTCCTGATTTCGGTTTTTAGTTAATTAAATTAAAAAATAAAATTCTTCAACAAATAAAGATCAATCTATATCAACAGTCAATTTAAATCATCCATCTACATCTGCATAGACATTTACCGAATACAGAGGAGAATATTCAGGATCTTCATTAGGTTGTTCCCAGCAAGAGAAAAAGGAGCATACAACATGTATGCCAACAATAGTGTTGAAATTTACATTAATATAGTTAAATTTAGTAATGTTAATGTTGGTAAAATTGAGAAATTTCGAATTTTAAATTGCAAATGATAACCAAATGATACTTTTGTATTACTCTATTCTGTACATAAAAGGGGGGAAATTATGTTAAATATTACTTGTAAATATTTCAGACAATATAATTGTTTAATCATAAGGATTGTGGTGACCGTTACTACTTGGTAATTCGTGATAAACATTTAACTAACGCACTTACACGTCGCAGCTTTGAAACTAGATTTTCCGAACATTTCAGAGAGCATAGGTTAAATCAAAACAGTAGCACTTTTTCAAACCATTCTTTAGAATGTAAACATGAATTTCCCAAAATCCAAAATCTAAAAATTTTACATCACTGTACCAAAGGTACAAAGCTTAATCTCTTCGAATCTGCCGAAATTTTCAAAGAAAGTAATAATCCTCACATTAATCTGCTTAACGAGCAAACAGATTTAATGTACACGCCACTTTTCAAAAACCTATAATCCGTTAACGATGCGTAATCCCCGTCTTTTACCTACCCGACAATAATTACCCCCAAACCACTACTCATTAGTATAAATAGAACTCCTTCATTAATTTGCTTCACTTGATAATGACATTAAACCGTCGAAACTTAAGTCGTGCGTTTTTGTAATATATGTATATATGTATATTACATAATTTTTAGTGGTTAAAACATAGCAAGTGCGTTAGTTAAGTGTTAATTGTTTAATGTTTTCTAGTCATTTAAACGGAATCTTTTGTAAATATTGCTTCTTTCTTACAAAATTTGGTGGGTTGCACCAACAAGTACCATTCAAAAAGGTAAACGTGTTGTTTCGTAAGGTCATAAAAATGTACCTTAAAAATTTAATTGTTTATGCGCTAAAATTTTATAAAACCATTCAATACCTCATCACGAGATATAAGAAATAAATTAAATATGGAAATACTTCGACAAATAAAAGAAAATAGAAATTGATTAAAACAAATAATCAAAATGGTGATGTGGCAATCATAGTACTTTCCCTATATTTTTCTCGAAAACTATGAGGTTTACGCAAAAATTTTATTCTTAATCATTTGTTCACTTTTTAATTCTCTACAATTATTTGTTATATAAATTTCATGTAACTACATTAGTTTATTAGAAATTGCCAAAAAATGCCAAAATTTTCAATTTTTAATTTTTTTCTCGAAAGTTAAGAATTTTATAAAAAACATGTTTTAATAAAAGTTGTTCAGTTTTTTACGCCCTTTATCTTTTGTTTGAGAAGTTACATAATATTTTGTATATTTAGAAAAATATTGGTAAAAAACAAAAAAACGCATCGAGTAAACATTCACTTCCGGTTTATGAATCTCTACCAAAAGCTTTTCAGCTCCAGTTTTTAACGATAAAACCTTAAGTTTAAAGTTTCATCTCAATTGGATCATTAGTTTTTGAGATACAGCGCCCACCGACAGACACACACACACACATACACACAGACACAGAATTTTTTTTTCCAGAAATTAGTGTTTTGGGCTCAGGGGGGCCCAAAACGGATATTTCCGCAAAAAAAAATTTTCAAAAAAAAATCACGAAAACAATACTCCCCCTATATATACTATATAGGGAAAGTAAAAAGAATGATTTTTTGGGGGAAACCAAATATTCCCTTACGAAATTATCGTGGCGCTGGTTCTCTCTTAAATACAAATTCTATTACAAACGAGGGCAATTTTCGTGAAATTCTACGTTTCGAATTGCAGTTGGTGACATAACTTTAAAAATTCAATTAGAAAACAGTTAAACGTATTTCACAAATGTCTGTTGAAATGTGATAATTATAATGATGTTAATCATGAGCCTATACTTGAATTGGAACATATGGATGTTCCGTTCTGATGGAAGAATGCTCGCAATGCCATTGGTACCATTAAAGAAGTCATTTAATTTTTTAATGCCTCGTCCAAAAGATACCACGTGATTATCATGCTTTTTAAACATTGTGGAGTTATTGGAATTAATCTCGCAATGGGATGATAATCTTCTAATAAAGCTAAACTGCTCAAGAATTCAATTTGTACCCCAATTTTAGAAATACGGCGAAATACGAAAACTTTGAGTAAATCTAATAAGAGGAAAAATACTACCACATCGTTTAAACAATTTATAATGGTGCAGCCAATATTTTAAAGGCATTACAAATTGAAATGATGAAACCTGGAATTACCAAATACCAGAGAAATAGACTAAACGTGGATCAACCTATTATAGAGGATTATTTTTATTTATCTTTTCCCCTTTTATGTATTACAGGTGTCAGACTTATTCTCTACAATATAACTCAGTTATTTCATTTACACTTCTTTACCACTGTTGCCTGTCTTGTGCTATATTTCTTATTTCTTTCCATTGTATTCCTATTTCCGCTGCTTGATGTACTTGCTCATTTCAACAAGGTCTTCCTGATTCATTTTTGCCTTGTGTTTTTACCTCGTGTATTCTTTTTTCGTTAATCTATTATCTTCTAATCGGTACATATGACCCAATCATCCTAATTGTCTCTACTCTATTACTGATTTTATTGGTTTAATATTGAGATGTTGAGGTGGTTTCTACTTCTATATTTCGTACTCTGTCTCTTCTTGAAATTTCCTCTATCTTTCTTAGGTATCTAATTTCCATTGCATTGGTTTTGCTGTTATTACACTCTGTTGTTACTTATGATTCACTCCTATATAGCAGTGAATGTCTTAAAATTCTTTTTTTATACTTCTGTTTTTATTGTTTTTGTAATTTCTTTTTTCTCTAAGAATGTTTTCTTTATTGTGTTGTAGATCATTCCTGCTTTGCCTAGTTTTCCATCTTTTTCTGAATTTATCTTCCCAGCTTCCTCTATTGTTGATCCCAGATATTTGAACTGTTTAACCTCCTCTATCCATTTTCCGTTTAACTCTAGTTTGTGATTGCTCCTTTTTGATGATATTATCATTGTTTGTTTTTGTTTATATTTATCTTTTCCAGCTTCTCTATTTCAAGATTCTTTCTTCAGAATCTGCTATTAGTGTTATGTCGTCGGGAAACATTAATATTTGCATTTATAATAGTTTCATATTTTTATACCCTATCTTTGTGTTCTCGGCTCTTTGTTTGCTATTTCTTATTGCTTCGTCTTTAAGTCATGCAAATAGTAAAGAGCTTAATATACAACCTTGTCTCAGTCCTGTTTTAGCCTTGAACTCATTATTTCCTATTCTTATTGTATTTTTGTTTCTTCTGTATAACTCCTGTACTATATTTATTATGCTTCTTTTTATCCCTCCTTTTTCAAGTATATGCCATATGTTCTCTCTTCTTACCCTGAAATATGCTTTTTTAGGTCGATGAAGCTTATGTGTAATTCTTATCCCTTTTCAATAATATTTTCTGTTAGTTGTCTCATTATGTATATTAAGTCTTATTTGCTTCTATTGAATCAGTGTTGTTCTTTTCTCAGATGTTGATCTAATTTTCCTTTTATTTTTGCTTTTATTATCCTAGTAAACATTTTTTCTGGTATGTTTGTGAGTGTAATACCCCTGTAGTTGTCACATATTTTTGTGTATGGATATTATAATTCCCTTGTTCCATTCCTCATTTTCCCTTTCTCTTTCCCCCATATATTTATTTTATCATTTCGGCTATGATGTCATCTATATCTGGAGATTTTCCTAATTTTATTTTTTTGATTGCTGCCTCCAGTTCTTCGATTGTTATTTCGTTGTTCCCTTCATTTGTTTTACCTTCTACATCTCCTATTCTTTTATTTGCTTTTTGCTCCTTCTAATTTGTTTGTCTTTTTCTCTATTTTTGATTGGTATTAATTCCACGTACTCTTCAAGTTTTCTGGTCCTGTGTTAATTTCAATTTTTACCAAGTAGTGGTCGCTCCCTATTTCAGCTTGTCTTGTTACTTTAACATCTTTTACTTTTTTTTCATACTTCTGCTTCTATTAAGGTGTAGTCTATTATTTCTCTTTTCTTGGTCTCACTTTTCTAGTGTATTTGCGTATGCCTTTGTGTTTGTATTTTTTGTTTGCCACAATGAGGTTGTTTGTCATAGATAATTCTATAATACTTCCATTTTCGTTTCTGTTCTCTCTCCATACTTTCCCCTGTATTTTTTGCCTTAATATAAATGTATTAAAATACGTTGTAGAAAATTAACTAACAATTAGAAAAAATACGAAAACATTTCATATATATGTCATACCATAGTGATTCACAACTAATGTGGCTTTGATAGCTTTGCTAATTGTAACACGCAAATTACTTTTGTATCATTCAATATCTGTCGAGGAATTAGCCAGAGAAGTAGTTGTTTCAACAAGTGATTTGTTTCTTGTAGTCTTAATAAGACTCATTGTAGATATACGAAATGTTTTCGTGTTTTCTTAATTTTTTGCCTTTGTTATCCTGCTCTACACTTCTATTAAGATCTCCCATGACTATTGTGATTCCTTTGCACTCGTCTTATATTAATTCCTCTTCTTTTCCTTTCATACTTCTTACATTCCATATTCCCATTTTTATTGCATTTAACTTTTTTCTTGTGCCCTTTTCTCGCTGTGATGTTTTGTTTTTTATTTGCTTTTCTTTTAGTTGCTTTCTTATTCGTACTTCTCTTCGTTAATTGTTATCTTTCGGTATCTTTTTCTTGCTCTCTTTTCTTTTGTTTCTTCTCTTGCTGTTTATCAATTTTTTGTACGAATCTATTTTCATGTGCTAGGTCATTATTTATGTATATATTGTTGTTTCGTTTCCCATGTCCCAACTTCGACTCGTATTATTTGTTTTCCTCTATGTAATGTGAAATTCTCGACTTCCTTCTGTTCTTGATTTACCTCTGATGCTAAGCCTGTTATTATAATATTATTTTTTACTCATTTGATGTTCTTACTTTTCTACTTTGTTTCCAGGTTGTCGATTATTATTTCTTGCTTTTCTAGCTCCCACTTCTCTTCTTTATTACTAATTTTTTTTCCATTTCTCTCATCAAGTCTCTAAACATGCTCTTTAGTTCCTCCATTTCCACAACGTTCTTAACTATATTTAGATTTGCCTTCTGCTTGAGTTTTGTCCTTGCTTCCGTTCATCTATCTTTTTCTATTCTCCATTGCTGTCAATATCTCTTTCTCTTTTTGTACTCATTTGTTTCTTTATTTCCCACTTCCTTTTAGTTTTATATATTTATATATGGTTCGCTGTTTTAGGTTTCCCTGAACAGAGGATTATTATCGAATTAATATATATTTTCCTCTCCTGAATAATAGTAGTAACATATATTTATTGACAAATTTTGTACATATATATTTACATTGGAATAATGAGGTGTTAATGTATTAATTTGTCAAAAAGCTATCGACGAGAGGTCTTTCTGCCTTGTTTTGGCCAGTCATATGACGTCAGTCGTTAATAATGGAAATTTTGAAATTACAATGACAAAAGAAAAATAAACTAAAAGATTAATTACCAAAACATGCTTTAGATGCATAGAGAAAATTTACTCAACAAAAATAATTTTACAAATATTCTGTACTCTGCCCGTTAGCGTTGCTTCTGTAGAAAGAAGATTTTCTGCACTACAAAGATTCAAATTGTGGCTGCGAGACACTTTGTCTCAAGCAACACTAACCGAGTTAGTTCTAATACATATTCATAGATATATAATAATAATAATATATTTACAGTATAGATTGTAACCAATATTTTACAAAACATAATATATAATATAATTATACATATATGTAAATATGTATAAAAAACTCACAGAAGTATTTAAAATACTTGTACGTGGGATCAAATATTAATTTACTTAAGAACTATGTTACGGATGGAAAAATAATTTAAGTTAGTTTAACTTAACCAAGGACGCACTTACACGATAATTCAGACTAAATATGTCGCTTTATTAAATTGTCTATGAAGTTGGTAGGGGAAATAAAGCGTTTAATTGTTATAAACAAAAGAAATAAAAAATTTTGAAACTTTGAAGCCAAATTCCGGCTTAACCGTAAATTTTTGGATATAGATAAGTTGCGTTAAATCGTCATATTTTGACCTCAGGAATCTATGGTCCAGCCATTTCCCCGCATTAACGGGACACCCTGTATATCAGTGGTCGCTAGAAAACAAACGACTTCTCGTCTAGTCATTTTAGTGACCAGGATTTTGTAATTTTTAAGAAAATAGATAGGAAGGAATTTCGTGTGTTGATAAAACATTGATTCTTGATAGGGAAAAATACTGTTGGGACCAAACAGAGCCTTGATAAGCATTATGGAGACTGCACCATGGAAATCAACTATTATTAATTGGTATGCTGAATTTAAACGCGATCGTACAACAATCATCAGTGCTGAAGGTTCTGGTCTTCCAAAATTGCCAGTTGTTTTGGAAAACATAAAAAATGTCCACAAAAGAGCTTTAAAGGACCACAACATGAAGTTCTGTGAGATAGCTGACATGTTGAAGATATCACAAGGTAGGGTCTTGACAATTTTACATAAAAATTTAGGCATGTGCACGTTGCTTTTAAAGTGAGTGCCGCGCTTGCTCATATCATACCAGAAACAACAACGCCTTGATGAGTCAGAGCGCTGTTTGAAGCGAAATAAAAAACAACCAGAACGAACTATTAACAAGTTCGAATCTCTTAATCTCTGGACTTACCCACAATTAACTCCATTGTAACATTGTAACATTTTCTATTTAATTAGTTATTTTTGTAATTCCTTGGAGAATGGTCGTCATTGACCGAAACACGTGTCAGGAAACTGAATATTACAATATGAAACTAAACAAGTGTTTTAATTTGAAATTACCTAATAAAAAAGATTTATTGGGTCGGTATGTGACAACGGATGAAACATGAATCCATCACTATACACATAAATCAATTTTGTTCATTGATTATCTTGAGAAAGGCAAAACTATCAGTAGTGAATATTACATCGCATTATTGGATCAATTAAGTGCAAAAGTGCTGTTTAAAGGGGAGAATGCCCCGTGTCACGAGTCATTGAAAACTATGGTTAAAAAAAGATGAATTTATTTTCACCCACCAGACAAGAAAAGATACTCCAAGGAAAGAAATTTTGCTGAAATGAAGAAGTGATTGCTAAAACTGAGGTTTATTTTGAGAGCAAAGACAAATCTTTCTATATAAAAGGCATCTAAAAGTTAGAGAAGTGTTGGAATGATGGTATCACTCTTGAAGGAGATCATAGAATTAAGATATGCTACAAAACTGACCAAAGCGGCCAAAAGAGACAATCTAATACTCTTCTACTCAACGGACTTAAAAATTAAATTAAAATTAAGTTAGCTCTAAGCTTGCAAAACCCGAGGTACCTTTTTAAACACAAGAAATTAAACTACACAGTTGAGAGAGTTTTACATTTATGTTGAACACTGCAACACACATGCTTTATGAAGCAGATGAATACATCTGATGACGTCACTATGTGGCGAAACATGTTGCAGTGTTCAACAATAAATGTGAAACCCTCTCAACTGTATAGATTTATTTCAATGTTACAAGAATTTCACATGCAAAAATGCCGATGGGAATAGTTTTAATTGAAGATTTAGGATTCTAAATCTGAAAACCAGGAGATGATCATTATAAAATAAAAAGAAGAAAGGCCGTTCAAATACAAAGAGCAAAGAAAAATCACCGATATACTCAATGAAGTGTTTGATAACTTATAACTATTTTTTGATTTCCTGAAATAATTGCATGGTAAGGACAGATTGTAACTAATCTCAGACTTATCAATATAGAGAAGGTGAAATATAGTGTATACATAGAGAAATCAATTGTATTTTATAATAATGAAAACAATTGATGAACTAATTCATATACAATTTACACCTTGACTATATATTGATTGATTCTTTATGCGCTGAAGAGTGAGTACTTTATAAGCGCATGCGTGTTAAGCAGTCAGGAGGGCTCAGATACCATACCGATTAATGCCACAATGAATGAAATGAATGCACACGCTAATTACTAGAGAATAACAATATTGATAAGTGCGAAAGAGCATGGTTAGCTCAATCATATCTAGCTATACATAAATTAACATATAATAAATGTCATTATAATGCCTGACATGTATCTGTTCTTTGCTTCTTCCACTGAACCAAAAAAAATCTCCCAACTGTTAGAGTTCTTACAGTTCTAATATAGACCTCACCAAATTAGAGTAAATACGAAGGACAGAGACAAAAATGCTGTTTGAACATCAAAGTGCGCCAGAAAAGAGATATTGGATTTACTCGATTATTAGTATATTTAAATGACTCAATTATTTTCTTTAGTCTTACAGAAGAACACTCTAGAGACTTGAAAACTATATACAGCGCTCCGAGAAAATGACAGTAATGGTCTAGCGATCTCTACCATCATGCAACTGCTAGGATACGTGGAGTTCTGCAGTAATTTAGGAAATTAATTTCAAAATTCCGAAGGCTATTAACGGAGATAATAAAGACAGATAAAATTTGTAATTGGGGACCAATCCAGCAAGGAACTTTCAAGACTCTAGAGATAGAAGATACTGAATTTAAAATATTTTCCATAAAATTTCAGTGATAGAACCTGGGCTTATCAGAAAGGAATAGCTGGTGAAGATATCAACTATATATTTGGGTAAAGCAGCCCCAAGAAAGTCACATGGTAAATGAGTAGAGGATACATTCTTACTCTTCTTTAGATATATTTTCATAATAACATCATACAAAATCTCAACTAATTATTTCTAAATATCAATTAAGCAGTTTTAACGATAAATTCGACATTACAGTATTGTATAAACACACACAAACAGAAACTATTTCGCAAACACTTTTGGCCTGGTTTCTGAAATAGCGTGGCAGAATGATAAGGGACAAAGAACAAAGTTGCAAATTAACAGCCACCTAGTTTCCTGAAACCGGCGGCTATAAAAAGAGACTAAGGGTCATCGTAATTACTTTGCAGAGGCCAACAAAACATTGATATAGAGAACTGTAAATTGTTCGAAATTTGTGCTTTTAGAATATAAAAAACTTCTACCTGTAAAACTATGCTAATTATTAAGGTGTTCCTGAGATTTTGATTACGACGTATAAGTACTAATAATAATAGTACTTAATTTATTGACACAATAATGGAAATAATTCATTATTGAAATACAACAACATAGTTGGGAGGCTGCTCGATGAAGTCACTGTGTGGTAAAAACATCTTACAGTGATCAACAATAAAAAATGAAACTTTCCCATCTGTGCTCTTTCATTTTAATGTATTATAGAGTTTTATGAAATTAGAAGATTAATTAATACACTTGGTTCTGTTTCAGTATTTTTGTTTTATGTATCCACCTCATCAAATCAATAGTGATACAATAGTTCCAGATGAACTTGTAGTATATTCACAGCTGCATATCATTTAGCTGCAAACTTTATCGAAAGAAATAGGAATTTTAGTGCAATATCTATTCAAATAGGAACTTACTACGGCAAGAACGCAAAAAACATATTAACAATTAGTTCCACTAGAGTTTTACCTACCCACCTGACCTTTAGAAAATAATTCAGAACGCTCAGTATTCATAGAAATTATGAGCACCGATTTTAACATTGCTGAAATAGCAAACAAGCTAAAAGATTTGATAGACGCATTCAACAAGTACTAAGAAAAACCAAGCCCAACAGATGACCTAGGCTGATAAAAAGTAAAACCAGCAAACCCACATAACATATGATGTTACCGTCCAAAAACGGGTTAGTCCAATAAGTTATTCTGGCTGTTAAGGGTCCTTACAATAAAAAGGCTACGTTTGAAACTTGCAAAAAATGGGATTATGTTGTAGAAAACAAAAAGCATTGAAAAATGTTGTATTACCTAAATTATGTGAATGTATAATTTTTAAATAATCTTTGAATTTGATATATTTCTTTTATTTATTGTTTTTAATTTAATATTTAGTTTTATAATAAAAGCTACCATCATATTTAATGATAATTATTATAAATTACATATAATTATTTTTAAATATACTTTTAAAATTATTACCATACATACCTGCAATGCACCATCATTTTATGATTCACATAATGCAGCGATTTAATGTAACTCAGAAAGATTAGGTAGCTGAACGGAAATGTTGGAATGTCGTTTGGTGGATACAATATATAATTCACATGTTTCACCTGAAAATAACTTTTCCGTCAAAAATAATCCTTTAATGTAAGTTATGTATTTTACCTACATCTCTACTGTCTTCTCCTACTTTGGCAAGTTTAAGGTTTCGAACGAAAAAATCACAAAATATTTGCACGGACTCGCATACGATATTTATAGCTTCTGTGGTGAACGTTTCATCATCCTCAGGCCAGTATTTCTTCCCAGAGTTCTGTAATAGCAAGAAAGATTTTATTTATTGCGGTCTGTTCTTTATACTAATATTTATATTATATATTCATCGTATAAATAAAATGTATTTCTTTATATAAAACTCTAGTCCTCTCTTAACTAATAAAGACAATATATAGTATGATATACATTTTTTAGTTCAGAAAAACAAAAAAGGATTATGTTTACATATATTTTTATATTTTAAAAAATGAAGTATATTGTCTAATTTATAGAAACAAATAAGTCATGAAAATAAAATCTGTTATTTTTCTTAATTTTAATCTTTTTAATATTTAAAAAAAAGTTGGATGTATAAAATAAAAAGCACAGAAAATGTATTATAACTATTTCATTGTTTATTCCGATCTAGATCTAAGAATGACCTAAGAACTATACATTATCTACGTTGTGGCCTTCATTTATAAAATATAAATGTCTATATAGGAGTGTCTAAACGTAATAGAAACATAAAATCTAAGCTTATAAATTGGTTATCACATTGTTTATCTTTCACTATAAACTAATGAATGATTAGAATGAATTATTAAATCAAACATCGTTTTTACACTTTCTTACATTCATTACTTACAGTGGTATAGTAATTCAAGAAGACTATTATTTAACCGAGTAAGAATTAAAGAAAAGAACTTTGAATTTACTTTATATATAAGGTTTACCAATGGCAAATCCCAATATTAAATATCTTTAGGTGAATTCCTATATTCCCTCATGAGGATTAGAATCTGACTTCGTTCTTCCTGTTCTTCTAAACTCTTAAAGATATTTTTTTATGAAAAAAAAAATTACAATATTTTATTTTCCGGACTAGTTTCATGATGAAATTATCTTCACAATTTTAAAGATATGTTTAGACAGTCTGATGTTCAATTCAAGAGAATCCTACTAATCTCAGTACGATTTCAATTCTGGAATTCTGGATAACATACCAGTGGCGTGGTAATAAGTATAATCTTCACTATTGTACATGTCCTGGTATCTCCGTTCAATTAATAACGATATTATAGAAAGCCGTACAAACTTAAATCAGGCGAGTACCATGACCAGGAAATTGTCTCTTGTGTAGAGGACATTCGACCCGGGAACATCTCCTGCAATATTTAACTTTGACAACGGAACCAGAAGCTATCTAGGTTATTTTCTTCTCGAAAATGTAATTTTCTGAAGCAGCAAATTCTACAAGGTGTCAGAGAATCTACTGGAATTCACTGCAATCGTAGCTCAATCTCGAAAAATTACGGTCTAAATGATGCCTATGGAAAACATAGTGACCATCCCAGTCAGGGGGGTACAAGGGGCCTAGTGAGGCCTAAGTGCTCTGGTCAATGATTTGATTACCCTTGGCAAAATCAATCCAGAACCAGAAACATAGTGACCAAACGGTTACTTTTTCATTGTAGATTGTTAATAGAGTTGTTGTGGGATTTTAGCCTCCCAGTACCGAAACGACCTGTGCTCTACTGAAAATTGTATTACACGACCTAATAAGACCTCCTTACATTTTTAGAAGACTTTACAGTGGAAAAGGGAAATATGGGAGTTATTTCTAACGCACGCAGGGTTTTACATTTATTGATTAACACTGCAGCATATTTCTCCACACATTGGCTTTGTCAGGCAGATGAACATGAGTTCCTACGTTTTTTTCGCGTACTGCTTCCTATTCCTATTGCTGTTGTTTCAGCCAATGTGTTCAAAATGACGTAGATTTGAGAACCAACATCCATTTTCAAGTCAATTTATTATTATTATTATTATATTATCTAAATCTAAATTCCCTTTCTGTTTACAATATTATGTTGACGTTAACTTAAAAAAAATATATTTAATTTATCTATAATAAAACGATTGGCTAGGAATAAACGGGATACTGGTGGAACTGGTAGCAATACTTCACCCAGTATGTATTTTTTGGCGGGTACTTCTGCGACGAATTATCAGCTGCCAAACACTTTATCTCGCAGACCAGAAGAGATTATTCGGTCTCACTGCCTACCGGCCTTAGGTAAGATCGCCCTCTGAGAGTTCCATGCGTGACAGGCCATCAGGGTGTGCTCGGCGTCGTCACAGGAGGCATTTACCCGCTTGCTTATCCTGTGCAAGAACGCGTCGTTTTCACAGATTGTAAAACTCTTTTCACAAGAACTTGCAAAGGTAAAAATACGAGATCGTATTGATAAAAACAAAACAAAAATAATTCTCCACAAAAAAATATTTTAACGACTGTACGATTTGATGGATGTAACAGAGTTCCGCTTCAAAAGAATGTAAGATCTTTCGTTTTTTTAAATATTACAATAATTGCCCGGAAGAAGCGACTCGTTCGGAAAACGAAAATGATGTCATCAATACACTGAAAGTTCTCGCGTTTGCACTACGTGATAAAGCAGAAAACGTCGAGTGTGGTGGTGACTGGTGGTGATCAAAAAGTTCCATTACTTGGAAAAATAAATAATTCAATTAATGATTATTACAATGAATATTTTACATGTGATCAATTTAAAATATCTGCCAAAGTACTACATGAACAAAATTAAAGGTCTGGAATTGTTTAAAATTTGGCGTGTATTATCTTGCAAATTGCAAAAACGACAAAGAATTTCAAAGAAGACTTTCATGTTTCTAGCATTATAATACAGGAAGAACACATATTGATAGATCACCACCACCAAAATATAAGTGTCAAGAGTGTATAAATTCAATATCCCTGGTCCTTCCATGTCCTCGTGTGGGCCACTAGTTTGGATATTCCCTGCTTCTGCATTCGGTGATTTTCCGCTCTCTCTCCGTCGGCCCATGGACGGAACCGACGCCAGAACCTTTGTGGCATCAGTTCAGATGGTCTTGTATTCTCTGGCAATTTTGATATTGCCAGGCTTCATAGCTCTTCTCAAATACCAAAGGGACGGAGCCTTGAGGGACCCCTCTGGTGACAACCATTTCTTTAGTTTCACCTGCGTCCTCAACAATTAACATACGACTGCTGAGTTAGTCAGCAATTATACGAAAAAGGTGGTCCGGGGCGCCCCTTCTAGTTAGGACGTCAAAAATGATACAAATCCGAACTGTATGTCAGAAAATCCGCCTACGCGGCTTCGCCTTATTGCCGTCTTGAGCTCCGCTCTAGCTTCCTCGCCCGCTCGAAGGAGCCAATCCAAGTCAGAGCTCTTCCTGCTGCGGCCTCTCGTGCTTAGACGGCTTGCAGCGTTGGCTCTGGCTCTTAGACTCGCCTCTTCTGGGATCCTCCACTGGCTTCCTGTGCGGGATAAGTTCCTGGGAAATCGCTATCCAACAGGCTTGGGACAGTCTGCGTCCATTTTAGTCGTGTCCCATTTAAGTTTTCCCGTGTCCCATTTAAGTTTTCGCGTGGGTTGTTTAGGGTCCAGGTTGCACATGGCAAAATTAAACCATATGTGCCACTCTACTCATCGACATCTATCTTCCAGTTATTGATGCAAGCTAAAACTTGTGGCAAGACTAGTATCTCTCATGGCTTCCAACAAGTGTATTCTACTGTTTGTGTCTTGGGGCCCCTTGCTCTTCATTAGGGGGCATTGACGAACACTGGGCCGTCACCGACTGGCCTTGAGGACTGAGAGCGGTCCTCCGTGGAGCCGCCGTGCTATTGCGGCTCGATTTTGTGTCCATGCCGATCATAATGGCCTTTAAAGTCTTTATATCCTCGGTGACGTTACTGGTTTGGAGTGGGGGGCCGGGAGTGAATAATATTTTGACCTGCTCATAATCCGAAGATGACCTTGTCTGTAGAATTGATCGTTGTGTGTGACCGGAAGAAAGCTAACAATATCCAGCAATCTTACCTAGTTCATAGTGGCTTCTGCCTTGTAAAGAAATTCACGCAATTCCTTGTTCATATTCTTACCCCCCCGGCCCACATCACAGGCATTCTTGAGTTGCTAAGTGCTGCTGTATGCCGCATAAGGGTTCCGGGTGAGGTGGTTTACCGGGGGCCGAATATAGTACCTATATGTCCTTGCCGAGGTGACAAAATACAAAAGTTATCTTTAGGGGTTATTGGGCGCCTTGGGGGCGTCGCGGCGCTAAGAAATGGGGTCTAATAAGTCCTAAAGGGGGCTAGTTCCAGTAAGACCCAAGTTCCAGCTTTAGGGGTGAATAACCCGGCTAGGAAACTACTGGATGGATTTAATATGACATCAATTTTTTTGCTATTTGATCCTCTCAGTTCCCTTCCTCTTTAAAAGTCTTCTGATGTCTGTCTAATTGAACATTCTCGATATTACCGTTTACGCCGTACATACGAGCATACATACGAACATAACTGTCATAATATCCTTTTTTTCAGTTTTTGATATTCGGTTCCATCATTCCAACTAGTATAGTCTTATTCTAAGAGTTTTGCCTTTGGATTTATTCTTAAATATCATCATCGGCCAAGGATTCAAAGATTATATTCCGAAGTTTCTTAAAAATTACCATTATAAATTATATCATTTATCTTTGGAACCGATATTTCGTTTTTAAAGTATGACATCTTCCAAATTAACATGTTTAATTCCATTCTTGAGATGCCGAATATTAAAATATGAATTTTGTGAAAATAGTATTAAACCAATTATGTCACATTTAATCAAAAGAACACAGAAAGTATGTTTAATAATATGAAATTTAACATTAGGCAAAGAAATGACTAACAACCAAGTGTTGATCAATTCTTTACTTAATATTTCATAAAGTTTCACCAAAGATAAGTGAGAAAGTTATTAAAAAATTATGGAATTTAACTACTCCATTATCAAATCTGCGGTACTATAAGCTATTTATAGCCAATATTATTATTGGGATTTATTAACGACTTTACAAAAGTACTAGCTCTTAATAGTATTATTTTATTTCCACATATCACATTTGATTTATGTTCAAACGTACAGTAAAGCAATTGAATATCGTGTAACTTGTTTCTTAGGCATTCATCTCCATTCAAAATTAAGATAAAATAGTCATGGTGACTTTGTATCTCAACGAAAGGTATATCGAATCTAAGAGTATTGTCTATGATTATTTAACAGTATTTGCTATAAAATACATTTTTTATATATTTTACTGCCACATATATTATTTTATAGGTCGACGTGACATAATGTATTTAATAATAAAGTTTTTTTTTTGGGAGCAAATAAGTCACATATGGCAAGTAAACTGATGGAAGATCATCAAATCAAGTTTTTCGAAACGTTATATTCACACATTGGATAAATAAGTAAATATCAAATACCAATATCATATACTGTACACTGATTTAGAGCAATGTAGATTTTAGATTTCGCCTTTTTGGGTTACAAAAAAAATTAAAACTCAAGTTCTAAGAAGATTGCAAAATGAGTATTAAATAAACCCAGTTTAGAAACTATTGTTTTTTGGTTTATTTTGATTATATAAAATCAAATCAAATTAAATATTGTATGCACGTGGATTGTATGCATGAAAAAAGGGCATTGGCGGTTTTTATTTAAAAAACTATTTTCTACTACTTTCTTATCAGTACTATAAAATAATGTCATGTAGATGATAAAATGTAAATACTTGCCTTGGTTTCTTCAAGTGTCTGGTGGCATATGATTACATTTACATTATGTTCCCAAACTGAATCCCAGAATGCGTTAATTTTAGAAGCAGTTGGGCTTCTGCAACTGATGTAAGTGTCGTATCCATTCATACCCTATAATAAAATTAACAACAAGATATATATGTAAAATTTTTGTTCAATTTTATTTAATAACCATTATTCCCAATTAGGTGATTGTGTAATTTTAAAAGTGTTATAATTAATACTAGAAAACTTTCGAGTCTTCAAGTGCATCTACATTTACAATTTACATTTTGCATTTTGCGGAATGTGTTTTCAGCTATATAAGACAGCTATCAGTTATAAATTTAATCCCTGGCGGTTTTTAGTGTAAGAAGTAGTTGTTTTAGCTAATAGCTGTAAGTTCTTACATAATTATAATAATAATTTAGATATTATACCTATATAACAGAAAATTACTTACTTTTACTGTAATAATATCGTCAACATTAATCGTCGTATCTGGAAGGTGAACATACTCGTTTAATATATTGTTTTCGTATCGATCAAAATTAAGATTTCTCTCAATTTCTGCAGAAAATTCCTGTTTTGGAAATACCATTGCTTCTCTATTTCTTCGTAAAGCTTGCAATTCTAGAGGATCGTATAAATGAATGTTATCATCCTTCTTACATTTCTTCCTAAAAAAATCGTTTTTAGATCTAGATTATTATATTTTGTAAATAATTTTAAATGGTATTAGATAATAAAACAAGCCACTACCTGCATTTTAATATCAAAAGTACTGTAGCAACTATTAATAAAATCAAGAAGAGTAAGGCGGCGGAAATTGCAACCCATGCTATGGTTGTTGTAATAGAACACATCTCCAACTTTACGATATCACTTTTTTCACCTTCAAAAGGATTAAATGCCTGCACATATGCTTCGTACGCTTTACTATATTGAAGATCATGTAGCTGTAAGTAGAAACAGAAGTTATATATTCGTGTTTTAATTCAAAAACTTCACCTCAGTTTTATACGTTTTTGATTCCTTATCTGTTGAAATATCCACAGTTTTAATATAGCCACTTTCAACGTCTCTTATTGTAACTCTGAAGAATTTCAATGGCCCATTTGTTGCATCTGGATGGCCCCATTGTAGCTGGATTGTGCAATTGTTATTGTGTATTGCAAGCAGAAATGTTGGAGGTTCGGGTGCTGAAAATTAATCATAAACTCTATAAATGAAGAATTTGAGAATGTAGGTAATTTATAATTTCATAATTGCAAAATAATATATCTCATGAATATCATGAATACCAAAGGTTAGATCTTAATTATATAGTTTTAAGAGATAAAGTAAAAGAAGTAATTTAAATCAAACTATAAGACGTACTTCCCAGTATATTTATTGGGAAGTACGTCTTATAGTTTTGATTTACATTATTATTGGCCCATAAACATGGATTACACTAACAATATTGTAAAATAAGTAGTTTTGGTAAAGTTTGTGTAAAGTCCTATTAATTTTTCTCTTGGGAATGATGGTTTTATAGAGGAATGAAATGATTAATAATGGTAATAAAAAGAAATAAGAGGATTAAAAGTACACTATAATCTTTGTATGGATGAGGAATAACACTGATAAGGCTATACCTGTGAGATAATGTTTGCTTACTTTACCGTTACTTAGAAAAACTATTTCTGTTAATGAAACCAAAAGAAAAAAGTAATCTATATCCTAAAAACATCAACACCAGTCATATAGTAAAACAATATTAAATGAAAAGGTTACAATATTATATTGACGGTATTCAACAAAATGTTTAGTTTAAATACTGAAAAAGTTATAACTGCACCAGTAATGTCGGAATCTTGCACAACAAAAAAGAATGAATCACATCGATTTTATTAAAAACTAACCAAACATATTTTTAAATATTTTCTACAGTATATAAAATAGTACAAACAACATAGTAAAAAAAGTACAAACCTTAAACTAACACAGTTCTTTATATTAAAAGCCATTCTCAGAATAATGTACACTGAAGAAATTTCTAATTGAAAAAAAGTCAAGTGCCATAACAAAGAAAAAACCCGACTACAATTTATAAATATGATTAAATCATGAAATTTGAGAAATTTCCTGGCCGCCTTCATAATTACATGGCGATTACACGCACGGGCAAATTTATACAAAAAATCAAAAAAAGTAATATGATGAACCTCTAGGTAAAGAATAAATTATTCGTTTTAATCGTCTAACCCCTAATTGTTAGAGAAATTACGATAACACAGTCCATGTCATGTTGAAATGTAGAAAGTCAGTTAGAGAGGAACAATGGGACCCATCTCGAATACCTTCAAATTATCTCCTGGTAAATTGTGCAGCAAAAATGTTTGAAAATCGATTTGCTGCCATCTATATAAAGTTTCGGGTTTTATTCTTCTATAGTTAAACTATAGTAGCTAAACATGGGCTATATCTAACAAAAGAGGACAATCCAGTTTCTAAAATATAAGTATTTGCATCAATAGCTTACCTACTTAAAAATAGAATGCTTATTAGAATTGATTAAAGAACTCGAATCTATATCAAAGAATCAAAACACTATTTTTAAGCTATCTTCTGGGTTGGACTATTCAGACTAAATAATAAACAGGAGTGTGCTTAAAGCTGTTTTCTCTAACACTAATAAGAAAGTTTTGCCGGTTTAAGCAAAAAAGAATGAACGAGCGTCACACTGTTCGAATACATCCCAATTTCTAGGTGACATAACAAGGCAATAATTAAACATAAAACCGCTAGACTTGCAAGCAGTAAGGAATATGCAAAACATTGATGTGAGATCCGCATAAAACACGTTTAGTCTGAATAAATTCAAGATAGCAATACTTATTTACAGTGCAATATATTTATAAATTTAACTAAATATTATATAATATAATAAAACAAAATATAAGTATATAAACAAAACCAAACAACAAGCGGACGCTTAGTTTTAGAATCTATATAACCACTCTAAAACCAATTTACCAAAACCGACCTTCTCAAGTTTTTTAATCAAAACATTATGACAAATTCTTCTGTTAATCTGTTCGAATGATTAGTTATTTTGTTATTAGTGATATCTAATATAATACAGTAGCAGACTTGGCCAAGGAAAGTGGCAGCGGGATGTTATCAGTTTAATTTTAATCAGTTTCATTGGCGCGAGGGATATATTTTCTGCACCTGTGGCGTTCAACAAAAATTGATTTGCTGTTTGAACAATTGGAAGTGGTCGCCAGTATTTTTATTTTAATACTTGTGGTTTTGTTTTTAAAGATAAGGATTATCATTGAGAATCTGATTAAAGTTATCCTTCTTTCAAAGCTGAAGGTATTGGGCCTTTTTTACCACAAAGAGTGATCTTTGCAACCCCATGCCTACCTTAAGATTATGAAGTAAGGTGTAAATAATAAAATAGGTTAGTTTTATCATCATTAAGTCGAATTACTTACTGTGTTTATATTATAAGCTGTACTTTTACCACCCTGGTGATTTTGAAATCGGTGTTTAAATCGGTTCACATTCTGTATTAAATTCTAAAGTGTAGTCGTAAATCATTGGATATTCTATGTTATCAAATTCTATTTTCGATGCGATTGTGATTTTACTTTTGTTCTGAGCAGTTTTCCCTATTTCTTGCAAAAAATCAACCTCTTAGTTTTTATATTTCATGTGCCTTCGTTGCAATCTCTCATAAACAGGGCTTTTATATGTGCAGAGTTAGAAATATACACTAATGTAAAAGTAAACTGTCTTTTTTGCAAATGTAATCTTTATTAATATAATTTTTTTAATTCCTTGCTATATTAACATTTCATATACACTGGCTACCAAGAAATAGAGTTCACTTTAAAATTATGACATATTTTTGGAATTTTTTAGTTTTAACTTTATGTTTGAAAATTGTAAACAATTGTACTGAATATTGAACACTAAATTAAAAAAGTAATGTTAAATATTCTTTAAGATTTATTATTGTTTTTATTGCCTATTTTGGAAATATCACAAATTTACAGTTCAGACGAAGTTTGTTTTTTTGTTCCTAGGACTAATATGGAACAAAAATAATTAAAAAACTTATCACTAATAACGAGTATTACCCCCTCTAGCATTAATGACTTCTTGAAGTCGACGAGGAACACTTAAATTAACGATCACATTTTTGTCGATATTATTCCATTCCTGCAATAGCATCTGTCTTAGCTCCTGAGCAGTTGTATGCTTTTTGATGTTTTATGGGATTCATGCCCGGGCTGACAGTTGGCCAATTGAACCGCGAAATTCTCACTTCATCCAGATAATCTCTGTCAACTCTAGCTACGTGAGGTCTAGCATTATCTTGCATGAAAATACCGCGCTCGCCCATAGTTGTCATAAGAAGCATAACATGATCTTCGAGAACCTCCGTAATCTAACGGGTGTCCAACAATTATTGCAGTCCCGGGTGGCGTTGGAATAAAAAACGTAGGTCGATTCTTACATGTTGCAAATAAATGAACTGACATTTTTAATGCACATTTAGGTTATGTTTGACAATTAACATGCCAGTTCATTTATTTGGCACATGAAAGAATTGACCTACGTTTTTGATTCCAACGCCACCCGGGACTGCAATAATTGTTGGATACCCGTTATCTGTGAGCTTTCAGGGAGCCATTCTCTATAAAGACCAACTCTGTGCGTGCTTCGGTAGAAATTCCTGCCCAAGCCATAACCGACCCACCGCCAAATGCAAGTCGCTCATCAATACAAACTGAAGCGTAACTTTCTCCGCGTCTTCTCTACACTTTCCGATCCGTCTGATCCATTGAGGTAAAACCGCGACTCATCTGAAAACAGTACTCCAGTACTGCTCTGCAGTCTTCATTATTCCTTGCCCGGTGATTTCGGGCAAAAGCTAATCTTGCCGATGTCGGCGTTGTGAAGGTGGACCTGTAGCCATCTTTCTACAAGACAATCCAGCAGCCCGAAGCCTTCTCCTAACGGTCCATTCACTTATATTTACATCTCTAACTTCATGGAGTTGATTTCGTAGATAAACTGCAGAAGCTGTTCTATTCCGCAAACTTGTAGACATCAAAAAACGGTCATCTCTGATCGTGGTGACTTATTTTTGCCCGGATCCTGGTCTTCTGGTTATCAGGCCAGTATCCAAGTAACGCTGATACACTTTTTGTATAGCACAAAGGCTTTTGCCAACAATCCTTCCAGTTTCACGTTTTCCTCGCCCATATTCCATCGACGCTATAATTCTTGCCACAACAATAGGGAGAGTGGCGAGCCAGGAGGGATGAAATATTTTATAATAACCATTATACATAAGCCTTTGAGAAAAAAACCTTCACCCTTGCGACATTTATGGATATAGAGGGAGCCTTTGATAAGACCTCCTCCCCAAAGATAACAGCTGGACTTCGGCCCAGGATAGTTCCGGTGGCCTTAAGCCAGTGGATGTCCAACATTACAATAGGTGACATAAGACTTGTATGTCAGGTCACAAATGGTTTTCCACAGTGGGAAGTACTGCCCCTTTTACTATAGAACCTAGTAATCGACAGACTAGTGGAATCACTGAATAAACAGTGCTTCTACTCGATAGGTTACGCCGACGATATCACGATCCTACTTTCCGGCAACTCGGAAAGTATGTTAGCGAAATGTATGTCAAATACCGTCGGCATAGTAAACAAATGGTGCATAGACCAAGGATTGTCTGTACATCCAACAAAAACGGAACTGGTACTGTTCACAAGAAAAATAAATGTCAATGACTGCAAGCCACCAAGCTTTCGGGGCAATGAACGCATTCTTCTAGACAACTTACTAAACTGGAACTAACAGACGGAAAGATTTAAGAAAGCAGCCCTTCGGCAATGCAAATAAGCTGTGGGGAAAGCATGAGGATTGTCTCCAAAGGTAACTTTATGAATCTTCTTGGCCATCATGGGACCAATGTTGGCATATGCATCAGTAATATGACCACGAAAACAGCCTTAAGGCTCCTAGATTACGTTTAACGAAGCTCTCTTTTAAGCGCGACAGAAGCCGTGAGAACATCACCAAAAGCCTTGTTGTGCCTGCCACCCTTAGACATCTTTATCAGAGAACAGGCAGCATTGGCGGCTATAAGGCTTCGAAGAACAAAGGGATGGCTTGTAAGCAACGGTGGAGGTAATCACCACAAAATATTGGAGAATTTCATAAAAAGAAATCACGAGATTATGATATCCCTCGAAAATACATATTCACTCGAAAGCTTCAAATAGAGGAGGAAGCAAACACAAATACATTCATATATACATTGAAGGGTCGTCAAAAAAGCAGGGACAGGTGTAGGAATTTTCTGCAAAAACCTGTCCCTGAAAAATAGTACTGCACGAGTTAAGAGAATGGGCACACCAATAACGGCGAAAAGGTAATCTTTGACAAGAAGATCAAGAGAAAAACATATGCATTATAACAAAAAGCAGAGCAATTATTTGGATGTTTCCATCTGTAAAATTAACCCGTCATTAACGCTAGAATGTTACGAACACTTGGAAGAAGTGGCTCATGACAACAAGGTTCTCTATGCTGAATGAAGGGACACAACAACAGAAAAGTTAATAGAATAAGAGATGGTTTGGCAAGAAAGCCATCCGGACGAACGGTATGTGGACCAGATCCCTTCCTGCGGTTCTTTCTACTAGATTTGATTATCCTACTGAAAATTGCATCAATTGGATACCATATGGTGCAATGGGACAACACACCTGGTTGTCTCAAATAACTTAATCGCAATGAACACTAAAATGGCCAGATATTCTATATAACTGTCCAGAGAAAACCTACGGAAGGTTGTAGCGCTCCTAACAGGTCACTGCAATTTGAGATCGCACATGAACAGACTTGGACTACAATTTACTCCTATCTGCAGAGGATGTGAAGAGAAGAGGAAACCGTTGAATATGTACTTTTAGACTGTCTGGTGTTATCTAACTTGCGTGAATCCACAGTGGGAGAATAATGTCTAAAGTCATCAGACATCAGACATCCTAAGAGTCCCTCGACTGTAGCAAGGAATGAGAACATACAGAGGACCTACTGGGCCTTCCGTGCAGCAAAACATCGAATAAATACAGATCCAGATCCAGATCCAGAACTCCGAACCTCTGACATAAATTTTCAGTTCTTGAGATTTACTAGTTTTCTTGTCTTTATCAGTGTGTTCAAAGTTATTCTAGTTACTAGATCCTGACGCTTTGTTTAAGGACTTTTATATCTCTAAATAAGCTTCAAGTGATCTTTATCTGATCAAGTAAGTCTTTGAAGTTATTTATAAATGTTTTTAGAATATGATCTTAGATCTTGTATATACAGGTAAAACGAAGAAAAATAACCTATTAGCTAGGACTGGTCGAAAGTAAAAAGTAATCAATAAATATCAGTAAGCTTTATACATCGAATGACAAATAATTTAAATTCAATAAAAAGCTACTTCCCTTATATATTCTAGGTAGGGTAAGTAATAATACTTATTATAGAAACAGACCGAATGTTATTGGTGCATAAGGGGGAAACTAATAAAATAATGAGATGGAGAGGGGATCATTTAGTCGTCGAAAAACGTCATCACTAATCGTACAGTAAAAATATATTAAATGAAAAGGTCACAATATTATATTCGAGGTATTCAATCCAATACTAAGTCACAAAGCATTCCAAATACTGGAAAAGGAACAATTACACCAGTTTTTTGTAATGTGAGAATTTTAGATATCGTAAATCCATAATAGATCATATTAAAAACTAACCATGCAGATTCTAAATATTTCCTGCAGTACATAAAAATAGAAGTACAAACCGCAAACGAACGACGATCTTTGCCTAGAAAGCCATTCTTAGAATAATGTACACTGAAGCAATTATCTCTTTGAAGAAAAGTCAACTACCATAACAAAGAAAAAAACATGACTACAATGTAGAAAAATGATTAAGTCTTGAAATTTAAAAAACGTCCTTTTCATAATTTCAATCGCCAAGTATGATCAAATTTGTAGAAAGAATCAAAAAAATAATATGCAGAGCCCCTAAAGAAGAAATTGTTTGATTTAATCATCTAACCCTAATTTGCTAGGGAAATGCGATGCTATAATAACACAGTCCGTGTCATATTAAAGTGGATCAATGTAAAAGCATTCGAAAGTTCAATTGGACCTATTACAAATTTCTATAAACTAACTTCTTGGAAACTGTGTAGCAAAAGTTTTAAAATGTGTAAACGATTTGTTGTTATCTATAGGAACTTTCGAGTGTTATTCTTCTGTAGGAAAACTATAGTAGCTAAGCATTGGCTACCACTAACAAGAGGACAGTTTCTAAAATATTTTGTATTAAAAGCCTATATAAGTAAAGAATCAAAAAACTATTTTAAGCTATCTTCTAGGTTGGGCTAATACAACTAAATAATAAAGCATGCTGAAAGTTGTTTTCTCTAATACTAATAGGGAAATTCTAAAACAAAAAAACCAAAAGGATGTTTTGAGGTAGGTTAACAAAAAATGCCTCTATTAATAAAATACCCTCAACAAAATCTAATAAGTTAAAACCTACTGTTATTTTATTATTTAAAATACAAACTGTAATACAAATTATCTAAAATTTTGGTCTTATTGCAAAATCGTAGTACATTTATATTTATTAGAGGTAATGAGTAGGCTAATTTTCAAAGACACTCAAATGAAGTCAATAGATATTCTCCAGAGTCAGATTTGCATTAAAATCGCGGGCGTGAAAAGTACTAACACGATGAATCAAATTCTCATCCGCGGTGAAACATTTTTATGCTTATTAGAACGATAAAACACTTGGTTTTGTTTCATTATGTTTATATTTTTTGACTAGATTCGACCGTTGATCATTCTCAAGGAGGTATGTAAAAAATTACAAAATTTTCTCTTGTAAATAATTGTGAGATCTGGTATACTGGAACTTACTATACGATGAATTAAATTCTCACTTAATTTTATACATATTTCCTTAAGAATGACCAACGGTCGAAAATAGTTTAGTTTAAGTGTTTTGAAACTCCTAGTCTTTTTAGAAGATACAGCAGTACACACGGAGACCCCAGTGCAGGCAACATTCTTGTTGAACGCTACTTAACTACATATATACAACTAAAGTTGTATATAATTTTATTATCGAGTGAAATTGATTGCATTCCTACTGTACTACTAACTACGTTTTGTATAAATTGGTTGCTTGAGTTACATGAAGATCAAATTAATTTGACCAATAAAGCAGATAGGTTATTATCTTCACGATTTTATTTTATTTACCAAATGTACACTGGATTTAGTGCTAATCCATTGATAATGGTCACTTTGTGTCCGAAATGTACATTTGGTAAATCAAATAAAATGGTGAAGAAAGGTTATCAGTGCTTTATTCGTCAAATTAAGTTTTGTATATTTAGCAGCAATTGTTAAGAAATGTGTTCAATTGAAATAAGTTCTTCAATAAGTGTGTGGTTTCATTTGAAAACCAAGATTTATAAGCCTTACATGCAAATAGTATCATCTCATTTAGTCTGTATATTATTCTAAAAAATCTTAAGGTCAGAACAGAAAACGCGTTTTTAAATATATAGGTCCTAAAGATGATGATAATATCGTAATCATTTTAACTAAATTCCGAAAGTGGGTTGCTTAATAATTACCTGGCTCAATTAGATTTAAAGCCGTTACTTAAAGTAATACACTTGAGAGGACTAGTTAAAAATATTGTCTATTTATCAATGCTCGAAGTACATTCGGTAAGATAAGTTCTTGAATTGTGTACAAAACTTGGAAAGCTAATTTTCAGTAATTGCTGTTGCTGATTACTTCTGGAAGGTGTTGATCTGTTCGAATGATTAGTTATTTTGTTATTAGTGACATCTAATCTAATTGCTACAGCAGCAGACTTGGTCAATGGGAGTCTATGATTATAATATATATTCGAACATGGTAGCGGGGGTGTTATGGGTCTAATTTTAAACAATCGCCCAGAGGGGTGTGCCGTTTCTCAATGACATTAATCAAAGTTTATGTGTATTTTTGAGTAACCTAGCTGAAATATTTGCTCGGAACAATGAGAAAATTGCAGTTAGGTTTATTATTAGTGGTAACCATAGTTGTGCGCCTAAATTTCCTGTTGTAAAGAATATTTGGTACCTACTTCAGGGAATCTAAATGAATGCCGCTTTTCAAATGAACCAAATCAAAATTAATAATATTGCAATATATTCCAACTTGAGTATGCTTATTAATTGCATTATGTTTATAAATATATTTTGCAAATTCTCTAATTTTTAAATAATATCCTACATTTGTCCAAATTTAGTGTTGCTCTAAGTGATGTGTTGTTAAGATTTCTGTGATGAAGTATTTTTTTACGTGAGTAAAATTCATAGCCAACTATCGACCAAAATTATCAGTTGCTGTCGTGTACTATCTTTCGAGTTGGCGACCAGATTTTTTTGGCTGCTAGCACTATAACACGTTTGTAGGTAAAAGTTGGCATTTATCAAAGAATAATGGATTTATTTAATTAGTTATTTTAATAGAAAACACTTATAATTCAACATCACTTCTATGTTTCCCATTTAAGAAGAATATGATTTATATTCAGCTTTTTTCATTAAACATTGGAAATTAATTTTTACGCATGGAATATTTCATAATTACGTATCTTTACCATGGTTACTTAAACATTCTCTTATGACATTTGAGATAATCTTTGAAACTAATTTATTGAAAAGAGTAAGAAGATGTTGAGGAATAATATTTCTTTGATGTTTTCTATTTAGGTTGTGAATATATTCTGTGGAGGTATTCTTGCAATTTTCTCTATCCTACGTATTTAAAGGTCCAATATAAGCACGATATAAGTCACTACCGAGGCTGTCTATGGTCGCCAGTATCTTCATAATACTTGTTTTATTTTTAAATATGTCGGTTTCTATTGAGAAGCTGATTAGTGTTACCCTTTTTTGAAAGCTGAAGGTCGGGAAGGTTTTCGACCATTTTTTATCACGAAGAGTGATCTCTACAACCTCAAGCATCCCCTAAGATTGCATAGTAGGGTGTAAATTATAATATAGGTTAGTTTTACTATCATAAAATCGAATTAATTGCTATATGTATGTTATAAGTTGTAGTTTTGCCATCTTGATGAGTTTGAAATCGGTCATCTGATAAATCAGTTAACGTCACCAATTAGTTTCGGTGCAAATATTGGAACTACAGAAAATAGGAATTGTGTGTGAAAAGAAAAACACATGGCTTCTTTGAAATAGATGGCCAAGCATTCCCGAAAAAAACAACTTCTTTCACTAAGACCGCCGGTGATCATAATGATAAGAAGGGCAGTTGGGCCACAGTGCAATTGTAGAGGGTAGAAAGAAGATAACCCACCAATTATCACAGCCTTGTTACCTTCACTAATCATTAGGCTTCTCTTATAACCCCAAAGATAATATTAAGAGTTCAAGGAATAAAACACATCATGTAAAAACGTAAACAAGTAAACAACCACGCTTTGTGAATCGTTTTTAAATATTTATACATGTTTAACTGCAATATACAATTTAAACTTATTCTTCAATTTTATCAACGGTAATAAGTATAGTCATTAGTCATTGCGATTTCTATGTTATCAAATTCTTCTTTCGGTGCGGTCGTGATTTCACTTTTGTACTAAGCGGCTTTTCCTCTTTCTTGTCAAAAAATATCAATCTCCTAGTTTTTATATTTTCTCTAAATAAGTCTTTTAAGTTATTTATAAAAGTCTATGATCTCATATATTGTATTGTAGCACCCTCCTACAGTCCAATATAATCGACTTATATCCAACTGAGTCTGAAATTTTTCTTAAATAGTACGCCTGTGAAGTTAGTGAAAACTCTTCTCTAGTTAATCTTATTCTTTCCCATTAATGTTTCATATTTTTTTAAATTTATTTTCACTATATATTAGCTGGGTTATCCTGGATAATTTTAGATTGTTGTTTAGTGTTTCCCGTGTTTCTTAAAAAATTAATTGCGCAATATAATCGTTTACTTTCTCTTATTTTCGGAATATATAAAACTAAAACGAGAATTCTGGCAGTTGTTTTGTTTAACCGGTTGATTTGATGGTGTTGTTCAGCTCTTTCAACTGATTCTAAGAGAGTGCCATCTTTCCAACTGCCTAGCTTCTTGTAGTTAGAATTTTAGTAATTTGTTGAATCTGGCCTTTGTAGTTGTTTTCAGGTAAGTAATCCTGTCAGCAGAAATTTCAAGTTCTACCATTCTCTGAGATCCCATTAAATCAAATCAGCCAGAATTTTATCACACACACAGAACTTAATACCTAAAACATTTTTCGCCAAGGGAAATATTCTTTCAAACTTAAATGCCAAATCTGTATCAGTTCATGTCGAAAAAAGTTATCTAAACTAAGTAACTTATTAAACGTAAAATAAACAAAACAATTTCTACAATCTCTCCAATTTAATTCAACGCCGCATCACTAAGCATTTTCGGAAAAAGAAACCAATTATACAACAATTTTGACAAAAACATAAAAACAGGGATCAGCTAATTAAATAAGATTTAGACGGTAAGATAATCAAACTGGATACAGAAATCTTCAGAAGAACTAAGCCGCCGCAATAAATCTATTATCCTACCTATAGATAGAGTAAATATACAAATATACAATATAATTGTCAGCAATTTAGAGTACATACTTGGAAAAGACTATAAAGGTTAGGAATATTATCTTTTCATTGGATGCAAAGACAAAGAAAACACTGTAACGAGTAAAATTATTTAAATTTCCCAAATAAAATCGATAACCATAAATCCGCAAAAATTGCTTCTTTAAAGCAAATTACATGCTCAAGAAAGTAGTGGTAAACTACTTAATAAATTAATTACAACTATATCCCAAATCTCTAACCTTAAATGCAAATCTTACCAAGATATTATAAAACTGAAGGAAAATTTCACCCTTGTAAGGTTTGATGTGGAATCATTGTTTATAAAAATGTTAATAGACACTGATTATACTCGAAATAAACATTTTTCTTGAGTGTAATTAAAGATATTCAAGTGCTGTATAGTTTATTAGGCATCGTAATTGTAGAATATAAAGTTAAATAGATAGTGATTGGGTTACTACTTTGATTTTATAAGTAAAATAGATATTATCTATTATGTGTTTGGTAAGTTTTTAGTACTGCTCTATTCATCCTTTTTATGCAATATGAAGTTTATTTAATGCCAGTAATTTTATAGTACTATTTATAAATACAGTTTATTAACATAGAAGAAAATATATTTTTACCAACATACCTGTTTGCTCCAATAGTACTTGCGTTGTAACCTTGCTCTTATCGCTTACATTCTGGTTCTTAGCCCAAACCTACAACACATAATAACTCCTGCAAAAAACTATATTTTTTTTCAAGAACATACAAACCGTTATACTATATTCCCGAAGTGGTCTTAAGTTATCAATATCAGCACATAAAAAGTCATCCCATAAGGTGCAGTTTCGCACGATTTTCGTATCCTCGCATATTTCAAAATAACACACTGCAATATCATATTCGGTAACTCCAGTTGGAGGAAATGGTGGTTTAAATTTTAAACCCAATGAATTTTCACTTTTAGTGTAGACTTTTAAATCAGTGACTGGGTGAGGCTCTAAAAATGATGATGTTAAAATATTACTAACTTTAATTGGCCAATACACTTTTAATTGTAAGATCTTTAAATTAATAAAAAATGATGAAAACAGTCATTAACTTCAAAATAAACATTTTAGGACAATTTATTGATTTTGTTAATATTTTTATATTTTCAATTAATAATTTACCGTAAAATTATATTTAAAGTTTCATACTTCCAGGTGGTGTAAAGATTGTGAAATCCTTAATGTGATTATATCCTGCTGTTCCATTTCTACTAATCATAGCAGTAATTTTATATCGAGTGTAACTAGGTAGATCATGGATAAATTTGTTAGCAATATTAATGTGTTTATATATTTCAAAATGTATTGTATTAGAATGTCCCAAACACCACTTTTCTAAACATTTAGCGATCACTTGATATTCCAAAGGTCCTTTCATAATTTCGCAGGGTGGAAATTGCCAAGATGTTTCTGACAAGTCTATGAACATCTCTTCATTGCTAATATTTTCTAAAAACAAATAATCCATCATCTACTATATGTAAAAAAATGTATTAAAATCCTTTAGTTAGTTGTAGAAAATTTATTTTTTAAATGTATCATACTATATGTATTTAGATTAGTTAGTAAAAAGTATTTATTTCAATCCCATAAAATTTTTGATATCTCACCAGTATGCAATGTCTTGAATTCGTATGTCTGTACTGGACTGATGCCTTCACTATTGACTGCCCTTATAGATAAATTATAGGTACTATAAGGTTGTAAATCAGATAATGTGAAACTGTTATTGCTGAAGTTACTCTTGTAAACCATCGGCTTCGAATGTAAATTACCACATGCTGAAGAAATTCTCTACAAGATTAATGTTTTTATTGTGTTAGTATCATTTAAATTGTACTTACCTGATAAGATACTATATACTCTTTAATAAACTGTTTTTCCAGTGGAGGATCAAAATTAACTAAAACTTCAGTTGGTGACGTGGATGTAATTCTTATATTTTCCACTTCATCTGGGACTAAACAAATATATTAAATATTAGAAATCATTAATGCTTCTATAAAAATACATGTTTTACAAAACAAAGTGCTCTGGAATCATTTTTATTTTAAGATAATTTTACAAAACAATTATTTTAATTTTAACGCTAGATGATGTTTGTACGTTTTTTTGGTTGGTATTTACTTAAGGTACGTTAAGTCAATACATAATTAGTGAAGGTAGATTAATATTATGCTAGAGCACGAAATAATGTATTAAACTTAAGTCAGGAGTACGCTTAGTCAATGAATTATTTGAGGTAGGCCAAAAATACGCTATAGGATAGATTCATGTTTAGCTTAGGGTATTGAATAATCCATTGGAATCGGTTAAGTGCATGCTAGAGCTAGGAATAATTTATTAATCTAAGTCAAGTGTACACTAGGACAATGCATTATTTACTGAAGTATGTTAAAATTAAAATAGGATACTGCTAATTTAAAAATGTGAAGTAAGTTTTTTCGTAAATCTACAATAATGAGTCCTATTAATATTTTATATCATACCTGTATACATAGTTTGTGCTGATACGTCAAACGAATATCCATCATAATAATTAGGCAGGTTGGTATACCCCATATATCTAGGAATAAGTTCAACCGTAATAACGTAGTTATTAACAAAGACTGTGTGGTTTTGTAAAATCCTGGATACGGTTCCATTTGTGATTTCAAAAAAGTATGGAGGGCAAGTGTAATTATCAAAATTAATCAATTTTAGTGTAAACGACGAAATTGAACTCATGACCTGAACGTTGTCACTAGTTAATGCTGTAAATTAATTATAGTATGGTATAAATTTATAAACAATTAGATAAACCTTACCAGTGCATGGGCTTGTCGTTAGGTTATGGTGAGTATAACGTGTACAAGTTGTGCTAGAACAAAATCTGGCCATGCATATATATGTTGTATTTGGTGTGAGGTTCAAAAACTGATGCCTATAGAAGTAACCATTTACTGTAATATTGTTTAACGTGATTCCATTTAAATTTATTTGTAGCCAAGTGTAATAACTATCTGTTTTAAAATAGACAGTTGCTGATGTTGCTGCAACGTTTTCGGTTCTGATAGTCGTTACAGGATCTAAAAAAAAAAATTTTAATTAAAAAAATTTGAACAAGTATTAATAATAAAAGTAGATAATATACATGTTATTCTTTAATAATTTTAGATATTCTTTACGGCATGAAAATTAAAGTTCATAACAGCAGTAGGTTTTATTTACTAAAGAAATATTATATTCAATGAAGAAAAAACAAAATACATGTGTCTAGGAGACAGAAACAACATAGAATTAAAACAGCAAAATAAAAAATCTAAAGAGTCTCTACGTTCAACTATTTAGGTGTAACAATAGGGTAAATTTATATTTATTTAATTGGTATATTCTCCATGATTTAGTGAGAGAATTTGTGTATGCTTCATGCAAGTGAAGAAGTTCGTGCTATTAAAGAAACTACTGCTAAGCGTCCTCAAAGGAATACTTCGAATGAAGTATTTTCATTATTCAAGAATCTACGTAGTTTAAAGTTTAAAGGAAGATTATAATTTAATTGACTTTTCTTGGAACATAATTTCAAAGGGTATTTGATACTTTTAAGTTTAATTTTTCTGTCTTCTTTTCCTTAAGTTAGCTTAGTCTAGATGACGGGACATCTAATAAGTTTTCAATTGGTTAAATCTGGTAGTTTTCATCTTTATCAGCTTAGATCTTCCTTTGATTCTTATTTTTATTTTTTAAATTTATTATTTTTCTTAAGTTATGTTGAATATTTAAGTGTGATTTAAGGAATATGGATATTAAGTCTCATAATTTCCCTAGAATTATGTTAAATATCACTAGGCGTTATTTTATAAAGGCAATATAATAAATAAGTGAACCTCTAAAAATAAGTACATTGCTGAGTTTATTGCAAACTTTACAGTAGAATCTTTGTAAGGCCGCTCCTTCTATTTGAACAACCAGTTCTGCTTTTAAATCTCGGTTAGTTATCATTCGATGTAATTTATAGCTAAATATATATTAATATGAGTTTTTTGTCTGTCTCGAACCAGAATATTATTTGTTATATCATTGCGTTAATAAATTGTGTTTCATTGTTACTGAATATTCTTCGTGGTAGTCTGAAACTCAAGAATACCTTATTGGTTAGGATAGTGATAAAGACTGTAAGTATGGTTTCTGTCAGGGTAAAAGTGTCGATTTATTTTAGTAAGGTGAGAATCGAAATTTATTGTTTTTACCTTTAGGAAGTGTACTTGAAATGTTCAACTGATTGCAAATTATTCTCACAAATTCCAATACAAAAATGTGCGCGCATTATTTTCTGGAATATCTTTTTAATGCTATTCAGCTGTATTGTATCACTGCGAAATCTCTGTGGCCTTTCTTTCCCTGTATTTTTATAAATAATGAGTCGAGAGCGCCGGCATTATAAGAATATCTACAGAAAAGTACACTTGTAAATTGTGTCTTTGCAGTTGTTGGAGTTATTTTGGTTAATTATTGCATTACTTTTGCCTGATTAGCCCAGAGTCTTACGTTTCAAGCTAAAATTAGTATCCAGCATCTGCTTGATGACTTTAATATTAACTACATCAATTGCTGGTTATTACTGAGAATTATGACTCCACTATATCCGGTGCAGCTTTGAATTTTCAGAATTGCTCATACTATTGAAAAGGTTCAATTTCTTTTCTATGGGGCGATCATATCAGCTTATCTTAGAGCTTGGGCAGTAACCAGAGCTTGTTTTAGTGCCTTAAAAGCTCCGGCTGCATTGGTCCCCAAATTAATATGTCTTTTTATTATGTTTTGCAAATTTTAGGATGCATTTTCTATCTACAAACCTAAATGAATCTTAACAACTGCTTAGTGGTTTTCTTACTGGACTATTGGGGTATTGCCCAAATTTGTGAGAACTGTGGTATAATTCTTCTTACTAATGATGTATCCTAAGAAATTTACCTTACAGCGATTGATAAATCGAACTCAAATTTACGTTCAGATAAAAAATTAAATTTTGATGTGATATATAGAAGACGATATAAAAGAAGAGAATAACTAATTAGGTTATCCGGATATTCTAATTATAGTTCCAGATTTTAATTTTTAGTCAGTACATCAATCTCTGGAATATTATTGGCACATTCCGAAGTCCATATGGCAATATTTTGTATAGGTATTGAGCTAAAATATTCTAAGAATATTTGAATTAGAGTTGCGTCAAAAAAGTAATTAATCCATGAAAGCAAGTAGGTAACAGGCTCGATGATATGTGTTATTTAATACAAATCCGGATTTATGAACCAATTCTATTGTGGCTGCCCACGTACGTTCCAATTCTTTTATAATGTCATCCTATAGTAGCTAATGAATCCTTGTATGTTATTATTATATGAAAGTATGATTCGTCCTTCGTTAGGATAGTTGGTTTGGTATTTGAGTGCTTGTATTTATATAGTTATCCACAGCTATTGTTTCAAGGTTTTGAAAGAACAAGAACTGTGCACTGTCACCTGTGGTGATGATGTTTATGTATTTATTGCAGCTTATGATCAATGGCCAGAGGATCGTTCAAAGACGGTTCTAATGTTGTGGACTTTTCTGAAATACACTAATTGGTCTCTTAAGGTTCTTTTTGTGCCGATAGCATTATCCAAGATAACTGGATTCTTTTGAAAATCAATATTAAGAACATCAGACTGTAATAAGTATCAAGGGATTGAAATTATGACCGTTCTGCTGTTATTTTTAAAAATATTAAGTAACTCAAGAATACTGTTCCTATTCATGACGCTGTCAGTGCTTTTATATTTGAAATCACTAGCCAAAATCATTTTCATGATAAGCAGATACATCTTTTTGGAGGCCGACGTCAGATTTAGTAAAGATGATAAATGCCTTTACGTTTAAGAAAACAATAATTATTAATTATCCGCTTCACATAAATAGCAGTAGCACCATCTATGTTACAATTTTGCAGTTAAAATATAAATATACCTTGGAATTTTGGGTTGCCCGCGGTTCTTAGAAACCTCATCAATCAATCAAATTTCAAAACTCTTAATTGCAGGTATGATCAGTGAGCCGGTTCGCATTTCAAAACAAAGAAAATTTGTGACAAAACTACCGGTTATATAATTGATGTAATTGTCAAATTTGGAATGCTTAAAAGCAACAACAAATCCAAAAACGTACACGAAAATATCTGAGAGCAATTAAGTGCTTGGCAGTAAGAAAGCTTGCATTACTCAGCGAAAACTGAGCTATAATTGCAAAGCTTTTCGCTGCAAATAAGCGAAAGTATTGCAGCCAATAATTGGCAAGATGTTTCCCTTGAAGTTTGTGCATTTTGATGAGATTATCTTCCGAAAAAAATTATCAAAATTTGGCTTTTCACCTACTCTAAAGCTTCAATCTTCACGAAAAGTCCACTAATATCCTTAACATTGAAACGGGATGATAAATACGACGATCACGGTATAATCCGAGAAGTTATTAATATTAAAAACCACTTTAAGGGTTTTATCCTTGTCTAATTGATACGAATTCCACGGAATATTTTCTTTGCTTTAGAGATCAGTGATCTTTAAAAATCAGACAAAGCAGCGATATACTAACTAAGATCATGTGCAATAGATTTTGATTTGAGAATATTAATTTACATCACGCCAAAAATATTTGAGTTAAATATTTATGTTCCTTCTGTCTGTGCAATCATAAAAGTTATGTGTATCAAAGTCGAAATCATGTTTATGTCACAAATAAAACAATAGTTCCAAAAATGTGTGGAAAAAATATTCAAACAATGATTTTTTTGCGGAGTTCAACTCTAGTGAACACTATGCCGAGCATACAAATATTTGCAGTTTGTAAAGATTTTACTAAATTTATAATTATATAATAATCAAATTAAGTACATTACAGATGTATAAAGAAAAATTGTCGACAGTGCTTTGGAATAAAGGCAGACCTTTTTAAATATTAGGTCTTATCTAAAACTAGTTTTTGAAAATAAAATAATGCTAATTGATTAATGGCTTAGGCGTTAACTTTGTGATATATTTTAGAAATTTAAGGAAAAATTACTTGAAGTAATGCTGATTAATAATTTAAAAGTATTAAATTATTAATCGCCAATACCTTATTTTAATTCAGATCATTTATAATTTGTGGCTGCAAGGTCCTCTCCTTATACTTCAAAAGTAAAACCAAACCTTTCGTATTATTATATAATTCTGAATATTTCCTAGACAATTTACCTACAGTAATGTGTCTACTATTTTATTTGTAGTATCAAAATTTGTAATATGTTTTTATGTTAAACAAATCTAAAATCTAGTCTATATTTAAAGAAAACTAAAATATTTATTTTTGTGTATACTAAACGTTGACTTTCAGGTGCAGTATTATGTAAATAATAATTTATTAATGCAGAAAGCTCAGTGGAATTAATTATAATTATTATTTATTTATTTTGGATCTAAATAATATGAAATAATTTTGATTGAACAAAGCATTCGTGTAATTTAATTACCTTCATCGCACCAATCTCCTTTAAATCCCTTTGAACAGTAACAATTTTCATGGTTACAGATAACTTGTTTTCCTCCCTGGAAAACATTTGAAAATTCTTCACCTCTCGATAGCTCTTTTTTAATGCCCGGAGGTTTATAATGTACTGTGCTATTTTCTTTAGATAAGTTTAAACATCCTATTTCGTAGTTATCCGTTTGTAGATTTAATACCCTATATTCTAAAAAAAATACATTAAATTTTAAAATATTTTACATTAATATATTATTATTGGTGTCACAGTCACTATTTAAAATGTGACAACTATAATAATGTACTATGTACAATTTCAAGTTTGTATGTGATAAGTAAAAAAATTAACCTACTATTCAGTGGACAGTGCTTAAAATCGTCAACAGCAGCAAATGAACAGTTTGAAGATTTTTTTACAAAGATATGAACCTTATCTTGAGGATATGAATCATTTAAATAAATTCTTTCTTCTGACCATTTTCCTCCATTTGAAAAAGTCTGAAAATTATATTGTGTTAGTATAATAAAAATACATTATAAAATTAAGAAATAGTGTAAATGATAGTAAATTTTTATATTTGTAATAATTTTAACAAGCAAATCGTTTTCGTAGAATTAAATATCCCTCTTGGATTAAGGCAAGTTGAATATAAATGTAAGTGCTAAAATATGAATTTAAATGCTTCATTATTCTGTCCAAGCATGGTACAAAATGCTGTAATGTTTTCTTTTCTAGCATTGATAGGCAATTGATACAAACCATTCTTGGTTTAAGTTGGGTGCATTAACTAGTAATTAAATAACTTCACATCTCTATTCTAGTACGTCATAATTTATATTTATTTAAATGTAGGCCCTTGTATTAGTGATTGATTTAATTAAGAAAAATTATATGTAGTTGCAATATCTTTTTTCATTTTTACCAGCAATTGTTTCGTAAATGTGTTTCTATCTTGTCGTTTTTATTAATCATCATGCATATCTCTTAGAAGAGATCATTTACTCGCATGGAAAATAATTTTCCTTAGTTATCCGAGTTTTCAAATATACATTTCAGAAGTTCGTTGTCTAAGGAAGCTTATTTATTATTTATTATTTATTATTATGCTTTAGCTTACTTCTTAACAAAATACACGTGAATATATAAAAAACAATACAAAACATACAAAAATTTTAGATAGAAGAAGCTGGGCGGAGTTCATGCAGTCCGATGATCTTCCACTCTAACCCATATTCTTGACAGGCAGTGAGAGTCCAAGAATTCTCTGTGTTCTCTTTACCATTAATATTTGCCTTATTTTAGGCGTATTTTCCATCTTTTACAGATGGAGATTTGACTTTGTCAAAAATGACATATTAAGAACATTTTACGACCTATTTACGTGTCATCTTATATCTTATCTAGAATTTTTTTCGTATTGATTCGCCTACCTTAACTCACTTACGTGGTTTTTTTGCTACTGTCTCTAAGATAAAGCATATACATTTTTGTAAGTTCAGTATCAAAATCTAACAGCTTTTAAACCAATTTACTTTGCCATTCTTAATTATAAAACTGAAACATTTGGATATGTATAATTCTAGGCTTCTACATGTTTCTGTAATTCATATTTCTAGATAAGTAATTACTTATTTAAATTGAAGTTTTTGCAAAACTTCGCAGCAATTTCTGTTTCAGAGTTTTAGGTGTTTAAATTTTTCCCAATTTTCAAGACTACTTTAACAATTTTGAAAATTCCTTCATATTTAATACTCTTTTATAGCAGTTATTAAATGAAAATTAATTAAGATCATGGATCTCTTCCATTAATTCTACCTTAGTTCTTATATACATAGTGCTTTTTAAAATAATGGACACATTTTACGAAAGGAAAAGACACATGAATAAATATTATTAATAATATTTTATAAACATAATTATTAATATTGTAAGGTTATTACTGTAAACAAATAAACAATCATATTTGTTCTGCTTGATTACTAATTCAATCCATATTATTATACAATTGTGTATTAAGTAATTACTACAATTATATAGAGGCGTAAATATAATTACCTTAATAGCATAAACTCGTCTACATTTAGTGTTGCATAGCGTTACGGCCACTTGACAGTTGTTATTCTCCATGAATAGATAGAACGCGATGCATATATTATCATACATTGATGGTTTTCTTATAAAATTGGCGAACACCTGTGTACTCACGCCTTGATCAATGCTAAGGAATTTATCTAAAAAATAAAGATACATATATCGTACAAAAAAATATGTGATAATATTTTTAATATTATATAAAGGATTAGAAATTATATACAACATATTTTATTTAAAATTCTGACTTTTACGCATGATGATGGTAAATAGAATTAATCTTTTCATTTTTGTAGAATAAGGGTTTTATATTTTTTAATATTCTTATCAATATCATCATTTATCAGTTATTAAATCAAACGAACATTCAGATAAAAATGTGTTTTAGAAAAATAGATGTTTGTGTAGGTTTATGATATAATTTTAATTAAATACCAAGAGGAATGCCTATACTTTATAACAATTAAAATCTTTACTTTTATGTACAAATCTAATCAACTAAACATAAAGATTTATCATTGGCTAACCTTTTTTGGAATTTAAATTCTCTGTGAGTCAGTATTTTTTTATTACTATAAATTCATTTATACAGATTACCACATTATAACAAACGTAATAATTTATTTGATTATCAACTAAATAACTTAAATCCTTTAGAAGTACTGTCTTGAAGTTATTTCCATAAGTTCAATAGAAAATAAATATAACTTACTTCGTATTTAAGCATCCCCCCTTAGACACAATCGTCAAGTCCCTCCAAATATTTGCCACAGAATAGGCATATCAAGAGTATATATTTATTATCTGTCCAGATTTTTTTTCTCTCATTTGGTCCAAGCATATAACTCTTGCCAAGGTACCTTTTTCTTCCTATTTATATAGTTTATATACTATTACTCACCTAGCTCCTCTCAAATAAACTGATATCATTATATCTACCTTTTGCAATATATTGTTACCTCTCATTAATTTCTATGTCCTCCCCCTTTTATACTAATGCTGTCATTAAATTAAAACACTTTGTAATTTCCTTCCTTCACATTTATTTTTATACATTATTACTCGAAATGTACATCTGACATATAAAAATAAATGTGAAGGAAGGAAATTACAAAGTGTTTTAATTCAATAGTGATAACTTCACACGATTCAAATCAAACTGTGAATAATGCTGTCATATTTACTCTACATTTCAATAATTCATTTAGCTTTATTATCTACATTATCCTTAACACCTGTACGTTTTTTTTTCACAGCTCTTTCACACTTGTCTTATACTCAAACCTACATACCTTTATATTTTTATTTTGTTTTTATTTGCATAATTACAATGTTTATTTATTTAAGAAGTTGGATCTTCAAACCCCACTATATGCTTCAGAAACCAAATATACTATTTTTGTGGGTACTAACGTATTGTTTCATGTATATTAAAATCAGCCTCACTCATACAAACCAGAATTAATTCTGGAAAGTTATTCTTATTATTAATTTCAATTTCGGAGGTAAACGGAATATTTTTATTTAATGAATTTCATTCAGTTTGTCGCTCGGTGGCATCAAAGCAAACTAAGATATTGATTGATTGTTGAGGCACTTAAGTGTTGAAAATCTTTTCCAGAAGAAGCGACAGTGTGGCGAAACATATGTAGTGTTTACAATCAAACCAATTTGAAAATCTAACAGTTTTGTTATATAAATAGTAAACTAAAATATCGTCCATATATCGATACCTACAATGGATTTATTAAGTGGGTGTTTGAATTATATTTAATCCATGAATATTACAGCTATAAGTTAAAGGCTTTAAAAGTTTTCCATAGCTAAACCATCAGGTTGATTATTGGATAGAAAGTAATTTTATTTTAGGCGTGCCTTTAGGAGTGTTGCCATTTCTTCGATGATGATTGGATTAGTACTTAATGTGAGGCCGATTACCTCCTATGGAGGAATACTTGGAAATAAGTTCTTTACATCATAAAGCACCAATCGGTCATTGGAAATTTTGTTATCTAAGTCTATAGAATTTCTAATTGAAGATTTAGTGTAATGACTCATGGAATCATGAAATTCCGGAAGTTCTACGTGGGAGCAAAAATAACTTTTATTATTTTTCGACTACTCTCTACGGTGATTACTTCTTTGTACATTTAATTATCGCTTATAATATTTTGTAACGTAATTGTTATTGCAAGTGAGTACGTATTATTCAGATTTATGAGTTTGCAATTGGTTCAACTTTGTTGTAACAGTTCATCGAAATATTAATTGCAAACCCATTATGAATTATTAATTAGCGTAGTAATTAACCGCTTAATAAAAGCAATCACAAAACAACTTAACATGTACACTTCACTGTTAATTTATATAATGTCACCCTGTTTTTATACACTAATTCAATTCCACTTTTTATTCATATTTACACGTTTCGGTCCACTTCTTTTACAATTTTATAAGTAATATTGATTCACTTTTATCTCTAGACGGATTAAACCCTAAAACCTTGTCATCTATAATATACATAGTTATTTTCCATTATATTCACGTTGTTACGATCTACTTCTTTTCTAGTTTATCGAATGTAATCTATCTATATTTCAATTCATTTGGATAGTTCTCAAATATGTTGTGGAATTATTACTAATATATTTGACGGTATATGGTATATGACTTGATTTGCCAAATTCTAAATAATATTTTGTATATTGTGTAGCTGTATGAACTGTATTTTTAATAGAAAATAACTAGAATGGAACCCAATAACCCAAATCTCCAGCATGTTGAGATATATAGATTATAAGATTTGCAGAGTATTCTCTAAAGCACCAAATGTCTCTTGATAGTATGCGTTAAATTTAAATGTACAATGTTTAAAAATTTACACATTTCTTTAAATACACGTGCCATAAATTGGATGCCTTTGTCAGTAACTAGAGGTATTCTGGACCTTAAACAAATCTTTTAATAAACGCTTTAGCCATAATGTTTGCTACCTTGTTCTGAATTGGGTAACTTTCAACAAATTTGCGAAAGACATTTTGAAAAGTTTCTGATGCAATAGAAGTAATTATAAGAGGCTGGTTATTAATATTAGACTGTTAATAACGTTAAAAATAGTCATATAATGTAATGAAATATTTAATATTTATTTATTAAACAATGCTAAAAATAAGTTCTTGAAATATTATAAAAATTCTTTTTATAATAATTTTAGTCATAGTAAGGCTCATTGTTGTAGATTTACGAAATGTATTCGTATTTTTAAATAATTAATTAATTTTCTACAACGAACTAAAGGATTTAAATTTATTTTATTAGTTCTTTTTATGTTCTCCAGTTGAAGAATGCAATAATAATTTATAATTAATTTACGATTTGCCTTGTCTCCAATTTTAATTTTCTTTAATTAAGCAAATAATTAGGCCAATATTTATTCACGTTGACATAATATTTACACAAATTTTACAAATTTTAATTTTAATTTAAAGTAATATACATACAGGGTGTCCCGTTAATGAGGGGAAATGGCTGGACCACCGATTCCTGGAGCCAAAATATGTTGATTTAACCCAACATATCTATATACAAAAGTTGACGATTAAGCCGGAATTTGTTTTCAAAGTTCCAAAAATTTTTATTTCTTTTGTTTATGACAATTGAACGCTTTATTTGATTTGAATGAAATTTATTATTTATAACTACCATAATATAATACATCATTTCAGTTATTTTGGCTATTAGTGAATGACAGGAAATATAAAAAAACGTAGTACCACCATTTAAAACCTAAAATATTTTTTTATTGGTACATCCAATAAAAACTAAATAAATACTAAATAAAAGAGTATTTAATTTAAAAGCTTTTTTGTCTCTTAATAAAATCTGATATCTTGTACGGTTTTTGCACAAAAAAATAAAATATGAATATAATATGCTTATTATGCAACAAAGTCTTCTTGTCAAATTTTGAATTTTGTTAGCCTACCAGATGGATTAGATATGGTGAATAAATAAACTAAAAGTACAAGTATTCATCTGCCCAATGAAGCTGAAACTGTATCGTAAAACATGTTGCAGTATTTAGCTCTAAATGTGAAACCTTCTCAACTATGTTGTTCTATTTCAATGTGTTATTGAGTTTCATTATGTATCCTTCTCGTCATTCAATAAACTAAAGGCCTGAGATTTGTAAGTCCATATGGCAAGAAGTTCCTTTTCAATAGAACAGTATTTTTTCTCTTTTGGTAATAATGTTTCTAAAATAAATGTGTTGTCTTTTAAGAAGTTAGGAAGTTGTACCACTACGGATTTATAAGAACATTTTTAAGATTGTCGAATAAATTTTGACATTATTTTGACCCTACGAATTCTACGCTGTTTTGATAGTTACATTAATGGACCAGGTATTTTCGCGAAATAAACATTCTGTAGTAATGTGCAAAAGCAAGATTTTTTTAAATTAGCAATTCTAAGTATAGGATAATTTTCCATACTTAATTTTAACCTACTCTGGATCTGGTTATATACCGTACGAATATATTGAATGTTTTTAGTATAAAATTTCTTTCTTTAAGATAGATGTAATTTTAAATTGACTTTGATTAAATTTCTTTTACGAATCTATAAATCAATACCAAAAATAATTAGGTCGTCCAGATAAAACAAAAGAATTTTGACAATTTAAACTGGACATTAATAATAATAATATAATAATAATATATTTACAGTATAGATTGTGACAAATATTTTACAAACATAATATATAATATAAGTATACATATATGTAAATATATATAAAAGAACTTACAGATTTATTTAAAATACTTGTACGTGAGTACTTTGCAACAGTAATTGCTCTTGACAAGGTATTCGGACTTATTTTAAGCCCCATCAACAGTCATTTGACAACGACCTGTAGTGAAATCATTATATAGGTTACAATGTGAAAAATTAATGGCCCCAGAAAGAGCATCGAAGTTGCCTATAATCAATTACGACTCTCCATTTTTTTCCATTAATATCCGATTTTTTGATACTATCAAGTACAAGTGCGTTCCATTGAGAACTGGCTGGTTGAATTATTTTATCATGTAATAATGCAACCAGGCAGACATATGGTTTGATATATGCTAGCATTATGTTATTATGTAATGGTAAACTTTGTTTATTAACTTCTGAAACAAACTGAAATATATCTCCATACTTGGTATGTTTTACTATATGATTCAGAATGTTGATACGTTCCTTTACAACGCAGATAAATGAATAATAAATCGTTTTTATGTATTTTGATGACACCGTACAATTTAAGATAATAAGCCTAAAATAAGACCAATAGTCATAGTAAAGAGAACAAAGAGAATTCTTAGACTCTCTCAGAAATATGGGTTAGATTGGAAGATAATTGGTATATTTTACAGTTTTTCTTAGATAAAGGCGAAAACGCAAGCCAGGCTGAAAATATAAATAGTGTTAATAGTTCTGATACTATAACAGCCAATCTTGCGCAATTTTGGTTTCGACATTTCTGTTCCGGTGTTTTCGTTGTCAAAGATGTACAACGCATCGGAATTGTGGAAAATATCGATAAAATCATGGACATTGTCGAGTCCGACCATCATGTAACCACTGTTTCGATTGCTCAAGAGCTAAAGTTTGCACAAAATATTGTTTGGAACCATTTGAATAAGGCTGGATACAAAAAGAAACTCTATGTATGGTTGCCATACCAGTTAACGCGAAAAAACTTAATGGACCGAATTTCCATTTGCGATTCGCTGATGATTTGCAACAAAATCGACCCATTTATAAAGCGGTTGGTGACTGGTGATAAAAAATGGATGACTTACGACAATGTCAAGTAAAAACGGTTGTGGTCGAATTACGGTGAGCCGGCGGAAACGGTGGCCAAGCTATGGCTAGAAACACACAGCAAGTTTGCTGGAATTGGCAGAAAATTATTTACTATGAGCTGCTTCCCTATAGCAAAACTCTTAACTCGAAACTGTACTGTCAGCAATTGGACTATCTGAAGGAACAAATCGCCCAGAAGCGTGCACCTTTGGTCAATAGGAGAGGAATTGTGTTCCTTCATGACAATGCCAGGCCACACACATCGATAGTGACTCGCCAGAAGCTTCGGGAGCTTAGTTAGGAGGATTTTATGCATCCATCTTATAGTCCGGACTTGAGATTACCAACTATTCCTCTCCCTGACGAAAAATTTTGCTGGTGAATAATTCGCTTTAAGAGAGGCTTGTGAAAATCCACTATCTCAATTTTTTCCACTAGAGACGAGGGCTTCAATGAGAGAGGAATAATGGAATTACCTTCAAATAGAAACAAGTTATCGAACAGAACGGCGCATATTTGATCTAAATCGGATAATTCTAAGTACGGGAATTAATGCCTTAAATTTCATGCAAAAATAATGTATATCTTTTTATTACAACTAATAAGGTAAGGTAAAGCTTATCAGACATCTGTTTCAAGATAGATTTAATTAATTTATGTTCGGAGTTGTAGTCAGAGATACTGGGTTTATTTTTGATAATAAAACTTTTAAGCCACGGTCTATGGCAAAACAATTGATGCTGTATTTTTAATAATAAATTTGAGTAACTAGGAAACAAACGTGTTTTTATTTGTACCAGAATTAACAAGACACTCGGAAATTGTTTTCCAAAAATTTTTCCCTCCGATTCGAAATGATATTCCAAGCTTTTCTCTTGATTTCCTTGTACCCACTTTACATATTCCACTCACTAATCTAAATATCTAAGCATATTAATTCTCTCAATTATTTCACCTTATAATTGTGGCACTTATATTCTTGCCACAAACTCATTCATTCCTAACTCACATCCGCTTAATTTTCTTTAGGTTCACACACACTCCTAATTTAACCATATACCTCTCCATACTCTACAATATATACTTCATATATTTCCAATATTATTTATTTGGCTAGATATAAAGCTTTCAAAGATATTTTAAAAAAACATAAACAAGTTGCATCCCTCAATTTTATTTAGAGTGATGAAAGCTACCTTCAACAAAAACAGAGTGATTTACACACATAAATAAACAAATAACACATAATTAAATATTAGGCATTTAATCATTTATTAAAAGATTACTTAAAACTATATTATTAATGTTTTACTTTAGATTAGACAAACAAATATCACTTATAATTTTAACTCAAACAAATGTAAATTCGTATTAATGATATAACACATTTTGTTCCTTTCCCAAATTACAGTTGGCGGACTAACACTTTAAACTGTACATAGTATTTTCATGATTAATATACGTTTGTGCAATTTAGAGCAAATTATTGTGGGATCTGTTTACGACCCATTCACCTACCCAGAAAATTTCTTAATTACGGTCAAACATCTGCTGACATTATAAGGTAACCCGGACGTAATACCGTTTTAGGGGATGTATTGCTCTGTGAGTATTAAGTTAAACATTCCTACATTAAAAAGATAAATGTTGTCCTGTAAAATAAACTCTTGTATATTATAACATTTTACAGTTGTTTACTTTTCTTTTTAAAATTTTGAAAAGACATATCTATCAAAAATAGTAAATTAATATTAGTTATGTACGCCACATTTAGATAACTATTTTTGTTTAGTTAAATGCATAGATCTACATTTTTAATTAACTAAAATGTAAATAAAATAGTTTTAGAATAATTTAATTCAACGTTTATATGTTTTCTGTATATACATCTAAAATGTCATTATACAAAATAAAAGAAAGAAAATTGTATTGTTAGATTGTTTTGTATAACAGTTATAACTGTTATACAAAACAAAGTAATTATTGTGTTTAATTTGTGAAATATATTAGTTTTTTATTTATTTTAATGAAAAATCGTAAGTTTTTATACTTTTTACAAACCAATTAATATGCATTTTTAAGAGAATATATTCTTAAGATATCTACTGAACTTCCAGGTAGAGGACTTCTGTAGTTTCTAAGCTAGTAAATCTTCAATACGCTATAAGGCATTAATGGGAGGATACGTAGTTTATGTTCAGTATTTGAAGGTTTTGTCGCCAGTACTATGAAATCTAGACATGGACGAAATGTATGTATTTCTAAATAAAGAGGAATTATTCAACCTAGGCTGTTGAGATGATATCACGATCATATTGTCTGTTAGCTTAAAATGTTTATTAGTGAAATGCATGTTAAGTGCTCACAACGTACTAAAGAAAATTAAGCTTTATTTCTAAATGCGGTTTAAACTATGAACTATTTTCACAAAATATTAAAACATTGATAATTTGACATTACCAAATTTCTAGGAGGGAAATCCGTTTTAAAAGCAGGAATATAATTTTTCGGGATATTTCAAAGGCAGTGGATAATATGAAAACTATTAGATTGGTTAATGCTATAGATCAATATAGATATCGTGATAGTACCTGCATACATTTTAACAGGACCTGCAATCGCCATAAAGGAGCTGTGGTGCCTTGAATAACCTGCCACACAACTCTACCTACAATTATTCCACTAAAAAGTATAACGACTAAATAACACAAGAAATTATGAAATAATACAGCTGGCTATAAAATTTGAAATGCGTTCATTAAGATGCTAGGCTAATTATATAGATTTAAGTGATTTTTTTTCAAAAAATTAATGAACTTGAGTTGTAGCAAAAATAATTTAAATAGAAGATCGATAAAAGTATACTATTTGAGTATCTGGCAATATCTAATCCATGTTAGAGGAATGTCTAACCATATCAAACATCTAAAAAATGCTGGCTATCCGTATATAATATACTCAAATTTAAAAATACTTATTTGTTTGCATTCAATATTATGAAGAGATAATATAATAAAGTTTCTGTAGTGCTACAATATAATAAATCGTATAAAAAATAGTAATTTTCTCACACTTATTTTTAGAGTAGAGTAGAGTAGAGTAATTTATTAATGTTTTGACAGTAATGTCTTACATACGTCACATATACATACAGAAAAATTCTATAAATGTACAAAGAATGCATGATAATATATTAAAACTAACTTACAATTACATATGAAACAGATTAAGAGAAAGAAAAGATGTTTTATGCGTACGGAAGCAATATTACACTGAAGGTAACACCAATGGATACAAGACAACTTCAAGCACCACAACAAAAGATTATGCCAGGAGATATATAAAAAATTAAAAAATATTATTTGTAGTTATAAAATTTAGCGAATTTTAACATAATGTATAAATAAAACTTAAAAATACAATCACAGTTGGTTTAAAATTATCATGGTAAAAAGCTAAAAACTTAAGTATATATAAAATAAAATAATAAATAAATAAATAAAAACAAATAAATAAAATTTTAAAATAAAATAAGATGTTAAAACTATCACCGTTAAAAAAAAATTGTTAAGATTATAAAAGAGCATTAAAATTCAAATTAAATATAAAAATAAAAATAAATACGACACTACACATTAAAATTATGTTTAAAATTAATTATGATATAGGTATTGTACAAGTTAAAAATTCATCAAAAGAATAAAAACAGTTTTTGATTAGAAATTGTACCATTATTTTCTTGAATTGTTTTAGAGGCAATATCTTCCAGGCTTTAGGTAATTTATTGTAAAATTTTATAGCCCAATAGTTGGTACTATTACACGATTTACTAAGTCTTATTCTATTCATTTGAATATTTTGTTTATACCTTGTTGCGTGAGAGTGTTCCAGATTGGAGTAATTATGAGGATTTTTCGAAATGTGCAACACGCATTGTAGAATATAGAGGGATGGTACTGTTAAAATCCCCAAACGTTTAAATATCGGCTTACAATCATCTCTAGATCTGGCCTCTCCAAGTATGCGAACGGCATTACGTTGTAATCTAAATATTCGGTGCCTACATGCAGCATGACCCCATGCTAGTATTCCGTACCTCAAACGTGACTCGATAAGACTACAATACGTCATTTTGGTGATATTAATTGGCACCCTACCTACTAGATTTCGTAAGCAAAAAATATTTTTTGCTAACGATGCCGCAAGGTACATCCCATGTTTTTCCCAACATAATTGTGAGTCAATGTGTATACCTAAAAAGCAGTGACTTGTCATTTGATTGCCCTTTTTCAGGCTAAACACAATTTTTTTTGTTTTATTTTCGTTTAAGACGAGTTTATTTTTGGCAGTCCATAATTTAACCTCGTTCATTGCTATCTCATTCAGTGCTTCTGTATACTGAATGCTTCCACCATCACTTATAATAGTCGAATCATCAGCGAATAAAATTGTGTTTGCAATATTACTTTGTAGGGGAAGGTCATTTATGAAAATTAAAAACAACAAGGGTCCAAGAATGGACCCTTGCGGGACACCATATTTGATCTTTTCGGGTCTTGAAAGTTCTTGCTTGTAAGTGGTGAAATTATGAGATTAATTATACATTTAATGTGAATCACTGACAAAGAATATATATCCTCACACCTACTATTTTTTATATCGTGGATTGCTTTTCTAACTACTATTGATGAAATTTCACTAAATTTAAAACTTAATGACTCTTTGGTTTTAATGGTATGATTAAAAGTAGTATCAGGTAGGTTTTCGATTAGTTTTTCGGCAATATTACTAAAAAATTTATTAAATTCACCAGCAGAAAATTTACTCTGATTTATTGGAGTTCTAACTTTTTTTCTCGCGTAATCAATTAAAGCCCACATCGCTTTGCATTTATTTGGTGCTTTGTTGATATACCTGCCAGCTTCTTGTTTTCGAAATGTTTTGATCAAAGATCTGTAATTATACCGGAGGTTGTTTTTTATCTGTTTTAATTGATCTGAAGGATGCTTATTATACATGTCACTTATTGTATGTAATTTATCACGCATTTCTTTGAGTTCATTATTGAAATGGAAATTATTTATATTATTCTTAGGTTTAATTTTCTTAGTTGGAAAACATAATTTCACATTCGAAGTTAGAATGGTACATAAATGTTCCCATTTATGATTTAGACTCAAAGACATATCAGATAGAAAATTCCAGTTTACATGTTCTACTGCTTGGTATAATTTAAATTTGCCTAAGTCCGTAATTGGTCTTATAAGAGGTGATGAAACATTGTTTTTCTGTTGAGACATGGTTAGAGTCAAAGAAATACCGCTGTGATCGGATAAATAGGTCTCTATGTTGCAAGTTTTTATTTCATTTAAATGTATATTTGTGAACACGTTATCTAGGCAGTTTCCTTTTCTAGTATTGAAGCTTACTAGTTTGTATAAGCCATAACTGGCAAGAGTATCTGTAATATATAATTCTTTATAACCATTGGTGTTAAAAAGTATATTAAAATCACCACCAAGTATAATACTGCTTCCGTTTAGATTAAGGCGTTCTAATAATTTAGATAATATTATAATAAAATCATTAAAATCTCCCGTAGGAGAACGATAAACAGATACTATATAACAATTTAAATTTTGAACAAATACGAAAGACAATTCACAATGTTTTTCAACAGATAATGTTGCAGTAATATTATTATAATTTTTAACAGACGCAATGTCTTGTGCATAAATTATTGTTCCGCCATGCTTACTGCTTTTACGCGCAAAAAAGGCGGCTGCGACTAGATTTCCTACTGTGGAAATTTCGCATTCATCCTCCGAGAGCCAATGTTCAGATACACATAAAAAATTATAGTGTTTATCCGCTAGAAAATGATATAGTTCATCACTTTTGTTGCGTATTGATTGTATATTGATAAATAGCAATTTTATTTCACAGGCAGTTTCTTCTGAGCACTTTGAAAAAAATTGTTTATGCGAACGTCTTCCGGCCAGATGTCTGATTTCTTCAAGTCATCAATACGGTTCGTTGGCACACCTACTTTAAAAGAAGAGTATTCTTCGGGACGTCTTGAATTAAGATTTTCGCACCTTACATCCTTAAATCCGCACTCGTGGAGATACGTAGAAAGTTCGTCTTTCGTGAGTTTAGGGTCTAACATGAAAACATGTAGATATTTAAATTGCGGAATCCCTTTAGTAGTGCTGTTTTTGGATGTACCATGGATGGTACGCTGTTTATATTTGCGACGGTTCCTAACTCTTTCCCATTTTTCTTCGTTATTTGTTAGTAGCAATTCTTCATCTTTACTTTGGTTAAGATCCTCGATGTTACGTAAAGTTTTGTTCATGTCTGCTTCTATTTCTTGGCACTCGGTTATTTTATTTGGAACATTATTTAAAATAACACATTTGTTTGTTGACAATTCATTAGAACTCGAATTTCCTTTATTCGTGTGCACTTGGTTGTCTAAGTTTAAATTGCATTTTTCGGAAATATCTAATTTATTTTTGCAGATTTCTATATTTGTGTTTGATTTTAATGCAGATTCAATATCGGCGTTTACCGGTAGATGGGATTTGCTTTGATTACATTTTTCCTCAAGTAAACAAATGGTCTTTTTCATAACATTAATTTTATCTCTAAGATCCTCTATCAACTCATCCTTAAGGTTAATTATTTCTCGAAGATGCACTAGTTCTTGATGACTGTTACTTTGGTGTAAAAATATTGAATTACCTTCTATCATGTCCGCTGAGTTAACCTCACTGACGCTGTTTGTTTTCTTACGGTTCGATGTACATGTTGGTAGATGTAGATCCAAACACGATGGATGAAACCATTTTTTACATCCTTCACAGGCTCTGGAATCCACTACACTCTGCTTGCATTTATTGCACAACTTACACTTCGATTTAGCACTATTTTCAGCGGTAACTGTTACCGTCGACGCCATAGTTATTATGTTTTAATATTATAATGCAAGGAAAATTATTTTTATGTTTTTTAAGGTAAAACTCCTAGTTTGTTCCATAATTATATTATCAGTTACCTAACACGGGTTCAAGTTTTCAAAGCAAGAGTTTTACAATGGTCATTTAAAAATTTTTGTTCACTTAAAAAACTAGTGGAATATTTTTTTAAATATAGTATTTGATATTCACTCAGCAATTTCTAAAATCTTAACACTAAATTTTAGTAGATAAGTATTGCTTCTTTCCAGTAGAAACATGTATTATGGTCGATCATGTAAAATTTTACGATAAATATTTTGTTAACAAGTTGTTAAATAAATTTTTACGTAGCAGTCGTAATTTTTTATGTAATTTCATTAATTATTTGCTTATTATAAGTTTCTTTACCTAATAAAATTAAATACTTCGACGTGTATAATTTTAATATGAATAATTAATACTTACAATCGTGTACTTTCCAAATACTAGCGCTTTCGCTAATAATAGTTAAAGCTCTTAGTCCAAATTCGTCTAATTGTTCTCGCTCGTCTGAACCTAGTGATGATTCTAGTATATAATATCCATTTTCTTTATATAGACTAAAATGTTTCCATTCCTGGCTGTAATCCTGCAATAATAAATATGTACATTATTTATAAAGATACTATTCATATATGCATTATACATATTTAGTGATGGACAAATTTGCGAAACGAAGTAAATATCTCTGAAATTATTAGACATATCAAAATAAATTAAATTTGAAACATAAGTATTAGAGTAAATATTATTAGTCTTTTCTTTTATCTAGATACTTTTTTTGACATGAGGGAGTATTACAAGAGATATTAAACGAAACTAAAACATGGCCCTATGTTTGTTTAATATCGATGCCGAAATATTTATCAACCATCCAAAAAAATTCCTAGGCCTTCAATCTGAAAAAAGAAGAAAATTCTAGAAAAATTGAAGAAAAATTTGCTGGAAACAGAAATTACAGAAAAATTCTCTAAAAGTAGAAGAGAAATTGCTGGAAAATGTTAAAACTTTTGAAAGAAAATATCATTTTCTATTTAGGACTGAAATTATAAAATGCGTCTGCGACAATTAATTGACTCATAAAGGCAATACATAAAGGACTATATAAGAACCAGGATAGTGATTTCATTTCAAAACTTGTGATGAAAGGAAAATAACGAATTCCAAGTGCTAAATATTCCTTGCATATTTATTTAACTTGTCTCTTAATGAAACATTATAAAACAATAGGTAAAGGATTGACCAATACTTGATTTAAATCAGTCGAACAAATCAATTGTTGATCAATTCTCTAGTTAAATAGTCACGATAACCGGTTTCAAAAGATTTTCATTAGCTTAATTATGCGAAAAATTATCAATAGTAAAATACCTCATTAAACTCGTTAATAAATTCACTTTTAAGTGAAAATGATGCATTTGATATGGAAAACAATGATAAGAGAATGATGGGATTTAAATGATTACATCTCTTTCAAAAATTTGAAGGTTTTTATTTTAATTACTGACGTTACCTTGTGGGATTGCCAACATCGTTAAATTGAGTAATACTTCACTAAAACAAAATAAATCTATTAATGAAGCGAGAAATGTCAAAAGGGTTCCAAACATTCAAAAATACACTCAGAATAGATGAGAGAAGGTGATTAGCTTTTTATATTTTATATTTTTACCACGAGGAAAAAAACTAGTTACAGTAGTCCAGTTGGTTGAACAGCTTTATTAATATATACGTGGAAGGAAATTACTATTAAGATCTAATCATGCTGCTCTACAATAGCTTATATAATTTAAAAAGAACAAGTTGCAAGATAGTTAAAACGGCTTTCAGCTTCATACAATAATATAAAATATTCAGATTAGTTATTTCACAGGAATGCAGATGCATTATAAACATTATAAACACTGTAACATCGCAGAATCAAAATAAATTTAAGTATAATGTACAAGAATAGAAAGTGACTGGAATATAGATGAGATCCGGAAATTGATTGTGTTTCCATTCAATTTCAAGACAATATGGAAACAATTGTAAAATACTCATTGAAATAAAACAACACAGTTGAGAGGGTTTCACATTTATGGTTAAGCATTTAAATGTGAAACCATCCCAACTGTGTTGTTTTATTTCAATGTGTTATGCAGATTTATCCGCCTCGTCAATTCAATATGTAAAATATTCTGTAGAATTAAAAACGTACTGGACTAAGTAAAATTCGATAATTACTCCTAAAAATATCTGAAACAGTTCTGAGAACCAGAAAGAACGGATAAAGTTTTTATGAATAGGATGAGAATAACTGATGCGAAAGACAACAGATTATTTACATACAGACAGAGATTCTACTTGGTAAATAGGATAGACGCAAAAGAGTAGTGCAAGAAATGGTCTATAAGGACGACATAGGGTATATATACATAAGTATAACGCTAGCACTCTATAAGATTATATTATAATTGTGGTTGCTAGATTATTCTCCAAAATTAATAAAGGAAATAAACCTATCGTTGAAGTAATGAATTATTTCAACAAATTATTTCATAAATAACCACTACTAAATTAAGAAGCATCAATACTACAGGTTGTCAATATATCATTTGGGCATTCCCTCCGATTAAGGTAGACATTCTGAACCTTGAATGTTCCAAAAAGTATGCGTAGTCATTTGCAATAATAAGGCAAAGATGACGTTCACAATCAAATTGTGTGGTGGAATAGAAAAATAAAGGTATCAGTTGCTATTTAACGATGGTAATGTAGTTTTTTACTATCAAAAAGATAGTGACCGATATTTTAATTAGAAATTAAATAAAACATTCGAACAGACTACAGAAAGCTTCGCCTTGGATCGTGATCTATGATTTCTGTGTGATTTGAAGGTTGGCTGTCAAATGTTCTTACTATAGTCGTAGCAGAAGAAGATTATGTGAGTAATCCGAGACGCAGAAAGAATAGATAGCCAAGTAAGTTCCAATATTTAACGGCCTAGTGATGAAGGAAAATTAATACACGATTGAAATTATCAAAGTATTGATGTAGTAAGGTTATTTATTTTACAACCATATTATGAATTTTCTAAAGGATCAATAAAGTAGTATATTAGATTTAACTCGTCTATCCTCTTTTCAATTCTACCAAGGTAAATTTAAAGTTGTTGATTTTAATAGTCTAATGTCTGGAAATATAGTCGCTGATGTTTGTCTAATGCTAGAATAAAGTACCCTCAAAGTGTGTGATATATATGACTCATTATTACCATAAATACAAAAGTTGATGTAGAAAACGTAAAAAAAAGAATAGAAAATGGTCTTGTTTGAGATATCTTTCGAATAGTTTTCAGCTTATTGTGCTCTAGAAAATTAGAAAATATGTAAAATAAATGGTACTGTTTTAAGAAATAAGTTTAGGAGCTTAGAAGAGTTACTGAAGGTTCTTATAAAGAAAATAGTTCAATTAAAAAGCACTACTTAACAATTGCATAGGATCCTATCTAGTATCAAAAAAATATTAAATTTAAAAGCTAAGCCATACAAATTGGGCCTCATTAGAAACGCAAGGGAATCACTTCTAAAGTAAATAATCAAGAAATTAGTTATTTAAAATAATGTTAAATAAGTTGAGGAATGATGAATTTATGACGCGTATGATAAAACTCTATAATATATAAAAAAATTTAAAGAGTGTTTTGCCTTTACATACGTAAATGTATGGTGCAAGAAATTTTTAGTATTTAGATCAAACGACATAGAGCATAGTTATATTAGCATAACGTCAGCAGTCACAAATCGTAGAAACAAACTAAGAGGAATCAACAGCACTGTTTGCTAATATATCATTCAGGGATTTTCTAAAAACTGCAATTTAAAATTGAAATTTTGAATCTATCTATCTTTCAACAAGTGTGAATAGTTCATAAACCGAAATATGGAACCATTGTAGCAGTAAACTTTTAACTACAAACTCAAATGATTACAAAACTGAAGACGAATGTAATCATTGCAATTCAACGTCTCTCAGCGACGAAGATAAAGACACCTATCACATAAAGAGTGGTAATAAAAAATAGTGCCGTATAGATACAGATTTTTTAAGCGCTGGCAATTCCCATTTAGATGTTACAAATAAAAGAGTAGACTGGTGAAGTCGCTATTTATTGAAGGTAGTCTAGACTTTTACCATCAAAGAGTCTGATACATATCTTAATCTACTTTCACTAATCTACCGATTAAAAGTACACAAAACATCAGGATTACAGCAAGCATCAATATGGTACTTTAACTATGATTTTTGTGATGTGAAATTTAATTGCACTCCAAGAAAAGTTGTAACAAAAAAAGGGTTTGTGATTGATCTTGGGTTTAAAAAGAATCATCTATAATCAAGTATGTTTCTATATTTAACGATTATTTTGAATAAAAGGAAATTTACTAATTAAAGGCAAACAATTGAAGTTATTAACATAAGAGTATGATAAGGTTATTTTAAACAAAACGATATTATACATTTTTGACAGGATCAAAAATGTAGTATACTGGTGTTAACTCTTTGTTCCTCCTTTTAATTCTGCCAAGATACAATAAAAGGTATCTAGCGCCTAAAAAAACGCAGCTAAAGTTTGTGCTAGAAAAATGTTATGAAGAAGCGCTTAATTCAACTTTAAAAGAGCGACAGGACCTTTTCTAGGTATATTTTTTGCTCATTATCTGGTATATAAAAATAAAATATCTAAAAGAAAATACTGCAATTTGCAGAAATAAGTTTGAAAGCCTATAAGATTTATTCACCGAAGATTCTCTTGTAGAAAATGTAGTTCAATTAGAACTCTAAATAAGATCAAATTCTATTAGTATAGAAAGCTAAGCTATACAGATGCACATGTCATTAAGCGCCAATCACTTCTAAAGTAAATAATTAAGAATTTAGCCATTTTAAAACCATCTTGAATAAGCAATACTGAATTGATGAAAAGGATATATAATATTTAAACTTTTAATGTTGATCACTGCAACATATTTCACCATACAGTGGCTACATCACCAGATGAATACCGTACTTTATTCATCTACCTGATCAAGCCACTGTGTCGTGAAACATTTAAAGTGATGAACACTAAGACGTTAAAATGCTATATTGCTTTATTTCATGAATTAATAATACTGGATGCTATTTCTGCTTCTACCAATATAGTAAATCTGATATGCAGTTACAATCCAAGTAGAATTACAAAAGATTGCTTTAAAAAATCGATGCTGAAAGGGTTTTCATTTCAGTTATCGTAATAAAGTGACTCTTCTAGGGGCAAAATACCCTTATAGAGGGAGCAGTATTGTGAATACTCGAGGGTAAAAATGCTAAACATTTAAAGCGTTCAATTCCTAGCCGACTAGAAGATTTTGCGTGATATCTATACTCTAGTCTTCAAAATGAGCAGACTGTAACAATTGCTAAAATTGCATGTATATATGATATAAATTGTGTCAATAAATATGTTCAAGTAAATATATATAAACTAATATAATTAAAAAGTAGCGATATTTATAATAAATTGTAAAATGCGGTTAAGAAAAATATTTTCTCTACGACTATTAAATAATACACTCATTCTTGTTGTATATTAAATTGAATAATAGCATAAATTCTTCACACCGTGAATTCCTACAAAGAAATCACTCTAGATTGGCCAATCACATCCTTTGATTTTTAAGAATTCACGCTAATATGAAAAAATCACATTGCTTTGAATGTGAAAAATCGAGAGTATCTTAGCAACCTCCTAACAAGTCGCCATTTGAAACGTCAAATACACCAGTTATTTATAACGTCTAGTACACTCATTATTTATTGCTGTTGTATCGCATAATTGTTATTAATATAATATTTACAATGGACGTTAGTAGTGATAGTGATAATGAACTAACATGTATGCCTCTCGAAATTCAAGAAATTGCACAAGCATCTACAATGAATTTACTGCCGGAAAAGTCTAGAAAGCAGTATACTCAAGTTTATACAAAATTTATGGAATGGAGACAATCCAATAATGTAAGTTCCTTTTCGGAAAACATTCTCCTAGCATATTTCACAAAACTTTCCGAAAAAATACAAATCGTCATCTTTATGGAAAATATATTCCATGTTAAGAAGTACATTAAATGTTTACAAGTCATATTATAATTGCAATGTTTAAAATTTAAAGTGTTAATAAAGATTTGTACTAAAAACTATGATTAAGTTTATTATAGTCGTAGAGAAAGTATAGTCTTCTACTTGCGTAGAATGGCTATTATTCACTTGGATGATTCTAACACTCGCTCGCTACGCTCGCTCGTGTCCGAACCTTCATCCACGTGAATAATAGCCGTCATTCTACGCTCGTTGAAGAATGTACTATTTCCAATGGTTTTAATGAAAGCAAAACAAATTAGTAATTAACTAACTTATACAAGCATAGGCTTAAAGTCACCAACACTCGTTTGAATTCTACGTTTATTATCTGATTTGTTCAACTTACCGATTCATCTCCGGAATATAAGAAGAAAGTTGCTATCATTTCACAAGTTGTAAACCTTTCCTTATTAATGTGTTTCCTTATTTCAACGCAGAATATCCCATCATCGGTTTTCAATTGAAGGATCATATACTGTTTGAGTAAAATTGAGATGTTGATAACACTAGCGTTTCCTGTGTACAAATCAAAGGTATTGTGATCTGAAATTTAAAAATAATAATATTGTTAGTGTAATCCATGCTACTGGGTCTATAATAATGTAAATAAAAAATATAAGACGTACTTCCCAGTATATTTTTATAAATATATAAATATACTGGGAAGTACGTCTTATATTTTTGATCTACATTAAAAATATTAGTTATATTGTTTATTATATTAAGACATATTTTCGTAATGAAAGGTTTAAAGTTAATAAAGCACTGTCAGTATTTTATTAAGTGATATGGAGTTTCAACAAGTAACAGCCTCATCAATCCAGTGTTTAAAGTTAAGATATACTTGGTATATTTCAATTACATATTCCTTGAATTTTAACAAGATTGGGTTAAATTTCACTATCAAAAACGATATCTTCAATGATAATTTGAAGTCATTAATGTGAAACCATTAAATGAAATATTGAGTCTCCTTCGCAAAATTTATTAATAGCAAATGTATATTTCGGTGACCATTTTCAAGACAATACTAGTTAAAAATAACGCAATAAACAAATAAAAATTTATGTCAAAGGCGAAACTTAAGTAGTGAAATTATATAAACATAATAAATATTTTATTAAGTGCCTTGAATATATGAAAAAACGGAATGAATCTAAATTATAAACATTTTATTAGGTTAAGGTATTAACAATGGATTTATGGGAAAGAAATACATCACAAATGTTCTTATTGCCAATTATTCTTATAAACAGTATAAAATATACCTTAATGATACAATTTAACTTTTAAACTAATACATATTAATTATTAATAAAATTATTAGACAAAGGAACAAATTGTTTTATTAAAATAAATGTTTTTTTGAAAATGTATTTATAAAGCTTATTTAAAAGTTGCTAAATTAAGTTTACTAATTTGGCCCATTTACTTTTATATGATAATAATAATAATAATGCTGAGTTTATTATATGAAACATTTTTGTATAAATCATTTAATTTCTAATTATTTTAAAGTAGCGTATAACAGAAATTGTAAATCAATGCAAACCCCTTCGTTAATTTAAAATAACCATGCTATATATGATAGCATGGTGATGAAATATAAACCAAGATAGACACCTAGCCCGAAGGACTAACTATTAATTTAATAATACCTTACAGTACGTATGTTAATGGATTATGAATGAAGAGGCTCTAACATATCTTATGCAGAGTATATTGCTGGAAGGAAGAATGAAAATAATCAAAGTTCACGTATCAAACTGCTGGAGGTAATAAGAGTTGCGTAATGACGTCATTACAAAATCGCTGAAAGGGGATATGACTTCAAGCTATATTTACAATTTAGTGAGCAAGTTCCACACAAAATTGATAATTGTTTTATTATATCAGTTTTTGCTCCTTATAAAATGCTAACAATCGTAAATATATGCCTGCACATATAATTTTCACTTAATTTAATTTATTTTATGTACCTAATTTTTCATACTGTTCATTGTTATTTGCAAAGCTGCACTAGGAAAAAAAATATAATTAATTAATTTTAAGATTTTTTCTTAATCAAAATGTTACAGAAGATTAATCTAATAATTTTATAAATACTGAAAGTGCAAATGCACAGCTTAAAATATTTTCTACAAGACTATAATTCGTGAAAATCTTTGACAGAAGAGATTGAGAGACCAATTACTACTTCTTTATTTTCTATTCTAGGCGTATATAGATTTAAAAGTTTATGTTTAGCAATTTATATTGAGTTGCAATAAAATTATCGTTTAGGAAAAAAAGGCCAAAATACTTGCTTGTTAACCCAGATTATTCAAAATTTTTTATTTTAAAAATAATAATGAATACTACTCTTCTCTTTTGATTTTATGCATGAAATACTATTTTTACCAGAACAGTCAGATTATTTTTAATTATTATTTTTATTTTAACGAATCAAGTGAACAATATTTCTGTTGGTTTACTTCTCGAGTTATGTTAAGAAATTAAATAATACAAGTTAGATTTTACTTTTTAGAAGACAATATTGTGCGTTAAGAATTTGTATATTATTCTTTTTTAACTAGTGTTTTTCTTCTTATTATTTCGCTTTATTGTAGTTCAAAAATTTCAAAAATAATCTTCCTAATCCTTCCTAATCTTCCTAATTTGGATTTTTTCAAACAATATTTAAACCAAGTGAATTTATTGAAAATTCATAGCTCTATAGAGTCCTACTATCAGGGTAGGTTTACGGAACTAGATATGTCAAATAAATTTTAAGTAATTAACTCTTAATCGAGCTTCTCTGAATCATCTTCACATTTAATTTCAACAAAATATGACTTATAGAAATAATAACTATTATAAACCAACAGTTTGACTGAAATTATTTGATTTAGTAATACATAGTTGATTCAAGTAATGAAGTCTTTAATTGCAAATAAATTAACAGTCAAATCACTCAAGGTAAATTTGTACACCGTTTGTAATTACATCATAATTAATACAATTATTCAGGTATAGTGAATTAAAAAAAAAATACTTGTTGAAGCTTATTCCTTTTCCAATATAACTTTATAAATAAAAAAAATATTTTTAGTGATAATTTTTACAATATTATAAATTATATATACTTACGTAAATTCTGTCCTAACGTGTATTTGTGTATGAATTTGAAATCTGAAAAAAATATATTAAGTTAGGGTATAAGAAAAATAATATTTATTGATACTTTTACACAGGAGCTAGATTAAAATATACACCATAAACAAATAGGCTCTTAGTCAATATGAGCCATAGACATCCAGTCAATCTTTTTATCTTGGATGTACATATTAAATTCAAGTAAAAATATTTCTTGGCAAGATGTGATTCACACAAATGAAATGATGAATTATTAGGAGTAAATGATGATTCTCAGAAAGGATAATTAGATCGTGAGGAATTCAGAATTTGGTTAGAGAAACAAATTTGATGGGTTGTTTACAAATTTAATATTACTGCTTAATATACGTTGGGAATATGGGTGGAAACGAGAGAAGAGAGATTTTTTTGTCGGACTTTTGTCAGCCTATAAATATTATAGATAATTACTTGCATCTAATAAATAATTTATTTGATATATTTGACATTTTAAAGAAGAAAAAAACATCGACGTAACATTCGATATATTAGGAACTTACATTTTTCTGTGAAATGTTAAATTTATTTCGTCGAGATAAGTAAATCTAACGTAAACACTAAACCTTACATGAACAATAAAACATAAACCACAACAGCTCTTATTAAATCATTAAACACACTTATATAAACTCTGGTTTTTAATTTCAGAAACTAAATCACTTGCAGTAATGAAAGTACCAATAAATATGTAGAGTGGATAGGTAGCCTCTATATTCCCCTCCAATTTATAAATCCCAAACAGGTGTTTTCATAAATACCAATTTAATTTAATATCTACATAAACACTGATTTAAAACTATTAGATTCATGGAAGTACCAATATATATGTAGGGTGGGAGGTGGACCCACCCTTCAATTTTCAAATTATATTTGATGAATACTAATTTAATCAGAAATAAATAAAAATATATTTTATAAGGAAACTTAAATTACTATATTATACTACATAAACCTATAAAACTTTTATATTTCTGTAGATAATTGTATTGCAAATTTAATCTACTGGGAAAAGTATCTTTGTTTGTGTTTTTTTTATTAAAGAAGGTAATTATGATAGTTTTATTTTTGTGAGTTACGTGTAGATAAACTTGATTAATTAATAAAGCACTAAAAATCTTTCTTCACAATTTTATTTAAATTCACAGATATATATTTCGGACACAAAATGACTATTATCAATATATGTTTGTTTTAAAACATTGTTTATGGCCACTTTGTGTCCGAAATATATATCTGTGAATTTAAATAAAATTGTGAAGAAAGGTTTTATTTATGCTTTATTAATTATTGCAATTATGGATCTATACATTGAATATTACTAATACACTGCGTTTACAAATCATTAAAACTAAAAATTAGAACTTAATTATTTTTTTTATGAAATAATAAGGAAGATTTTGACAAACTTACAGTTTAAAATTTCCTATAACTGAACTAAAATGTATATTAATAACAATGATAATATCATCAGATCACATTATACAAAAAACAATGTATACATATGTATACATCTTTAATCGAAGAGGTTATCATGGAAAATTTTCACTTTTCTTAAATGACTTAGGAAGAAATAGCTTGAATTAAACAATCTGCTACTACTGAAACAATACATGATGAGTACAAATTAGTTTCATTATCGAATATAACTACTACTGAAATTAAAGACACTGATAATTCTGTGATAGAGCACCTATCAACGATTCACGGGACATTTACCAATGATCTTAGTATGTTTTCAGTTGGACCTGGTGAATGTTGGTCAAGTACTTCTACTCCAGTCCAAGAAAGACATACATTGCCATCACCATAGTTCTTTCTGTGTCCGAGAATATCCAGATTCTCATGAGTCATGCATGAATTAACGTTCATATAAGAAAAACACACGGAAAAATTTCCAGAAGGACCCTCTTCGATTTTTGAAGAACATTCAGATTTATTTCACATAACAAATTAACAAGATAGATACAAGGAATCGTCTATAGAAGTATCTGCGTCTGAAGAACATACAGATAGTATTGATAGTACACGTATAGAAATGTTTCACTTAACTCAGTTAACTACTTCTATACAACCGAAACATACAGAAACACTTGAATTTCTAAAAATATTTGGTTATATTTTACACAACAGAATATGCAACTGAGGTGCAAGAGAAATAAGCATACCGAAACTTTTCCTAAATTATCTGTACTATTTACAAAGAAGAGTTATTCCAACTAACTAACTAACTAACTCCCGCACAAGAGAAACATACAAAAACTTTACCTAATGTACCTTGTACCGTTTTGAAAGAACATTCAGAGGTCTTCCACTAAAAATAATGTTCCTGCTTCCATATCCGAAGAACATGCACACATGTTGTATAAAACACATGATGCAACTTCTATACAAGAAGAACATACAGAAACTCCTTCTACTGTTTTTAAACCGAATTTATACGGAGAACATGTAGATGTACAAAAAAAAACACAGCAACATCACCAGAGTTATTATTTACAATTTCTAAAGCAAATTCAAATATGTTCTACAAGAAGAAAGTATTACAATAAATCCGAATACACATTCTTTCTCTACTGTGGTGTATTCTCACAAAACAAGCATAAAATATATTGCACTTACAACTGACAATTTAGGAATCTCATATAAAGAATATTCGATTGAAGCTGTAGATCATAATACCTCAGAATTAATGTGCGAATCCTCCGAAACAAATAAATAGTCTATTATGAATGTTAAGGATACCACTACTAAAAATACTATGAAGCATCACACTTCGATTACATTAACGCATCTGCACATAATACTTCAGAACTAATGTGTAAAACATGTAAGACAGATGATTTTATCGCTGTTTAAAGTGAAGTATTGTGGGTTCTACTGACAAAATCTTATATCTAAGGCTAAATATTTTGTTCAATACAATCTTAAAATTATTACGTGAAAAAAAATATTAATTTACACGTGCAGTATTAATGAAAATCAAAGTAATATTACTTTTATTAAAATTATTAGTTGTTAACATTTTCTCTAATTAATTAAAAACAATAAACACTATTTAATATTTTTAATAATGCTTAGATTTTTTTACTATTAGGCTTTCGTCTTCAAACAATGTGACAAAAATATTGAAAACACCTATTTTTTTCTTTTAATTGTTAAAAATAAGTTCGACGATGTATTCTAAGGATAGTTTAACCTCTTTCCTTGACTTTGCGGTATAAATTTGTAATGACCGTTACTATGTGGTTGTTTATTTTAAAGAGTGAAATAAAAGTTTTATTTTACACTTTATTGAAACTGTTAATATATTTCCAATTGTCTTATAGACAATTTCTTGTAATTCAAATTAATCCTAGAATATATAATTATCTACACCATTTGTAAAATGATATTTCAACATAAAATAAATACATTTTCTGCTCTACTTCTTTAATAACACTTGTTACCATTGTTTCTACAATTTTAGCATGTTATTTTTAAATATTGAATGGTTTATAAATAAAACGTTAAAGTTGTTGTTATCGAAAAAAGTGATACTAAACATGTCATTTTTAATCATCAAAAATATCTACAAATATCCATACAACAATAATTTATATCGTTATTATAGATAGAAATATATCAATTCTACGAAATATAATAAATAAGAAAATTTAATTTTATTATATAATTTAAGAGTCTATTTGATAGTAGGTTTAAATAAATTTTTTGTGTATCTTCCCAGTAAAGTCCTTTATCTTTGACACATTTCAGGTAATTCAAAACACTTGCAAAGACTCTTTAGAAATTCAATGAATACATATATCTTTATTCCATCATAATCTATCATATTTTTCTAGCTTTTAACAATAAATTATAAACAATATATTTGACTATATCTATTGTTCTCATTATTACATAACACACACACACACACAGACACAATTTTTCTTTTCAGAAATTAGTGTTTTGGGTTCAGGTATGTATCAAATTATAAGAAATTTCCAACATATCAAAATTTATGTTGTGTGTGATAAAGATCTTAATTTTATCTATAGATGTAAATATTGACTAGTGTAGCCTTTTTGAAAGCCTTAATTTTGTAAATGCAGGATTCAGCATCATAAATAAAGAATCTTGTAATATTTAATTATTTCTATTATTTATCTTAACTGTATCCTTCCTTGAAAATTACATATATCCTAAAATAGAATATTATGGAACACAAAAAGTGTTTTCCTTTATTAAATTTACATTTCTGATTTCATTCAGGCTATCAACTAACAATTATACTCGTTGAGTTACAGCCACAAATTAATTTAAAAAAGAGCATACATCAAATTATGGGCGAGTTTAAGATAACAATTACATTATAAAATAAAGCACTAAAAACCTTTCTTTACACAGTTTATTTGGGCACAAGGTGTCCAAATAAAGACCAAAATTCAACTGATAAGTGCAGCCATTATTTCCTAAAGCAATGCAAGAAATACAATGTCTTTCCAAATTTCATACAAGTGAAAACAGTACAAAATCAATATAACATCACAAAAATAGTGAATAATTTCAAATTGAAATGATTAAACTGCGAAATTGGTTTCTTATACACAATTCTGGAAAGATTTTGAAAGTCACATATACGTAGTTATAAAGATAAAGTTAAAGAACAAAACTACAATTTTACAAGAAAAGTTGAAATCCATCCTATCAAAACAACCACGACTTCAATGACACATTCCCCAAGAAAACACACAAACATTTGAACAAACATTAGTAATAAACAGAACAAATATCCCATTTTGCGAAAAAGAATTAAAAATACTAAGTCGTGGTTTGAAACAGCCAATAAATCCAAAGAAATTTCCTGTTGAAGACACCGTCAATGACATCGCATCTTCGAGTTTAATACCGGACCAAGCATCAGAATTCCGCTCATCGGCAAAAGAGATTTTAAAGAAAATTAAGAGGCTCAACCACAAAAAAGAAGGAATAAAAAGTACACGCAAAATTGTGAAAAAACTAAGATGGTTTTTTAAGACTGTTGTTAAAATCAGATAAAGGCAAGGGTTTAGTGATCATGCTCAAAACAAATTATAACAACAGTGTTAGTGAACTTTTAAAATCAGACCCTTATATAGAACAAAAGAAGAATCCTAAAAATTCATACATTAAGAAAATAAATAACTTATTAGAATTCTCAACATGTCTAATAGATAAGGAACTCAGTTTCCAATTAAAAGTAAAATATCCAAAAATGCCACAATTATACTGTCTACCTAAAACGCCCAAAACAGGTAATAAATTTAGACCTATAGTTTCAAACATAAATTCACCAACTTACAAAATAGCTAAATGTTTAGTTATCCAATTTTAGTCATTAAGCATAGAAAATAACATGTCAGTCAAAAATTCTATAGAACTTTCAAACAATTTAAAAAAAACTTGACATTATCAAGTAAACCAAAATTAATTACTTTTAACGTTGAATCCCTCTTCCCTGGTATACCCATTAGAGACTCTATTGCTATTTTAGAAACAATATTAATATAATATCAAATTCCAACCGAACAAATAAAAATTTACATTCAACTCACAGAATTAGTCATGGAATATAACGTTTTTGAATACAATAAACCTTTGGCACTGTGTTGGGTAACCACTTAACCCCTTTATTAACCAACATTTTTTTAAACATTTTGAAAATAATGCTAACCGAGTTTCCGGACATTTGGTTCCTTATACGTCGATGACGTTTGTGTCATAATTAATTCTTCAACATAGATTCATTTATTACATCTCCCAATAATTTCCACAACAGTATTAACTTCACCTACGAAATTGAACAGAACAATTCACTATCTTTTTTAGACATACTTGTTTCACGTAGAAACAACAGATTAGAATTTGACATCTTCCTTAAACCCACACACTTTTAATTACCTCCATTCAGATTCTTGTGCACCAATGAAATGCAAGTTAGCAGCCATCAATAGCCTCATTCATTTGTCCGCAGAAAATAGGGAAACAGTGTTAAATATCATTACTAATACTGCAAAATGACTTAAAATATACAACTTAACTCCTGCCTATTATTCAAATTCAAAATTAAGACAATTATTTAGAACCACCTTTACTAAAACATGCGAACTAGAACAATCAGGAATTTATTCGATTAACTGTAACAATTGTGACAAACAGTCGTCCAATTATCAATTAAATATGTTAGAGGACATACAAATGAAGAAACTGGAAAGTAGATTAATGAATTTCGATGTAAGTCTATTACAAAATGTATGTTTTTGCCTAATACCTTTTTCCAAATACAGTCCATAATTTACATTCTTTTGGAAAGTATCCAACTGCCCTTCCAACTGATTTACATAATTTGTGTGTATAAATCGTTAAATTTTAGCTTTTTATCCGTTGTCTAATTCCGTTTGTCTCTAAGTTACCCACCCTGAAGAATACTTGGTGTGACGAAAAGTGTATATCCTTAATTAGTTAGTAGGTCATAAAAAAGTAGTTTTTTACTTAGTATTAAACCATTTATAATGGTCCGAAACTTTTGATGTTACAAATAAACTGTGCGAAGAAAGGTTTTTAGTGCTTTATTTTTAATCAAGTTTAGCTTCACGTAATATTTCTCCTGTTTAATGAAACATTTTGTTTTATATTTTATCTTATCTCAAATCAATATTTAGGTAGTAAAATTTTAAACATTAAAAGAAATAAAATACAGGAAAAATTACATAAAAAAAATGAATTGGTTTCTGGTCTGAGATTAATGAATGCTTAAATTTTTATTAAATAATTAAAATTCAATATCTAAAGAAATTTTATTTAAATGGAAAGACCAGTATAAAATATAAGTTAAACCTAGAGTTACAAAAGATAACTTTTAAGTAAATTTATATATAGATAAGAGGAATCTAAAAGATTATAATCAGATACAAAGTAGGCAATATTTGAATGGTCAGCTTTTTATATTAAATATAAATCAATAATGCTTTGACAGTTGATCTGTAAAATGTTCATTTCTGACTTACTTCTACTAAACATCTTTATTCAATGAATGAAAATAAAATATAATACGTGTAATGTATAAAATAAAATAAATTCTAACATAATTGGTCTTCTGTTTCATGGCTATCGACCAGTGGTCTTTCCGCCCGTTCTCGTTCGTCAGTGAATGTCGTTGTCTGTCTTATGAATCAAGATGAAATGAATTGATAAATGGTAGTGTTGGGGTGTTTGGATTTAGGAGGTATATTAGGATTTCGAGGAATACAGAGAGAAGTGTACGAGTCGTTGTTCAATTGGAATTACCTGTGTTTTTTCGTATAGAAATGTGTTGGAGGGGTTGTAGAGGGGATTGTTAGGATGCCTAATTTTTGTTAATATTCTAAGGGCTGATCGTTCATCCACTTGGGGATTTTTCAAAGTAGGGGGGCGAGGATCAAGGAAAAGGATGGCTGCATAATCAAGTAAGAGCCGACAAATCATTTTGTATATGCGTATCGCTGTTTTAATAGAAATGCCTCTATTATGATAAGTAAGTGTTCTGAAGTGTCGAGCTCTATTCTTGATTTTCAGCTTAAGATATGTTGTGTGGGTCTTGAAAGTAAATTTGGGGTCTAGCAATATCCCTAGGTATTTACAATTTTGGGATGGAGGTATTTGGGTGTTATTTAAAGATATAGAAAAGGGGGAATTTGAAGCACGATGGAAAGGAATGAGCAGATGGGATTTATTAGGGTTTATTGAGATTCTCCATTTGGCGAACCAATGCTCTAGAGTGTCGATCAGCACTTGTAGTGTGCTCAGAGACTTAGATATTGTGAGAGCGTGTGCAATTAATGCGGTGTCATCTGCAAAAAGTAGACAGTAGGCTGAAGGGTTTAGATATTGGGGGTTGGGATTATATATGTCATGGACAAAAATATTATATAGATGTGGGGAAAGGGGGGAGCCTTGGGGTACACATTGATGAGGAATAATTGGGTGGTATTTACTTTCATTTTATTATTTTAATTCTAATCTATAAATTATTGTAATAAAGATATAAACAATACTCATGATTTCATATATAAATATAAGCAGTTATTACATTTTTTTAATGTCAGTTGTTACATATTTGTATAACTTGATTGGTTCACTCCTATTATTGGAACAAATTTATAAATATGCTCACATTCTGTGTGTTAGAGAGTGACTATAGTTTCTTCTAGTTCTTCTTCTTCTAGTTTGATAATGACAAGTTAAAATTGTAGAAACTATAGTCACTAAATAAAGTCCGTGTTATACAAACAAAGTTAAAAAGTTTTTTATTTGTAAAGAATTATGTATAACGAAGTAGAAGCCTCCACCGTTAACAGTTTGATCTTAGAGAGTGTTTTTTTACTAGTTTCTTGAGATAATTTTGATTTTTCAGCTTATAGAAAAGTGAACGAAAGAGTAAGGTAATTTAAAAATTATTAAATTTTTCTTAATTTAATAAAAATTATTTTATACTAAAGTTTGATTAATAAATAATTTAATTTTAATTATATACTCATAAATTACATGTAATTCATTTAAAGAAATATAATTAATTCTCCTTCTAGTTTAGACATTTATTGCCCAATACCCAAAATAGATTTTTGTAATTGTATGACAAATTATTTTAAAATTGATTATTTACCTTCCCATCTTCTGTCGATAACTCCAGGTAAATTATAAGCTAAAGATCTGGAAATGCTCGTTCTTAAACTATTGCTAGTAAAGTATCCCGTATCGAATTTATCAATATAATTATCACTTCCATCTTGTTGCACTAAAAATACATTACTTCTTCATTAATTTACAACACAACACTCACTTAATTTAATACCGTTTGTATGCTCGGCATCGTAAATGGTCCACAGTAATGCAAATTTTGAAGATTCCTCACTGGCGACGCACGTTAAATTGTACTTATATAAACCAGTCCTTTGTAGCAACAATATTAAATCACTACCACTAACAAAACAAATAACATATGAAATTATAAGTAAACTAAAGTGAAGCTGGTTCATGTTTGAATTAGAAAAATCAGCATTGTTATTAAAACAGACACGTTTCGCACACTAACATTTTATCACTGAATAGATAATAATTGATATCTTATCATTGTCGAATATATTCATATCAAATATTTACTTTCTATAATTTTCCTGTTAGTCATAATATTCATAAACAATTAAACAATTGATTGAGAAATGCAAATTAAATCGTATAATCTATTATAATGCAATAATTAAGTTATCAATGGTATAGTATTTCCAAAAATTTGTTATCAGTCTACGATTATAAAAATAAATGATTAAAACTAGTTATGTCTAGGCTGTTTGGGATAAACAGATTTTATAAATTTTACCATACGTTGTAGCTTTTTATTTATTTTTACTTACAAGCTTGAAAATTTTTCGTTATCAAATATTTAATGTAAGAACAACTTGGTACTTCCGGTATTAAGTATCAAAATAGTTATAGTCTACTTTAAATAATAAAAATCATGTCTTGTATTGTGAATAAATATTATAATGACAAAATAAACGAATGAACGAATGATGGACCAAACGAAGAAAGGAATGATGGAATGAACTAATAAATAAAGGAACGGGTTAACTATTTATCCCATTTCAATGAAGTAAGGAACTAATATAAATTTAAAGGATAAACGAATGAATTACCTAGAATCTAGAATCTTATACAGTAAGCAGCTATACATATAACCAGCACTTTTATTATACAGATTATAGTTTTGGAATTTTTTTTAATTTTTCCATTTATTTGGCAGAATGGTGGTAAATGACACGTTATACAATTATTGCTCTTACAAGATATCTGTGCCTCAACAATTTTCACATATCATGAAATCAGCCTATATATGGCCTGAAGGAGTTAGAGTTTTTTTTAATTTTTCCATTTATTTGGCAGAATGGTGGTAAATGACACGTTATACAATTATTGCTCTTACAAGATATCTGTGCCTCAACAATTTTCACATATCATGAAATCAGCCTATATATGGCCTGTTTATTTCATCGCATTGCGGATCAAAAAGTGAATCCATAACAGCCGAGTTTACTAGTAGAAACCTTAATGTTCTTTCTCTTAATATTCAATCAATTAAAAGCAAAGTTCATGATGTTGAATCTTTGTGCATCGATGAGAAGAATTGGCTGAATTCTGCGAAAGCCAGCATGTTATCTGTTGATGATTTTTCAGTGTCATCGTGCTATTCGAGAACTCAGTTCATTCATAATTTTAGTTCGAAATAATTTAAAATTTGTAAATATCAACATTCAAGAATTTTTCATTGAGAAAGACATCGAAATTTGTTGTACACACCTACATGATATTAATTTAATCATTATATCTATATATCGCAGCCCTACTGGCAATTTTAACTTATTCCTCGATAAATTAAATATAGTTTTATCGCAAATCAATGTGTTCCGTAATAATGTAATGATATCTGGTGATTTTAATGTAAATTTTTTAACCAATAACACTAATCTAATATGTTTATGCGACTTGCTAAATAGTTATGGTTTCCTCCATACAGTCAACTTTTCTACCCGGATGAATGCCTGTATTGATAACGTTTTTATTAATTTTAATATGTATTTATGTTTTTATATTTATGTCAAGTTAAACAGGTAAATATTTATTTCTCTGATCACGATGGTATTTGTTGTAGTGTTAATTATAAGTATAATGAATCTAAACCAAATAAGAAATCAATTCGCCCTGTTACAATGGAAGGTAAATATAAACTTTATAGGTTACTGCAATGTGAATTGTGGGATTTTGAAACTTGTACTAACGTCAATGATACATGGGAAAAATTTAATGGAATACTTCTAGGCCACTTTAACAATGCATTTCCTTAGAGATATATATATAAAGTAAAATTAATAAACCAAGAGTAAAATGGTTTACGCCAAAATTAAAAGAATTGAGGCAAACTCTTCAGTTAGTTGATGAAATTTGCAGAAGATATAATAGTCCTGAACTCTTAAACCTTAGAAAGCAACTAAAACTGGAATATAGAAATGCCATTAAACAGGCAAAATTATTTTCAAATGCAAATTTTGTAAGATCGTCAAGTAACCAAAATAGGGCAATGTGGACACTTATTAATGTAAAAAGACCTTTGGTTTCTGAAAGTAGATTATGCAATATAACACCAAATGAATTTAACAAATATTTTACAAATGCTGCCGATGTGATTATTGGAAATATTAACAATCACAATGCGAATTCATTTGTGAACAATTTTACTGAATTCAACTGTAATTTGTCTAAATTTTTATTTGTAAATGTTTCATGTGTGAATGTGCGCGACGCAGTTAATAGTTTCCAACCGAATAATAGTACCGATATTTATAATTGTTCCACTAACTAGACTAATAAATATTAGTATTTCTAATAATACCTTCCCAGATATTTAAAAAATAGCAAAGATTATACCTGTTCACAAAAAAGGTGATTTGAATGAATGTAACAACCATAGGCCCATAGATTTACTTCCGATGTGCTCAAAAATAATTGAAAAGCTTATGTTTGATCAAATTGTAGCTTTCTTTGATACTCATAATCTATTTAATGATAATCAATATGGATTTAGAAAAGGAATGTCCACTGTAAATGCCATATTGGATTTAACTAATAAAATCATTCAGTGTTATGAGAAAGGTGAATTCGCTATTGCAACATTCATTGACCTCACGAAAGCTTTTGACTGTGTCTTACATGAAAAATTAATTGAAAAGTTGAAACTCCATTATTTTGATGATAACAGTTGTCAATTAATTACAAGTTATCTGGAGAATAGAAAACAAATAGTTTATTTTAATAATAGTTTTTCTGACTCCTTGCTAATAGAACATGGATCCACACTAGGGCCATTACTATTTCTTATATTTATTAATGATTTCCTTAATTATATTAAAGAGGCTGATGTTGTCCAGTTTGCAGACGATACAACGTTAATTGTATCTAAGAAAAACTTTGATGAAGCTAATATATTAAATAACGTAGCGATGACTAAAGCAGCAAATTGGTTTGCTTACAATAAATTAAGCTTAAATGAGGAAAAAAGTATTCTCATTGAATAAATCAATAAATATTAGTCACTCGCCTAATGTAAAATTTCTTGGTCTGGTCATTGATCATGCACTGTTATGGGATGGGCATGGTGATGAATTAGCCAAGAAATTAAAAAAAAAACTATATTTCTTCTTAGAAACATTAACGATAGCCTTCCAACAGGTATGGTCAGAACGGCATACTTCTCTTTTTTTCAGACTCACCTTCAATATGGCATAACTGTATGGGGTCATTCTAGTATCAGGCATCGCTTATTTAATTTGCAGAGACGAGCTATTAGAATTATCTCTGGAATTGGTTTTCGTGATGACTGCAAGCCAAAGTTTATTGAACTAGGTATACTAACGTTACGATGCTTGTATATTTTAGAGGGTTTGGTGACTATTAAAGGCAATGTAAATAATTATGTAAAACATAGTGTTATACATGATTACGACACTAGACACAAAGAAAACATCTGTCCACTAAATATTAGAATCAGTAGATCACAAACAGGCATTAATTATTTTGGGATACTATTTTTTAACACTGTGCCACAGGATATTCGAAAATTATCCGCGAAAGATTTTAAAATTAAGATTAAATCTCTACTATTGGCGAATGCATTTTATAGTTGGGATGAATTTCTGAATTTTAATTTTAATTTATTGTGATTTTGAACTTGTAAGGAAGCAATTTGTAGCACTTTTGCTATAGATATAGTTTGTAATCTGGATTTTTTTTTAAATTGAACATTAGTCGCGTTAATATTAACTATACTGTATTACTGTTAAACTTACACATGGTGTCATTAATTTTTGTAGGAATTTATTTGATATGTGCTTTTTGTATAAACTACTCAATGGATATACTATTTCTCCCCCGCTTCTAAATTTGATTAATTTTTGGCATCAAAGTGGTGGATTCACCATTAGGTTAAATGTACTTTTCAAAGTAAAGTTTCACCGGTTTAATTACTCCACTAATAAACCATTATCCAGGTTGATACACAAGGCCAATTGCCTATTGCCTACTTCAAACTTTGAAGAAAAGCATTATGTGTTATTTGTAATTCTACGGTCCAAAAATATAAACCTAGCAATTTACCTCGACATTATGAAACCAATAATCCTCAGTTTTCTAATTAGTATCCACCAAATTACAAATTAAAATCAGATAATCTCGTTTCTTTAAAATCAAATTTAACTAAACAACAGTCAATTTGATGAACCTTAGCTAATAATACGGCTGAAGCCAGTTTTGTTATTGCATGGAATATTGCTCGTTCAAAACGACCGTATGGAGAGGGAGAGTTCATTAAAAACACTTGGAAGATATACTTAAAGTTTTAGATCCAAATCATGCAGCATTGCACAAATTTGTTTCGCAAATTCCAATCTTGAGACACACAACCGAACGACGCATAACTGCAATTAATGCATCTATTGAGTATAATTTAAAAAAATGATTTGAAGTACTGTATTGCAGTCAGCTTAGCCCTTGATGAAGCGAAAGATATCCTAGATCTTCCGCAATTGTCAGTTTTCTTACGTTTCGTTTCACCTGACTTTGTTGTTAAAGAAGAATTATTAGATTTAGTAGCACTTTAAGAGTCAACCCGCGGTGTCGATATTAAAACTGCATTATATATTGTCATTTTCCTCTAATTAAAAAAATGTTCTAATATTAAACAAGAAAAACTCAACGAGTATATAAAAAAGCTAGAAAGAATATTGACGAAATTCCAAAATAGATTTCAAGCCTTAGATATTTTAAATAATCTCTTGATTTTTTTCTGAATCCATTTGAAATTAACATAATTCAAGGTGAATTTTCCATTTTCAATATAATTATGACCCAAAAAGCAACTGGAGAATTAGAATTAATAGAGATGCAAGAAGATTAAGCTCTACAATTAAAAGTCGACGTCGATTACTGAATTTTGGAAATTTGTACCAGAATCGAAGTAACCTCAATTAAAAAAGGCTGCTTGTCGAACTACTTCAATATTCGGAACAAGATACTTATGTAAATCATTTTATTCCATTTTAAAATTTGTGAAATCCAAACGCCGATCAGTATTAACTAACCAGCATCTGAAATTAATACTGAGAAGTGCTGCCACCAATTACTCACCAAATGTTAAAGAAACATCGAGAAAAGTAAAATAAATGTATTTAATTTTCAAAAAAAAAATAATTTCTGTAAAATATTTTTTTAATACCTTTTTTTGCATACCTTTTAAATACGTATTTAATTGCGGCTCGCAAAAAATATCGAGGAGCTTGACTACCCTTTGTATATGCAGTCATATTTTCATTAATTTTAATTTATTATACAATCATTTAATATTAAATAATTTAAAATCTTACACTCAGGTAATAATAGATGGTACCTAACCCTAAAATAGTGATTAGAAATAATTAATGCATTAAAACTCAAGCATTGTAAATACTAACGATGGGTTATTCATTGAACGAAGGTATATATAAGCAAATGATGATGTGGCCATCATAGTAATTTCCTTATATTTTTCTCGAAAACTATGAAGTTTACGCAAAAAGACTATTCTTAGTAATTTATTCACTTTTTAATTCTCTATAATCATTTGTTATATAAATTTCATGTAACTCCAATAGTTTAGTAGCAATTGGGAAAAAATGTCAAACGTAATTTATGTAATTTTTAGTTGTGTGCAGATCTAGATAACTAATGAAACACTGGTATATTCAAACTTCAGAAGTTTTTCGTTACCCAGATGTACATTTCGTCGCTAGTAGCCCTATCGCACTTATGAGTAGTTCTACTTTTATATCTAGCTAATGTCTCTAGAATAATAAAACTGCTCCGCAAAGGTAATTCTTTTAGGATAAACATTATGAGCTGATAAGGAGTGAAGATATATGAGATATAAGAAAAAAAGAATTATATTATTTGTATTTAATTTAAGCCATGTTCTGTTTATTCAGGAAATCGTGAATCTAACCAAATTCAGATAGTGCACTATAAAGTTGTAATTATACACACACACAAATGCAGTTAGATTAAAAGTTGTAAAATATTAGAAATAGTGTAATTGTAAAAATTGTTGAAACTACTACTTCTGTGGATAATACTGGTTTAGTTTGTGTAGCCAAATTTTAATTGAACAATTAATAAAGCGAAACTACTTTGAATCTCTATAATTTGTTATGAAATAAACTTAATTAATTTCAAATTATACTAAAGAAAATTAGTGAATTTTCTGTAAAAATATAAGAAAACAAGGCTGAAAGACCGCGGGTCGATAGCCGTTTGACAGGAAAAATAAATTATTATATAATTCCATTGTCATTTTGTTAATTATATGTAAATTTCTTTTTTTTCTGTAAATAAAGATGTTTATTATTATTATAAGAAAACAAGACGTAAAGTGCAAACCTAATTGTGAAAGAAATAATTACCAATAACTACTAAATAATACTGATATTATACCACTACTATAATAAATAATAATACCAATAAATAAAACATATATTTCACAGGTTTGCTAACCAAACAACTACATATAAATACTCGTGTATATAACTTTTACCTTTTAGCCTTACTTATAACTATGTATTTATATATTGACTATTCATTATTATCAATACTTACTTAACTTTAGTTTTAAAATTGCTACAATATTTACCATTTAGAGTAAACCATTAGCCTTCACCCACAATTACAGCGAAATGATGTTTTCTTCAGATTTTTGCAAGAAATTAAGAATACATGCACTGGCACGCTACGCGACGACGAATTGAATACTAAACCTTCTAATGAACTGTAATAACGCAGGTATATTCTATTGGACGCAGAAGAAAAAAGGGGGACTAAAGAAGTCATTTTTTGTCGCTCCGTTATCTATTATTCTTTATGGGTACAACTTGTGTGCGGGTGTTACCAATACTACAACATTTTTCATAAATCAAATATTTGTCAAATAAACTATAGAAATTTTGCTATTATTTAATTGAATAATAAAATACATTAAAATCCTTCAGTTCGTAAAAGTTGTAAAATATTTTTTGGCGTTGTTATAAAATATGATTCGAGATTTTATGTAAAAATCAATGTTAGAAATATAACTAATAATTTAAAAATAAGAAAACATTGTAGAAGTAGCTTATAGCTGTAGAAGCTTATAGTCTGTAGTGTGACGCTGTTGTTCTCAAAAAGTTTCTCCCTGAATGTTTCCCATTATTTCATCTGTCTGTTTTATTAATCGTTCTACCTAGCTTCCTTAGTTTTTCACTTCAAGGTTAATACTTCTGCGTTTCTTTTTGTGTTCAACTTAGTTGGTGTGGTTCAGGGCTCTAAAAGCACGATAATTCCTTGCGTCATCCACAGCTGCTTTTTGGGTATAGCATTATCCGTTTCATTAATGCAATGTTTGCCCATCTTTCTTCAACTGTTCGCATGTTGAGAAACTGAGTGATGTTAGCCATTATTTTACTGCAGCGGTGGATTTGTAAAAAAAGGCTTGTTCTGCTAAAAATGCCTAATAATTGTCGATACATATGTCAAGAAACTGATAAATTAATTATGTAACAAAACAAGCCTTTAATATAAAAATCCGCCCCTGTGATAAATATATATGTTACATCAATAATGTAGCAGCGAAAGTATTAATTTCATTATTTCACTGTTTAAATTATCTTCAAAATATAAGCTAAAATTTTTGTCTTTGAGTCTTTGCATGTCACATGTTATTCTGATATAGCGGTTTTTTAACTTTAGGTTTATTGTGGCTTCATCGGCACTCGGATGTATTTTGGCGCCCTTAATTTCACTTTTAAACCAATTGTGATTAGACAATGTGATTATTGTATGATGTTAGTCATTATTTTACTGTTTAGATCTTGTTCAAAATGTAACTTGAAGTTTTCGACTTTGAGTCTTTGCAATACGTTATTCTGGTGGAGTGTTTCGCGGTTTTTTAAACTTTAGGTTATCTTTTAGCGATGACCATGTAATAATTTTAGGTTCCTTAAATCAGGTATTGGCCACCACCTATCCACCGACTTGATCTCTATTTGTTTATCACCAACTATGATGTTCACTTCGTCCGTCTTAACGTATGTCATTATTTCATGAAGTTGTCACTAGAATTCCTCTATTTAATTTTCAGCACTGTTTGCTGAGGAGCTTGTACCTGTATCAGGTTGGTTTTTACCATTGCCTTTCAGCGTTATCATCATGATCCGGTCTGAAAGCGATAAAAATCTCTTCACTGATTTCTCCACCTGATCATCAAGCATAATAGCTACACACCATTAGTATGGATGTAATCAGATTTATCTGAGTAGCAAATAACATAGTTCTCACATCACTGATTCCCAGAATTTGTAACATTCCACGTGGAGATATAATTAATTCAGCTTTAGTTTGCTGTTGATTGATTTGGGAATATAAGGATGTTATTCCCGTTATTTTGCAGGAATTTAGCAGGTTGACGAACTGAGAGGCACGGCAGTATTTTATTTTACCGGTCCTTGCGTTCCAATCACAAATATTTTGCATTTGCTTGTGCATAATTATGGCAAATTTGCTAGGGATGTACTTGCGGGTCTTTAATGCAGTCGTTTCGAATTTCTTACTTTTATCGCAGCCTATTTCCATATTTACAAGCAGTTCACTATCCGCCACCTGTGACCGAACTTGTAGCCTTTTGCCCAGCCCAGCTAACCATGCAAAACAGTAGTTTTTATTTATTTTTCTGGTACGTTTTTAATTGTATGAACATTCACATATTGCTATAACCAATAAAATAAAAGAAAAAAGAAATTAACCAGACTTAGAAGAAATGATAAGCACGCTAAACTATGTCCAAGATCCAATCAAAAGTTATCAAATTAACGAGTATTAAAACATACTAGAATGTATTAGAGACAAAGAGTTTTGCAATTATAAGATGGCGACACGAAATAATCATTCTCTCTCGGTCAGTGAACTAAATCTTAGTATAATATGTGAAAATAAGCAATGCGTGTTGTGCAACAAGTTTATTAAAGTGAGCCCCTTCAAGTGTACTATATGTGATTTAGACTTCCACTCTGCCTGTGCAAAATCAAAGGACTAGTTTGGTTCACCGGCATATGCTAAATGCAAAAAAATGGAATTCAAAAATGCTCTCTATACATATTAATTGCCTTAAAAAAGATATAATGACCCTTGTTAGTCATGTGAGTAATCAGAATATTACCATTTGTAAACAAGAGGAGAAAATACAATTTCTTACACAAGAAATTTACAATCTTAAAAATAGTACGGATGTAAACCAATGCAACAGTCCGCAATATTGAATTGGAAATAATATAAATAAATCAACAGATTTCTTAAAAGATTGACCTACGAGTTTTACTTCCAAAACAAATACAATTGAATAGATAAAAATCTAAACAAAAAGAAAAACTCTTAGAATGCCATGCATAATCTACAGGTCAGCGATTTATCACCCAAAACAAATAAGAAAAACAAACAATGGGTAAAAGTTGTTCGAAAGAAATCCAGGAGCCCGAACGAATTTCAATTTACATTTAGAAAATGGATCTTCGTATCTAGACTCCATAAGGATATGACAAGTGATGCAATTAAAACCCATTTATGCCGAACAGGAAACTTTCTGTTCGTTATTGAAAAACCAAAACCCAAGTGTGAACAGGAGTTATATTCTTCGTTTAAAATTGGTGTGTCTATTGAATGTTGTTATAAATGAGGATTTTTGTTTACCCAAATATAAATGCCATACGAACACTAAAAAGAAAACATAAATTCATGATGGTTGTAACCGTTACTAGGTGGTAATCCATATTTAAACACATTTTGAAACACTTACTATGTTTTTACCACAATTAATTTATTGTAATATGGTTTACATATATACAAAACTTAAGTTTCGACCTGTTACAGTCATTACTTGATAATGACTGTAACAGGTCGAAACTTAAGTCGTGATTTTTGTATATATGTAAACCGTATTACAATAAATTAATGGTGGTAAAAACATAGTAAGTGTTTCAATATGTGTTTAGAAAACATTAAAATAAACTCTGAAGTTAAAAAAATCTAGCAACGAACTGTACTTTTTTCAGCTTAAAACAGATATTAAACGAAAAAAGATCCATAACCAATTGGTGCGTAATACTAAAAAGACATATTATCAGAATAGAATATTTACATCAGACAAAATACATAAATTACATGGAGAGTAGTAAATAAACTTTCAGGAGCAAACAGATTTAATACCAATAATATAGAACTTGATTATAATGAAAATTTAGTTACAAATCCTTTACAATTATCTGAAGTTTTAATCATTTTTTTTATTGAATAACCTCTAAACATACAGTCACATTTATCAGCGAATAACCCAACTTATACATCTCTAAAAACAGTTTCTCAAATCATATATTTAAAACTATTTATAGAAATGCAAATATTTTAAAATATAAATTGAAAAGTAACCGATCTCCTGGATTTGGTGATATTCCTGATTATATAATTCAGAAGTCTGCGCATCAATTACTAAAGCCATTAATATACTTAATAAATTTCTCTTTAGAAACTGTAACATTTCCTGATAATTTAAAATTAAGTATTGTAATCCTAATATACAGGGTTATTCACGCTATACGGCACGGAATATTGTGGCCAAAATACGTGACTTTCAAAAAGTTTCACTTTGGGGATATATGGGGGTCTATTAGGGCTACTTTTTAAAATTACTTTCATAATATACAGGGTGTCCCAAAAACCCTAAAAGTATCAAAGTTGCGTTTTTTTTAATGAAACATCCTGTGTTTTATTGCATTTTTGGATCCTTCGATCAAAATAAGTGTATGTTTTAATAAGGTTTTTATTACTTAAACCTTAAGGCTTTTGAAATAATTTGAATTTTGTAAAAATTTAACCTAATTTTCATGTTTCAAATACTTAAAAAGTAATTAAGTTATGCATACCAAATTTACACTGAAATGTAACAATAGATCATATTTTATTTTAAAAGTATAATAAATTTGACATCTTATACCGGGTGTAAAAAAATTGGAATTAAACAAATGAGAACTTTAAATGGCTATAACTTCATTTATTTAAATGGAACGCTATATTTATTAATTTATCAGCAAATGCACCTTTTAATTACCTATCGAATGGTATTTATATCTTAAATGTTAAGTCTTCTCGTTTTTACAGAAAACGCCAAAATATTGTTTATTGCACCGTTTTAGTACTTTTTAAGTAAAAATTTTAATGTATCTAGTTTTCCATCGTATTTAAAAACGTAAGATAATTAATTTAGTCTGCTACTTTAGTTTAAAAAGCCTGTCTTTTGTTATAGTTGTGTTATTTTGCGTTTTTGTGTTAGATCGTTAGTAATCGTTATTGTTTGAACATCGTTGTTGTATTTAATAGTAAAAAATGAAACTTTACACAGATTTTCTTATACTGGGGTTTTTATGACTGACACTTCCAATTTCTTTAAATTGGTTTAATAGTCTCTTAAAAATGGCTGGCTTAAGGTGATTTCTTTCGAGAAACCTTTAAGTATAAACTCGACAAGCCAATAAACAATTTTGATGACATTCTCCAAGCATAAAGATATTGCCAATACCCCCTTCTTTTGAGTAAATCTTAATTTTTTACCAAAAAATACAACAGGAATGTTCAAACAATAACGATTACTAATGATCTAACACAAAAATGCAAAATAAGACAACTATAACAAAAGACAGGCTTTTTAAACTAAAGTGGCATACTAAATTAATTATCTGACGTTTTTAAATACCATAGAAAACTAGATACATTAAAATTTTTACTTAAAAAGTACTAAAACGGTGCAATAAACAATATTTTGGCGTTTTCTGTAAAAACGAGAAGACTTAACATTTAAGATATAAATACCATTCGATAGGTAATTAAAACGTGCATTTGCTGATACATTAATACATATAGCGTTCCATTTAAATAAATGAAGTTATAGCCATTTAAAGTTCTCATTTGTTTAATTCCAATTTTTTTACACCCGGCATAAGATGTCAAATTTATTATAATTGGAAAATAAAATATGATCTATTGTTACATTTCAGTGTAAATTTGGTATGCATAGCTTAATTACTTTTTAAGTATTTGAAACATGAAAATTAGGTTAAATTTTTACAAAATTCAAATTATTTCAAAAACCTTAAGGTTTAAGTAATAAAAACCTTATTAAAACACACACTTATTTTGATCGAAGGATCCAAAAATGCAATAAAATACAGGGTGTTTCATTAAAAAAACACAACTTTGATACTTTTAGGGTTTTTGGGACACCCTGTATATTATGAAAGTAATTTTAAAAAGTAGCCCTAATAGACCCCCATATATCCCCAAAGTGAAACTTTTTGAAAGTCACGTATTTTGGCCACAATATTCCGTGCCGTATAGCGTGAATAACCCTGTATAATAAGGACGATTGGTCAAATATTTTGAATTATAGACCAGTCTCCCTACTTTCAGTTTTTTATAAAATGGTTGAACTTTGCATGTTATAATGTATGCTTATATTTATTAAATAATAATAATTTCCTTTCATTTTACCCTTAATGATCAATTTGAGCATCTAATATTTCTGCCCGCTCATTAGATGCCCTACATAATATAACGTTCTTCTCTTTATGTTGTTAATTACATCGTATTCTTTAACCATTTATTGTAGTACTTCCACATTTGTTTTATTCTTTGTCCAGGAAATGCGAAGCATCCTTATGTAAAACCATAAAATTCTGCCAATTTAAGTTAACACCATTATATTATTACTCTGTACGGCCATAATTATGCAAATATAATTATTAAAAAACTCATACCTACTTTTCAATTACAATGCCCTTTATCTAAATACCTCGTGCATACATTAAAAACTCGCACACGATTCCAAAAGCCGGTGGTATTTTAATCCTCGTGGAATGATATAATGTGTATAAAGATATGACTGGGGAATAAAATGGAAAAAAAACGAGACGACCATTTTCTCTAATTATCCAATTTATTTTTAATTAGTGCGGGACAATGCGGTCCATTGTTTTCCCTTCGGCCGAGTAATTCCATCCTCGGCATCTCTTTAATTCCGACAATTAGCCTCTTCTGCGTTTTCACCACTCCATTTTTACAGCGTGGGATTTGTGTGGATATAAGGACTCCTTTTTATCTATTATTTACGTTGATAAAAATAAATACAAAAATTTACACGAGAATTCATCAAATGAAATTTAATTAAATTTAAATCAATATTTAACCAGTAGTTAAATCTTGAAAGTTCATCTTCACTTTTATATAAATAAAACTACTGAAACATTGTTTTAATAGTTTTATTTATATAAAAGTGTTATATAAGTAATTGGTAATCGATCACATGGTTCTTCTGCAGTATTATGTATATCCATGTAAATGACTCTTTCGTTAGATCTACTAATTATCATTTGTTTACTAATGACAAAAGGTATCGGTTGCCCTTTAGATTGCAGACCCGAACCAACAACCCTTTACTTTCGCTTTCAAAGTAGTAATTTCTTCGGAAAAACGTTTAACTTTTTTCTGTTATTCATAAAAATGTACTACGAAGTGAACGCCTCCAAAATTCAAGATAGTAATTTCTTCTGTAACTATAGTCGTTTATCACTGGCTTTTACTGTGTAATATTTGGAAATAATATTCCATAACATTTACGAATGTATTATAAATCAGAGTACTTAATTAGATTGGTGTTAATTAAATTGGAAAAGGGGCTAATCGCTTACTCATAAATTAGGTTGACTAGTTGTAAGAGAAGGCAAGCTTTACGCTAAGCCCGGTAGAGCTTCTGCGGCTGCTTATCCAACCGATTGTATTGTATAAGGTCGGTGTTTGTTATTAAAACAATGCGCGAAGGTAAATACAAAGTATTATTCGGGCAAGGATTCTATTGTTTGTTTAGTGTGCTACTTACCTGAGTTATCGTTAATAAATATTGAATTATCGTTGTAATCCTTTCAAGAGCTGCAGTAATATATATTGCAGCTGCCTTTAAACAATTCTTGCAGTAGTATTGTATAAAATATATTAGTCATTTACTTCAAAACTATAAAGACTTAAGTATTTCAAAAATACCTTGCATATAATATATTAGTTCCATAATATAAAACTATTAACCTATTTATTTAAACACATAACACACTTAGTATGTTTTTACCACTAAAAATTATGTAATATATATACATACTCCTACATATATTACAAAAATACGACTTAAGTTTCAAAGTTTTAATGTCATTACATTGATTACATCATTTCTAATGGCAAAAAAATTAGTAAGTCTGTTAATTTAGTGTTTATTATGAATTACCAATATTCTTATAACTTATTTACTTATAATGAAAAACACGATTGTTTTGAGTTTAGCTTTTAATGTGTAGATACTGCTACATCAAATCGTATTTTTCATTATAAGTTCATAATGAAGTTTCGCCAAGTAACAGCCTTATCAATCCAATACATAACTTATTTATTTGTTAAAGTTAAAAATAAGCATTTTCTAATTAAGATTAATAAGTTTAAATGAAGACTATACACACATTAATTAAATTATATTATTAAATATAAAGGGAACAATATTCTTCTAATTAATTTTAAGACTGATAATTTAATAGTGCAATTAGAAAAAACTGCTTATATAATTTAAGCATTATTAAATAAAATATATTTAGTTATATATTTTTTGTAATTGTCTATAATTAATAATTACAAAAAATTAACTTGAATATAATACTATAAATAAGTGGTGGCTGAATAGCCTAGTAGCCAATTTCCTTGTATCACACACCACCTCAATCCAATTCCATCCAAATAATCCTTATAAAAATAATACAAATCCTTTCTCAAAAGCGAAATCTTGTTCCTAATTTCTAACCACATTCTCAATTATCAATTTGGTTTTTTGTGCCGATGATCAACTTCTTTTCCACTAACTGTCCTAATATAAAATATACAGATTTCACAAAGTAGAGCTTTTGCAGTCTGCTCATATCATCTTCATGATTAAGCATTTCCTTTCTTATAGGTTTCTAGAAGTTAAAATGAATAACTATTTTTTTTTTCATTTACTTTAAGCATTTCCCCAAGATTCTTCTCTTTCGTCTCCCCCTTACTTTGATGTCTATAACCCCGATCCCCTCTACTTTAATCTACTGTAATTTGAACTGCAATTTGTAGATAATACTGTTCCTACCATAACAAAAGCCCTCCAATCCATACAAGAGTTTATTGACTTCAGTTGGTTTGCAAAACTGTGCAAAAAAGGAATCCTCACAAATCATAGATTCTATTTTCTTATCATCGTAATAATCATTCAATATTAAAATAACATCGGTTAGAATATACAAAATGATTTTGCCATCAATTACTTAACTGTGGTTTGTGTAATCCAACTATTTGCAGCATTCAATTTAGGGAGTATCCCTTCCTACGATAACAAAACAAACAAAAAAATATTCTCTTATTCTTTACACATAAAACGGTAATAATTTGCGGTGATTTCAACATTAACCTTACTTAACACACATACTAATGATCCAAAACTTTTACATCTTAAAAATTTAAATGTACTAAATGATTTAATACAACACAACAATAAAATAAATTGTAATAACAGATTATATTAACAAGTAAAAATATTAAATATAAACTCACCGACGATTAACAATTGTTAATATTGATAACACCATCCCTCACCCTCATTCTCTGTATCAACATCGAATGAAGTACATGTAAATGATGGTACCAATGTCAAGCAAAACCATTATAATTTTAGGAAAGCTAACTTCCAAATATTGTACGAGAAAATGTCTAAATATTACTTCGGAAGAAAATGCTGATGTATCTTGTAAGAAACTCTAGGAAGCACTCGACTCAATCTGTAAAGAAACAGTGCTACTTAGGGTGAATGTAGCAAACTTTCGAAAATATCCATTTTGGTTTAATCCTGATAAAATTCGTTCAATAAGAACACAAGACTATTTTCGAAAATTACCTAAGATTTACAAACTGGAATACTATAATACCAGAGTAGCCAGAATTACGAATTATTTTTTAAATGTGCTGATCAATCAATAAATTCTGATCCTAAACAATTGTGGAACTATGTTCTATTATATATAAAAATAAAACTATTGAAAATCCCCACGATATAGTCAACATTTTTGCGAAACATTGCTCCTTCGTTTATGCCAAAAATAAACCTTACTTCTAAAAGGCAACTGAAATATCGAAGCTTAATAGCTTACTAAATATTAGCAAAATTAGCACTAGTGATATTTTATAGGCTGCAAGAAATCTGAGTAAAAATTTTACAGCAGGGAGCCATAACATTCCGTCCTTTGTTATACGTGATTGCATCCATATTCTACCTACACCTCTTAAGCATATATTTAATATAATTCTAAGAACGTCTGAGTTTCCCAATAAATCGAAAATTGCAAAAGTAACACCGGTTCTGAAAACGGAATATAAATATGCTGTTGTGGATTACCGCCCAATGTCCATTATAAATAACTTTGCCAAAATATTCCAGAAAATCGTAGCTAGTAAGATGTATAGTCACGTCGAAACCCGTATCTCCACCAGACAGCATGATTTTATTAAAGGTATATCAACATCAGGCAACTTATTAAATTTTACTGAATTTGTATCCTACCACCTTGATCAGCGTATATAAGTCGATGTTATTCACGCGGACTTTAAGAAGGCATTTGACTCAATAAGCCACAACCTACTTCTGCACAAATTAGAACGATGGGGTTTTAATGTTGGGTCGGTATGATTAACTTATTAAAGTCATATATCTCAAAATTATGTTGAAAATCTGAGTGACAAGTCCATACTTTTCTAACCATCCAGCGGTGAAACTAAGGGTCCTAGCCTGGGAACATTACTATTTCTCTTACGATATATGTAACTTATAATATCCAATATCAAATTCTTATTTATGCAGACGATGTAAAAATTTAAAAAAAATTAATTCCGAGAGCGACTGTTTAGAGCTGCAATCTGATTTAGAGAAGATTCAAGAATGGAGCGTGGTGAATAAGTTCCAGCTTAATGTACAGAAAGGTAAATGTATGACGTTCTTTAGAACAGAAAATCAAATATTTAACTACCTTATAGGTGATAGTGAATTAGAGAGTTTTAATCAAGTCAAAGGCCTGGGAATACTATTCGACAAAAACTTGTCATTTATTCCACATTATACCGAAGTTCTCAATGCCTCTATGAGAATGTTGGGTTTCCTAAGAAGGATTTTGGAGATGTGAACTTTCAACTGTAACATGCTAAATTCGCGTGACATTTTCAATTATACCTATCGAAATTTTAAAAAATACTGTCCCAGAACTTTTTCTTTTAATTAACTATTAAGGGAATATGTTTATGTTTTCATGTGTACATTTTTATTTTGTATAAGGAACTATTGTTTATATATAATTTTTCTTCTGTAATAGGATAATTGTATATCTGTTGAGAAATAACTTATTACTATTATTATTATTTTTATAATCTTACTTCTTCCTATTAACGATTCTATTCGATACTTCATTGAATAATTCTCCAAAAATCTTTACAACTTCCATATATTACACTATAAATGAAAGATTGAGTCTCATTTCTTTACAAAATTTATTGATCGCAGATGACCATTTTCAATGCTAAACTGAACAGTTTGTTGCGATCAATAAATTTTGTGAAGAAAGGAGACTCAATCTTTCATTTATAGTATAGTACATCTTCAGGTAACTCAACAATCATTAATAAATCCATATATTACCCCTATACTGATTTCTAAGAAACCTCAATATATACCTTATATTAAAAAAAAAACATTCTATCATGTATCAGGACATTTAATCGTTTCATCAACGACTTTGTAAGCGAAGTAATGCGGCTTATAAACCTACACAAAAATACCTTTTTCAAAGTGAGAACCGTTTATAATATCCTTTAAAATAAATTATTTACTTAAGCAAAACAAAACAAATACAATGTGAAACAAAATTGAGAGACGTACTTCCGAGTATATTTTAATAATAATTTTATTTTTCTGTACTAGTTTCGGGCGTGTTGCCCATCTTCAGCAGAAAAACTACAAAAGAAAACTATTCTATTTATATGTACTAGTTACATTATATCGCTAATTAAAAACAGTATTATAATTATATGATTAAAATATATACACATATATATACATACGTACATCTTCACGCAAATTTACATATACACAAAAACAATACGTATATACAAATATAATAAATAATTGTGTGGATTTATATGTGTTCTTAAACGTCGATTTTATTGTGTTATTATTTTTTGTTGGAACATCGGTCTATGTATTAGGTTATGTAAATGTTGGTGTTGTTTATCCTATATTAATATGTTATTTGTTATTATATGTGAATTATTTTAATTATATTTAGACTTACGTGTTTGTATTATTTGTGATTATCGATTATATATTTATTGTCAGGTGTTTTAATAATGTTTTAATGTGTCAATCGTTAGTGATTTAGGATTTTTGTGTTAGGGATTATTTTATATTTGTTGGTAGATTTATCAAAATGATTGTTATACTGTGTCGAAATGAAATTATAATTTATAAGGATTATTAAGTATTTTAAATATTGGTGTAATATTTGTTTGTATTTGGTCGTTTAAGCATTGTATATTAGTATTAGTATGGATGAGTTTTTTAATTTCGTATGAAATTCCATTATGTTTAGTAGTCTTCCTTTGTTAATTTCATGTATGTTTTTTATGTTATCTGGATTTTTGCAAGAGTGGTTATGTATGAATAGATGTCATCCGAAATTTGAATTCAACTTTTGGGCAAAGTGTTCTTTTATTCTATGTTTTAGTGCTCGTCCTGTTTCTCCAATATATGTTGCTCCCCATTCGTCACATGTTAAGGAGTATACACCATTTTTATCTAGTTTATCTGTTTTGTCCTCACACATTTTGTGTGTATGATTATGTGTGGATTGGTTAGGTATGATAGTATCAGTTTGTGTTGGTTTGTGATATATTGAGTATTTTAATTTATGTTTGTCTTTATGGATTATGAGATCAAGGAAATTTATTGCATTGTTGTTCTCGGTTTCTAGTGTAAATTTTATATTGGTGTGTATATTTTTTATTGCTGTTTGAAAGTCGTATATTTCGTTTATGTTGTCTCCGTCCCATTTACATAGTACATTATCTACGTACCTTTTCCAAACAATAATCTTATTTGCATTATGGATTTTATGAATTTTCTGTTCTATATAGTCTATACATATATTTGCCAACAAACTACTGATACTTGATCCCATTGGGAGTCGATAATTCATTTTGTAATATTAACTATTAAATAAACAAAAGTTTTGTTCTCTAATATGTTTGATTATTTTGATTATATTATTTTGTCCTTCCGAGTCAGTGATATTTTGTGAGATTATATTCCTATTTATATTTATAGTTTCGTTAACAGGTATATTCGTGTACATGTTTGTTGATAGAGAAGATTATAACCAAAAAATCCACACATTTCTCAGAGAAAATAATTTTACAATACTAAATAACAATCCTTTAACAAAATATATAAACAAAACTAAAGAACTTATCAACGTTACAAAACCTACACTTTTAAAATATGCAACAAAAAACACATACAATAATACTACATTCATACGAATGAACCCCAAACCACCAAAACTCTACGGACAACCTAAATTACATTAAAAAAAAACAAAGATAATAATAACATACCTATTCGACCTGTTAACACCATGTATGATACCCCAGCACAAATACTATCACAATACATAAATCACATATTCAAAACACAAATACGTTATAAAACTGAACACACAATTGCCAACAGACAAGAACCTATAGATAAACTAAAAAAACATAATACTACCCAATTAATACACTCTTATATCATTTGACATTACAAACATGCACACGAATATACCTGTTAACGAATCAGTATTATAATTATTATAATACTGTTTTTAATTAGCAACATAATGAAACTAGTACATATAAATAGAAACTAGTACAGAAAAATAAAATTATTATTAAAATATACTCGGAAGTACGTCTCTTAATTTCGTTTCACATTAATATTGACCGAGTAAAATGGATAACACTAACAATTTTAAAAACAAATACAGACAATTGGCAATTTGCTAATGAGCTGAAAATAAAAATGATGTGGCTATAGTTTTCTTGAAAATTACTTATACTATTATATTTTAATATTTATTCTTCAACTTTTGTTAACTCTTAAAAATTATTATTATACTTCCAAATTATCAATTTTCCTTTTAAAAACGGAAAGTTTTCTGAAAATGAACGAATAGTGGGTAAAAACATTATTAAAATTATAAAATAAAATAATCACATTGATTAATTAAAATGTCTGCTCTTATATGGGAAATCTAGTAGAGAGAAAAACGAATTATAACTTTAACTTTCTCTGGAAACTCAAGCTATAAAATTAAAACAATTTTGGAAAAACATGTTATTGCCTACATTTAAAATACACAGAATACTAATATCAATTTGATTTAACGCCAAACAAAAACCTATTGAAATATATATTTATAAGCTTAAATGTGGATCGTGTAAGGATATTTATATTGGTCAGTCTTATGAATTTTTGAAATTCGATTAAAAGAATATATGATCTCCTTTTATAATATAAAAAAATACAAATTCCACATTGGCTAATCACCTTGTTGAAAACATTTACGTTCCAGATATTAATCCGCTAGAAATTCTACATTTTTCCGTAAAGGTCCGAAACTTGATCTACATGAATCCCTCAAATTTTATAAAGCCAATCGTATTCCAGAAATTCTCTGAATTAACGACCAGACTGATTTAATATATTCATCCATTTTTAAAGCTATTAAATAAATTGCTTTACTTTTTTCACTGTATTCCACAAAGTTTAATTTATTTTTTACTGTAAGTTTCATAATGGCCTTTAAAGGTTGAAATTATAGTCATTGAATAAATTCCATGTGTGATATTAACAAAGTTCAGTTTCAATTATTATCTGAAAATGTTCTTGATTCAAGATGCATCACAATGGCTTCAATCATTCAACAAATTAATTAGAAAGACTCAATTCACACGTTATATTTATCGAGTGAAAGTGAAAGTAATAATTAAAAGGATAAAAAGGAAATATGTAACTGCAAAAGTTTCTGTAAAAGTAAAATATGTTATAATTTATTGAGGGATAATATAATTGTAGAGTTACTTTAGGCTAAGTATTAAAAGAAAATATATTGGCAAGATAAAAACATGGCACATGAAGATAATAGGAAATGAAGCGTTCACCATCTAGTGTATTAAAAAGGAAACGATTTTTTGTTCCTAAAGATAAAACGGAAATTGACGCTTTCTAGTCCTTCAAAACTTTGCAAGAGATGCTTGGAAAATTAGGGAAATATCAAACAAACCAAACTAGATCTATGATCTAATAAGGGTTTTGGAAAAAATAAAGTAACAAGTCAGAAACTAAAGGATATTAAAAGTTTTGAATACTTTAACTTCAAGTTGATGAGGTGGGGTTCCTATAAAAGAGAATGCAAGAGCTACTGGCACAGATGAAGATCCGAATGCAGCAAAAGTGAATCACCTACACACGATCTGTAAATGAAGACATATCCCTGGGTGGCGTGAATGATCGGATTCGGTTATAGTGCGTGAGATTGATTTACAGAAGTTTCTAAAATAATGCAGTTTTTTTGATTAAATATCTTCTTTAAAATGGATAATTGCTTCTTCAGCCTTTGTAAAACTTTTAAGGAAAAAGTGTTTTATTGCCTTTTTTCTGGCAATCTATGGCTTCTGTTTACAAGGGTTCTTATTAAAAGCAATAAGAAGGACAAGAACACGAATGAGAGGAATTAATCGATTTATCAGCAGCGAATCGTATTTAAACAACGTAGGAGAAATACAAATCAACACCTATTAGAGGTATTTATCTGTAAGATAATATTCGATCCAATTTGCTAAATAAAATTATGATCCTCTACAATATTAACTAGGTTATTAGCAATAGAGGTGGAGGAAAATGGTCACTACTAAATGTGTAATGAAAACAATAAGGGAATAAAAATATGGCAATTATTGTAGAAAATTGGGATAAGAATCTACCGATTTTCGTTAAAGACAAATAAATAATGTTGGTTTATTATTTTAACTGAATTGAAGTGAAAGCCATTTATTTTAAAGAGATGGAAACTTAGGGATAAGCTATAATTACAAAATAAAATATATTAAACTTGTATAAGAGTGAAAGTAGGAAGTTGGATAGAAATAAATTGAACATTAATAGGAGGAAGAGAGCAATTAATAGTGATTTCAGAAAGAGTGGTAAAAAGCTTACCAATTCCATTCCGTTGACTTTTTGAAAAACTGAAATATAATCATGATTGATTATAACGTTTTGTTTTGTTCTTTTTTATTTTCTCTCCAATTAGCTTCAACCCTGGGCCATTTTCAAGCAGATTGATGTGTTTAATTCAATAATTGAACAGGACACCGGACTAGCAAGAGTAGATAATATAAGATCTAATGTACATATAATTAGTAATAGTTTGTGTACTGATAATAAAGAAATTATATTTTAGTATTGTAATCCTAGACATGACGAATATTATCTAAGAACAACTTATGTATAAAATGCTACAAACATGTGAAATCAATTAGATTCGAACCAGCTTTAACTCAAGTTAATTGTTTCTAACCGAAGAGCCTAAAAACCTTAGAGAACCTTTTCTCCCTTACCCTGTTTGATCTCAGCTGCCTTATACTCAGCGTCAACACATCCCACGGAGTCACCTCCTTCCAAGCACGTACCAGTGCCTCACCGAACATCACATTTCCGTACCGGCGCTCATCAAACCGGATCCGCTGGCCACTTGGTGCCAGAGTGGGAGCCTTCCAAAGAAAAATCCAAAACGAACTTACAACCAGTTCTAAACTTCGCCACCGACACCAACGAATTTTCATGCATACTCTGGGGATCAAGTACCGGACCGATGCACGTTGACAGCAGCTACGCGGTAGAAAATCCCTCCGAGAAGGACGTTCCTTACCTCCACACGAGAGGTAACCTTTTGATTCGGATTTACGACCCGAGTCATAAAAGAAGCTCCCACACGAGAAGCTTAACAACAACCAACTTACACAACAATTCGAAGACGACCTCTACCTGGCCTGACTAAACGATATGGATTTACGACTCGAGTCAAAACAGAAGCTCTTACACGAGTAGCTCTAACAACAAACAACTTCCACAACACATAGAAGACGACCTCTACCTGGTCCGACGAAACGATTTGGATTTACGACCCGAGTCAAAACAGAAACTCTTACACGAGAAGCTTTAACAACAACCAACTTCAACAATACATCAGCAAGACACTTAAAAAACATCCTATAACATGGACAAACTGAACTATCTCGCAAAACAACAAAAAACGTTCGGTCAGCAGTTACTGGGATTATACGAAGACGCAAAGACGGAGTTCGTAGCAAAATCGTTGCGGATGCAAACAAAATTAGCACAGGACGCTAAATGCAATTAATTATATCTATGAGAACATATGGTACGTATCATGCACAAAGTTATTTTTAAAAATTGTAACAACGATATATGCAAGTACTTCAACTCGCTACAACTGAAGCAAGACCAAATTAAGCAAACTCATCAGTGACACTCCAACCACCAGAAATTCCTGCACATATGGGATTAGCACTCAGAATAAAAGACTTCAAGATATCATTGTAGGAATTAGAAACTCAAACAATAAACACACCGAAAATTCAGGGATGGCTTAATCGTGTTGATGAAGAATATGTAACCATTTCCAATTCCTATCATAAACTCTTCACAACAGAACAACCTTTTAATCATGATGTGCTCGAAACAACGTTTTTTAAGGAATAAGAAGCTAATGCACAATTCATAATCCATCTTCATAGCAGGTACCAAATTTACAACTGCATGGAAAACTATTAAACGTTGGTACGATAACGGCTCCTTATTGTTTAACTAGAGGGCAAGTTTATGGATCAACCAATCTACAAAACCGATTTTTCAGGACAACTTAATAGCTTCCACGTAACCAACGAAAATCAGAACGATCTCCAAGATGGGATTTAATTACAGAACAGGAAATGAAAATGACCTATCAGAATTCTGGAAATGGAGGAGCAACGTATCTTATCAACCCAAAAGGAGCACCCCTTGTTGCCAACTCAGGACAGAAACGCCAGGGATTAGCGATAGAAGAAATAACTTTAACATTCGCTGAATTAACTACTTTACTGTATCAGATTGAAGCGTGTCTAATTCACGTACATTAAGTAGAATCAGCAATGAACTCACGTCTATTAAGTAAAATCAGCAATGGACCGGAAGATGTTTTAACATTAACACCAGATCATTTTCTTATTGAACAAGCCCACATCGAACCAGTAAACATTAACAACGCTCCTATTTATAAAAGTCGATATCTTAGATGGCGAAATATCGAGAAGGATTTTTGGAACTCCTGGTCAAGTGAATATCTGACACGCCGACAACATAGATATAAGTGGAGACAAGAAGAAAATAACATCAAAGTTGGAAAAGTAGTGATACCCAAGGAAAACGACGTCAATCCAGAAAACTGGGAAAAAGAACGCATAAAGGAGACCCGTCCCGGTGAAGATCGAAAAGTCGTGACAGTAAAAGGACTACAAGTGATCAAAAAGTTATTACCATTACTGGATTATGATGTAAAGCAGAAGGTAACTGCAAATGTTGACTACGAGCATTACGAGCCAAAATTAACGAACTGCCAAAATTATTATCTGTTAAAATACAATAAAGAGTAGACAAAAAAGCATAACAAAACTAATACTAATGCCAATTGTATTAGGTTATTCTATGTGTATTGGTGTACAAGGAAAAAAAGTATACCTTTTAATAATTTATTCAACCATATAAGGTTAGTTGATTAAAAAAGATAAGCTGTACAGTCAGAAATTATAAGAGCCATATCGAGGCAACGAACCTCGTTTAATGTCTTATTTTATGATATTTTACGTGACAACATTCTCCCAACCTGAACTCTCTAATGTTCTTTTATATGGGTTCACGTTATACATTTAGTATAGTACTTGAAACATAATTATCAACCCGAATTACCAGTGAAATATTTTAATGCGTTCATGAGCCATCAATAAAAAAAAAACTTTTTAAATATCCCAGAATATACTGTATATTACTTCCGATAAAGTAATTTATTATTGTAGGTGAAATTGATGTATCACGTAGAAATATTTACGTTCACCTTCTGTAGCAGGTTTAATTGTTGTGTAACATTTACGTGCGCTTATTTACTGCGCTCTAATTACTCGGCGTATGAGTACGAGCGCGAGTGGAAGAGTGGAAGACGATAATGGAGGAAGGAAGAAGGATTCACGGTCTGTGCCCGTGAAAAGTGGACACGAGGATTTCCACTCAATTCCCACTTAAGAAATCTGCACTGCACTCCACTGCCCATTATGACATTGCAACAACGACAGTCAACGTACGGAAAAGTGCTTTCCTAGGCTTTCCTTACCGCAATGCAATACCTATCTTCGCCAAAAATGGAAATCTTTTGAAATCAACTGTAAAGTTACAGAAAAAAAAAACAAACATTAGTGGTTTGTTCCTTATACAAATTAATATATTTCTGCGTTGTGATGTATTATTTAGAAAGAATATACAAATAATAAATAAATAATGTGTTTTTGAAAAACTAAAAATAGAATAGAATGCATTATAACTCGAATAACGAAAATCTTTCTTATCTTTTAAAACCATACATAAAATCTTACACATCCACACCTATTTGACATGTTTCAACAGATGGAAACTGATGAAGTTCTAAGATTCTAAGAAGATAAGTTGAAATATTGTAATAATAATATAGTTTAGATAAAATATTTGTAAGCATCAAATCGATTAATATATTAATCTAGTTGAATTGAAATGTTAAAATTAAACACAATAATCACTTTGTTTTGTATAACCGTTATTTATTTGTATGGTGACCAATGGTTTCAATACATCAGCGTATCATTTTCAAACCGGTTTAAAAATGAAAATGAAATGAAAATGATACGCTGATGTATTGAAACCATTGGTCACCATACAAATAAATAACGGTTATACAAAACAAAGTGATTATTGTGTTTAATTTTATCATTAAATATGTATAACGAAGTAGAAGCCTCCATCGTCAATGAGTGAATTGGAATGTGTTTAAATACTTCATAAATGAATTGATTAATAGTTGTTAAGTAGTTAACTTCATGATACATTTTGGAAATTTAAATAGAATACTTGAAGTATAATATCGACAAAGAAATTGTTTTATTTATACTTCTTGAATGCTTTTAAATACATTCTAATTGATACTTTTATTAGCTTAGTACACCGAATGCTTTGAATTTTATCTAGTCGCTAGTGTATTTTAATGCCTTCAACCGAAGCCATATATTTGGAAATGGTAATTTAACTTAGAAAACAACCCGTCGTCCTTGATACCTTAATGCAACATATTTCTGAGCATATTAAGTGGTACATAATAAATTAAATTGAATGTACTAGTTCTTAAATAAGTATATGTTAAAATTTAAATGCTCATTTATTACGTGTTCTGTTAATAACCGGTTATTAAATAGACCACCCCATACGTGCTCTCTCGCAAGAGTATTTTCCAGAGACCACACGTGGCCAATGTGTTAATTACTCAAGCTATCTGGTAGACACACGCTTCATTAGAACGCAATACATTTGAATTAAAATTACCAGATTGTGTATGTTACAGTGTAAAATGCTAATTGTGTCTGTGAATCTTCGATTTATGATGTCGATCGATTAAATATATATACTAGGAGTGATTTTTTTCTATTCTATTTGCCAAATGTAGGGTGTCCCAAAAGGTGGACTGATTAAAGAAAAAGAAGCCTTCTATCAAAATTGTATATATTACTTATTGAAATATACAATTTAGGATTTTATTTCTTTAGTGTCTTTCGCAACATTCCGCAAATTCCCAAGAGCCAGACTACCGATAACATTATAATATATAATAATATATTATACATATTATAATTGTCTATGACCACAAATAACTCACGATGACCAATTTCGTAAATATTTGCTTACATAGACCTTTATAAAAATAACGATAATAATTCTTTTAAGAGTTCAGATTAGCAATCTTTTAAAATTATTATTTATAGTTTGTAGTCATATCCAAATAACACGATTAAGTCGTATTTCATCCTAGAGAGCTAATTAACAAACATCTACAATATAATTATTTCTCCGCAACGATTATATTCTTCTTTTTTTTTTCTTGCGTTTTGTGTTTAGGAATAATTTTACCAGCGCTCATACACACACAGACACACACAGAGTCGCGTCATTATTTTCACGTTCACGAACTCACGTTTCTATTCTTTGGCGAACACAAGACACCTTCGAGCACGCTCTCCTCTTTTTTTCTCACCTATTACATCTAATTAGAGTACGCTTCCTATATAAATCACCTGTGTATACGCGTGCAACATGAAGAAACGGGTATTACTGAAGAAGGAAAATAATGAATAGTGGTTACTTAAATTTAAAAAATAATATCACTAATAAAAGAGTATGCAGAATGTATTTGAAAAAAATACATTTTTGATTTTATGCGTTCATTTTGTTGTCACGTCTGAATTATATTAACTCTTTGGGGAAAGTAAATACTTTGAATTTAAGATTTATCATTGTGTGTTTTGTTATATAATAATGTATTTTGTTCAATACATGTACATTTAATGACTCGATTAAATTATTTATTGGTGTACCAGAGTTGTATCTTTACAAGGTATTTTATAATTTTGGAAACTGGCGCATATTTTCTAATTTCTCCTTAATGAGAGATTTGTGGTATACTATATATGAAATGAATTTTATCAAATTCGTTAGGTTATTATGTATTAAAACATTTATTTTTAATAGAAACTGCTATATAAAGGAAACGTTATATTACACAATTAATGAGAATTATAGAGTTAGTCAGTCGATGTAGAGAAGGGAGATATTGTATTTAAATGATGCCATTGTCTAACTCAAAAACAAACGTGTTTTTTTAAATAAATTCAATGTCCTTAAAGCGGTAGACTTATTATAAAAGTAACAAAAGCTTATAAGCAGTCAGTAAAGTTATAAAGAGAGTGGAACCCAAGAGTTGAAATTGGTTGATATACGTCAGAGTATGAGGTCATATAGATGACCTACCACCAGCGCTAATTCCAACAGCCTAAATCTAGTGTCTGACTAAGGCATAGCATACATGCTACCGTTTAGACGATGCCACTGTTGACTACACGTAATTTTACCGCGATTGCAGATGCTATACTCTTGGACACCGTAGAGGACAATAGCGTCTACTGAACGTGTAATGCAACCTGAAGAAGGCATTTCTGAACAAGATATGTAATAAGGTAATACTGAGTGAACACCCCGAGGAGCCGCGAGCAGAACAGCTGAGGCCACCTTTGCCACAGTATTTAATTTCAATGACAAAACTGTTTCATTTTCGCAACTGTCAAGGTCAACTTGATGTTCAGTGCATCATAATGTGATTTAGAAAGTGCAAAAACAGTCCTAATATATTTTGTTACATATGTGGTGATTTAACGATAGCAAAGCATCAACGAAACATAATAGAATTTATTAAGAAAGATTATCACGCTTACTTCGGTGTAAAGCTTGGTTATCAGGACAAACCTTGGGCTCTACACGAAGTATACTTTCAATGTGTCAAGCAATAGAAAATTGACAACAGGTACACGTAGCTCTTTACCCTTTGGCATTCCTATGGTTTGAAGGGAACAAAAAAACCATGGAGACGACAATTTTTTTTTGCTCCTGCAAAATCAGTATCCTGATTTACCGCCTGCTAAACGACCTGTACCTCATGGACCATTCCCATTCCTCCACATTTTGTTCACACTACCAACAGTAATCATCAGATGAAAGTTCAAATGAAAAAATCGATGAAGACGAATTCAATCCTGATATAGACCAACCTCAACAGTTTATCTAAGCTGAACTAAATGACTTAGCGAGAGACTTGGGCCTATCGAAGGATACTGCACAAATATTAGGATCACGACTGAAAGACAACAATCTGTTGGCTCCAGGAACCACATTTTCGTGTTATAGGCATCGTGAAAAAGAGTTCGCGGAATATTTCTCTCAAATGGGTTCACAGGTGTATTGTAATAATATTCCTGAAGTAGTCATGAAACTGGGAGCTGACAATTACGATTCCACATCATGGAGGTTATTTATTGTTTCTTCTAAGAGAAATCTGAAGGGTGTCTTGTTGCACAATGGTAATACTTAAGGTTCGGAGCCTGTTGCTCATTCCGTACATCTCAAAAAGCGTATGAGAATCTTGAGATGTTCCTAAATAAAATAAAGTATAGAGTCTGCAGTCTGCATTCACAAAGTATCCATGTTTTTTTGTGCGACAGTCGAACACGAAATTTACATTACGTTAAGAAATAATGGCCACTCAGAGAAAAACATGTACCGGGACAAAAACATGTGCTGGGTGATGTATTAGTTGATCCAAAATTAGTTCTTTTGCCTCCCCTTCACATAAAGTTAGGATTGATGAAGCAGTTTTTCAAAGCTATAAAGAAACAAGGTGACTGTTTTAAATACATGTGAGACAAATATCCTGTATTTTCTAAAGCTAAACTTAAAGAAGGAATTTTTGTAGGCCCTGAAATTCGAACCTTAAAATTGGAGAGATTGTTTCAGAATACAATGACCCAGGATGCATCTGAAGCCTGGAGTTCTTTCGTAGAAGTCATAGACGGTTTCCTTGGAAACAACAAGTCTCGAAACTACAAAGAAATTGTAGCCAATATGGTCACAAAAATTATAAAAAACAGGGATATGAGCGTCAAACTTGATTTTCTGAATTCCCACGTTGACTCTTTTCCCGGAAATCTTGGAGCTGCCAGCGAAGAACAGGGAGAGAGGTTCCATCAAGATATAAAGGAGATTTAGAGACGTTACCAAGGAAGATGGGATATTAGAATGATGGCCGATTACCGATGGACCTCGAAGAGGGACTCGCTCACAATATACTAAGCACATATTCGTGATGAGCACATCCCATTTATTATATGACACCTATTAAACTTGAAACACTTTTATATGAAAAAAAAATGTAGGCCTGTGCCATCAGTGTCACCTTTTCTTTACTTGTTTTAACACTAAAACATTTATCACTTCTTAAAGCAAAAGTTTTGCTCAGCAAAGATTTAAAAAAAAAACAAACCGGTCTCATTACAATTAAAAACTTGTAATTGATACAATATAAAAATAAAGTGGTAAAAGAAAGTTATTTTGTCTCAATTACAAGTAATTCAAGATGTGCCACGAAGTATACGCCCCTATCATTAAATACAATTGAAAAGTTTTTGGCTCGTACTTTTTTAATACACTTTTTAAACTAGTTTCTGCCCAAATGGCACAGTCCTTCTGACTAACGCTTGCATTCTTGTCTGACACCGACTTGAAAACAATTGCATTTCGAGTATTTCAGGTAGTCAACCACTCAAAATTAACGCAGTTTTTTAGCAAATTGTAGAGCCTTTTGCTTTATTAAATTTCCCGATATTGGTACGTTTTGATACGTACGGGTCACTTGAAACCATTTTAAAACTGCTTCATTTACATCCTCGTAAGAACACACGTTTTCGACTGCTTAGAATATTAGTTTTCTTGATGATACTTTCGCGACTTTTTATTATCAGAGAGACGCAACTTGGAGAAACACCGAATTTTGCAGCAACATCAATTTTTTTCAGCCTTCATCAACTTCCTCCAAAATTTTCTCAGCTAAACTGAAACACAGTCTTAAACAAAAACAAACTGAACCTTATTGCGAATTAATCTAGGCCTCGACTACATATTAAATGGGTTTTCCCCGGGATTCTATGAAAAAGGTCCTTCCCCAGGTTTCTCACAGAAATCTATTGTACCTGATTTAGATATTGATATATATATTCTATTGATCTTAGTACGATAAGATGAAGAACTAAGAGATAGGAAACCGCCATAATAGGTGAGATATATGCAGCACATGGCAGACAATATACATACCAAGTTGTTATTGTAATATGTTGCATAAATAGAAGACACCATAATAAACATAACATCACCTTAATTCAAATTCAAATTACACGTCTAAATACATAAAATATTAAAGAGAACAAAGGATATTGAGCTATCTTATTATTAATACATTTGGGTTTCATTATAAATGCAATCACGAAACACAACTTATTAACGGAGACTGATTACTTGAAGAATGAGTCGCAGTATTTGTACCTTACTAATCAGCAAATAAAATGTCAGTTTCGCTAGGCAAAAATAACGTCAGAGAGCCGCAAATAATTATGTACTGGTTGCTTTGATACGATAAATTTAACTGAACTGCATGCTGCGAAAAACTTCCCATAAAGAGTTATAATGGCCGATGTTTTGAAAACGATCATAGACGCTAAAATATACATCACAATGAAAAGCACGTAAAACGGTGCTATTATTTTATATGATACTAAGAGTTACCACTAAATAGTTTCTGCAATTTAACCAATCTACTCTCTGAGAGGTACCACTATCGGCGTTCTTTATTATTTCAAACATTATAAACACTCACACAAACAGCACAGTCAATGGCAACGAGATGTAACTTAGCACACATCATCATCATCATCATCACCATCAATCAGCCCTTTGCATCCACTGATGGATATAGGCCTCCCCCATTTCTGCCCACTGCCCTCTATCTTAAGCGCTCAGCATCCAGTTTGTTTTGATATCATCCTTCCATCGCATGGAGGTCTTCCCCTGTTTCTCTTGTCGGACGTGGTCACGAAGTAACACACCGAGCATCGATCTTTTCCATCTTGCGTTGTGTTATTCTGAGCTTCTTAGCAGATTTGACTGTCAAGGTTCAATTCACTGATTAAAAAACTTAGCTCACAGACAACTGAAATACAACTGAACATGTCAAGTTGTTTATTCCTAATAATTCTCTACTACTCTATTCTAAATATTTTTCATACCAAAACCAAAAGTATTTAATTATTTTTAATAGAAGAGGTTAAAGAGCAAAATGATTTGGAGGCGCCGGGTATCGATCCCGGTACCTCTCGCATGCTAAGCGAGCGCTCTCCCATCTGAGCTACGCCCCCAGTTGAATAGTAATTTCCAGTCAATCGAAATCAGAACACTAAAAACAATTTTATCATAAGTGAAAGTGAAATGTGTCGCTTGAGGCATTGTTGTTCTTAGTTACTATACGCATGTATCCAATTACTCTTGTATTAAGTTTATATAGACCAAAAGTATTTCTAACTACAGGTTCATGATTTTTAAATGAATTAATTAAAAAATATTAAATTATTACTGCAGCTAAGAGGTAAAAGACTGGAGGCGCCGGGCATCGATCCCGGTACCTCTCGCATGCTAAGCGAGCGCTCTACCATCTGAGCTACGCCCCCTGATAAGAACGAAAATGCAATCAAATTTTGCTTTTTTGCAAGAATAATCAACAAATAAACTAAACCTATTATATAGGAATGGTCACCTTCTCTCTACCGTCTTATGTGTACAGAAAAATATAGAGAACAAATTTTGTTTTAAATATTTAATAAAATAATAAATTGAGTACAACGAAATCAAAAGGCCAAATAAGGTATTTTAAAATGAGATTAGTTAATCTCATTCGACCTGTTTGAATTCCCACACTTGAGGTTAAGGTTTCTTAACGTCATGTACACATTCTAATCATTCATATAAAAAAGCCTGTGAAACTTCAAAAATTGTTACTTGACTCTAGAGGATATTCTAGTAGTATATAAACAAGAGAGGAGTACGTAATTATCACGCGTCTCTAGTAATTTTTCCGAAAACAGTATCATGGTAATTGAGTCAAAGAAATTTACTTTCTCATTTAATGACCTACTCAAACAAAGAACCAAATACAATATTATGTCACAACAGAAGTATCAGAAATACATGAACCAACAGTAACAGAAATGTGATAATGAAAAGTACTTATACCACTTGGTAACAGTTGAACAAAAAATGGAGCGTAGGCAGACATTTTAAAAGAAAAAACATTTACCATCTTTCTCACCATAATATGCATGACATTGACACAAAAATAATTGTAATGTTAACCTTTAAAATTATGATTTTCATACATCTTACAGAAAAAAGAAACTGAATAAAGTTGATGTACACTTGGCGGAATTAAGCAGATAACGGTAGGAATAGATTTTGCAGCCCTATGAGTCGACGAGTAAGTGAATAACGAATTTAAAAAACTGAAGGAGAAATGTTAGCGAGAGTGAAGAAATACATAGACAGGGATATTTTAAGATAAATGTTGCAACAATAAAGTGGATGATATTTAAGAGTAATAGATAAATGATAGAGAATAGAAGAGGGAGATGATATCAAGAGGGAGAAAGTGTTCAAGTATTTGAGTTTTATGTTTAAGGAATCGGGAGGTTATGAAGAGCATATCAGGTGGATGCAGGGGAAGGCAAGGAAAGTATAGGGGTTAGTGAGAGAAAATAGGGAAGGTAAATAAATCACAGTGCGAGAGTGGCGTGTAAGGAATTAGGAGTTACAAAAGGTTGGTGGTGGTTCTAGAAGAAGATGTTTTCTTTTTTGTGGACGTGTTGACCTCGCACGGCTAACAGTGGATCCTCTGAATCAGAACTTATTGTCTTAAAGAGATACAATTTTACAATTTACATAATTTACAGATATACACTTTAGAAATAAAATTACTGTTATGACCTTAACTAATGAATTTTCTTTAAGCTTCTAGTGTTTTCTCTTCCACACAATAAAGCCTCCATTGAATTTATGATGCATGTTTCTGCTACATTGTCTGCCGCTCATGCGCTTTCACTGACCAGTATTCCCTCAATCATATCCACGGTAGGAATAGGAAGGAAGCTCTTCTCAATATATCTGACAGATGGAGCAGTTCAAGAAGGGGTGCTCGACGGCACTGATTACTCCATTATTCTACTGAAATCAGGCCCTGCCATTTCCCCTCCAATCGACTCCAAAGGCATTGGGAGATGCGTAACAGGCGACGATAGTGATGCCAACAACCTTTGTCTAGGTATTCCTTGTCCTTGGTTGCCTGACGCACCTAGCACTGAGCTTGAAAGAGATGTTGGAAGAGAAAAAAAAGCATGATGGCGTCTAGTGTAAACGGTATACCTGCATCCTGTAATATGTGTTATACAAGTATAGAGGTGAACAACAAGAATGATGTTAAATGTGATGGATTCTGTTTAAGTGTTTTTCGTAATACATATATCGGAATTAAGGACTATGAAATAAAACTCAAAAATTCAATTTAAAAAAATGCAGTGTGTTGTAGATGTTGACGTGTTCATGATATCAAAAACAAATAATCTGAAGATCTTACATCTGGTGGAGGAGTTAAAAAGCGATATCGAATCGCAAGCCGACATAATTAGACAACAAAGTTTAAAAATTGACCAACTCTCAAGCAAGGTCTATAACATAAATCATAACCTAGTAATTTCTGAAAACAGCGATAACAGCACCCATAACGGTGTGAAATATAGTGAAATAATCAGAAACATCTAGGACAAGCTAAAATACAAGCAGTCTACGACAAATTCGAAATTGAAAAAATTATTACTACAATTTATAATAAAAAGTCGTCAGGAGTTGACGACATCCCAGGATTTATTATAGAGTGTCAGTTCAAATGCTCAAGTTACAGCAGACTTAATTAATTAATGTTTTCAAGAGGGCATCTACCCAGGTAATTTAAAGTACTCATCTATAAAAACAAAGGCAGCCCAGATGACATCAGTAACTATCATCCGGTATCGCTTCAAGATCTCGATATGCGCCGATGGTACCATCTCTTGGACTTTGCACGGACTTTTCAAACCATCATAATAAATAAAATTAGTGTAAATTACTATCGATAACGCAAAAACCTAAAATCTCTAAAATTAAAGAAAATGAAGTTTATATTTATATTTAATGAAAGATTTCAAATGCTTTTAAAACAGAATTAGAAGAAAAAAATAAATAGATGTATACTTAACTAGAAAAAGTACCATCAACATTAGAGTTTGGAACAATATAAGGTAAATGCTATTGAAATAGTACAAAAAACATGTGAACTAATTATATAAAATGTTTGCAATAAAAAGAGAGGAAAAGAAGAGAATAAAAATAAAGCAAAAGAAAAATAAACTGATCGAAATGTTGTGAGTACTTCATTGTAGTGAATTTTTATATCCTAAAGTCTAATTTTCTCTCTGTTTAGTAGTTGTGAATGGCTTTATTAGATTGTAACTTTATGCTGGTTTTAATTAGGTTGTTTTTTATTTCGTAGATCATAAGAATATTGTTTAACGTTATCATATTTTTTTTAATGTTTAATTCTTGAACGTGTTTATAGAGTTAAATTGTATTGGTCCTTTTGTATAATTTATATATTAATTTTAATATTTGGTTTTGTTGAGTTTGCAATTTGTATAGATTCTTGTTGTTGTGTAGCCCCAGATATTGATTAGGTACTTATTATTTTGTGATGTAAATAGTGCATGGAAGAGTTGTTTTTGTATTATTTTTGTATTGTAGTATTGTATTTTCCTTATAGCTACTGTTCTGGAGTTTCTCTTAGTTAATAGGTCTATGTGTTTATCCCATTTTAGATTGTTTTGTATTATCCATTTGTCACTTTGTGTCCGAAATGTACATTTAATAAATCAAATAAAATTGTGAAAAAATGTTATTAGTGCTTTATTCGTCAAATTAATTTGATCTTCGCGTAACTCAATCAACCAATTCTCTCCACTGTTTTATTTTTGTTCATCTAATTTTAACGTTTATGTCTGTTTCTTCTTGCTTACTGTTAAAGATCATAAATTCTGTTTTCGTTTCATTAATTGTTAACTGGTTATTGTAGTACCATTCTTCTAATATTTTTATATCTGCAGTTACCTTATTTTGAATTTGCTCGTTGGTTTCTTCTAAGTAAACTATGTATCTTTTCAGCATATATGTATGGATTTCCTTTCAAATTAAGTTGCATCAGATCAGATCAATGTATAGTATAGACGGTAAATTGCCTCCTTGTGGTTGGTCTATACCGTTGGCTTTTGCACATTATGAGCTGTCCACTATATACGTTTTCATTAGATTTAATTCTTTGCCCGCTATTTCTATTGCCTTTAGTTTTTCAAGAAGCTTTAGAGATGATATCAAACGCCCTTTTTATGTTAATATACAAAATTGCTACTTGTTTCTTTTGATCTAATTTGGATTTTATGTTATTTAGTAATTCATATGTTGCCGGCGTTGTCCCCGAATATTTCTGGAAGGCATACTGGTTATTGTATATAAATTTATATCTATGTAAATTATGTGAGTTTGTATTTATATAATTTTCTTGAGTAATTAGTTTAATGTTGATAATAGAGAAATGGGGCTATAGTTTTCTGGTAGTTTTTGGTCTCCTTTCTTGAATATCGTCAAAATTATTGCTTTTTTCTTATGGTTGGGATATATCCCTTGTTCTAGAACTTTATTTATAATTTTTTTATAATGATTTTTATTAATATCAATGTGGTTTTGTTTTGTTTTATTATTGAGTTAGGTATTTTGTCAAATCCGGGTTTTAGTTTTGTCACTATTTAAATATTATAAAAATAAACTACAAACACAAATAACCAACTGAACAAAATGAAAAACTCAGATAACAGAAAAACAAATAAATGACAAGAACATCACACCTGTAACAACAGTCACAAAAACATATTGAAAATATAACATAACAACGTATGAAGAAGACGTTGTTATGTTATATTTTCAATATGTTTTTGTGACTGTTGTTACAGGTGTGATGTTCTTGTCATTTATTTGTTTTTCTGTTATCTGAGTTTTTCATTTTGTTCAGTTGGTTATTTGTGTTTGTAGTTTATTTTTATAATATTTTGTTTTGAAATTTTTTTATTGTTGCTTTTGTTTTTTTTTTTGTATTTGATGTATTCTTATTTTATTATTTCATTGGTAGGCTTTTTAGATGCTTTAGAAGAGTAAAAGAAAAATAAACTGACCGAAGTGTTAGAACGAAAATATGGAAGTATTCGGAAACAAATGTGAAAAATTTATTAATAACATCAAGCATATTTTCTACAGAGTACTAAATAAATTATGAGTAAAAATCAAAATAAAAATGAGCATAATTTAAATCGAATAAGAACAGTAGCTTAAAGAAGACTAGTAATGACATGTTTAGAACAGTATTTTAAAAAACTTCACATCTGTTTATTAGGAAGAGGAAGAAGAAATAGACATTATAAACGAAGAAGTAATCAATAGAAAATGGATAATAACAAAACAGCTAGAAGAGGCCATACTATATTTCAAGAACGAAATGACACTGAAAAAATTCGAGCAGAAAAGCATTACATAAACAGTGGGAAACTGGACTTATTTTACACTACATATACATACAAGAAAGAAGAAACATAAAACACAAATATGAGGAAATAAAAGTAATTAATACTTGAAAACTAGAAATAAGTATTGTAATTTTCTAAAACTAAAAACCTAAGTATAATTGATACGTTTCCTATTTTAATTAAAAAGGTAGATAAAGAGCTTTTCTCCAAAAACCATCAAAATTTTTATTTTTATGAATAAAAATAATGACTCTTTTTATAGTTCAACAATACTAAATATTTAACATCACCTCTTTTCTCTAGGCGTTTCCATACTTACGTGGAATAACCATCAACAATAAAGGGAACTGTTGGTGACAATTAAGAAATAATAATGGGTAAATATTTAATTATTACTTTCCTGTCATTCATATTTCATAAGTATAATTAATACAATAATAATAATATACTTCATAATCATATTTTCGTATATCAAATTTATTTAGTCCCTGAAAGTAATGACTTTATAAAAAAGGAATGAAGGAAAACAACATTTTTTTCTTCTTTGCTTTGTAATTAATATATAATGCGGAAATTTCACTTTCGGTGTAGATGTATGGTGATTTGCATGTCTTGAATGGTAGAAGGAGTGTGTGGGAAGCACACGGTACGGTGGGCCCTGAACCAGAAACAGGCGCAATTAAGAGGTCGTCGGGATTTTATCGTCCTTCCTTAAGTGCGCTCTCCAAGAGACCGTAAATATTTTACGCAACACATTACAGACAAAGGTCTACGCTAGGAATATTTTATTGGAAACGCAGATTCGTAAATTTCATTCACCATCATAAAGTTTTATTAAATCGGTCTGGACTTTACGATTTATAATTGAAAATATATATCACTAAACATAAATGTGAAAAATATTCAATTTATTACAGGTGATTATAAAAACAATTTTATAATCTCTTGTTTTTGGTTTATAATAAACATAAATAAGATATTTAAAACATTTTAAATAGGGGATATAATACAAATTTAAGTATATAAAAAATAGCTTTTCGATATAATGATTACTTATAATCGGAATTATGAAATTTACTACATCAAAATGAAAATGTAAAGTATTATGATTATTAATTAAATTACAAGAAGCCAACATACTCTACCTACTAATAAGTAAACTATATTCATTACCAAAATATAATACATTTTGCATTTAAAACTTTAATTAAAATAAATTTTGCTTTTTAGAATTTCTTCAGCATTTCCGCTAAATGGTGTACATTACAAAGATTGAAATTCTAAAATAGCTGTTTATGTGATCTTAGGCCGATTGATTAACTGAACAGCTACTTTAGAATCTCAAACAATGTAGGATTCGCCGTTTAGCGGTAATGCTGTGCCGAATTGATTTTAACCAAATATCGCTCAGCGACGCAGACATTGTTGGGTGAAACGACGAAACGTAGAACCGCCTGTTCCGTAAAATTGTGAATAGTTTAAATTAATCTAGTAACAATAGTCTATATGTCATGGTTATGTAATCTATTATATAAAGACTTCTTGTATTAAGCTTCTGATAATTGGCTCACTAGAAACTAAATTTCTACAGAACAATAATTTTATGAACGTGGTATATAATACAGGATTCTGTAAAGAGAAGTAATTAATTTTATTTTATATTATTTATGAGTATTCGCAATATGTGGGGGACCCAGAAATAATTTTTAATAAATTTTTAAACAATGAATAAAACTTCGTCTACGCAAGCTGTTTTTTGTATAAAACAACAATAATACCACTACTTGCATTGCTTTTGATGCTTATGCTAGCACTTTCAAAACTGAGATTGTTTATATTTCATTTAGTTTAGTTGATTTGCTTTACAAGATTTATTAATAAATACAACAACTTCCCTCCGTTTGAAAGGAAAAGAGGTGAACACCATCCTGATCGTCCTACCGGATATTCCCAAAGCACAGACTCTCCTAGGGATCGATTTCATCGAGGAAACTGGACTAGTAAATAACTTTCGAACCAGAAGATTGCTTTTCGATAGAGCTCACCTACAAACCTACAGCTTCATCCATACAGATAGCTACGACCCCAAGGGAAGAAAAGCGATTGATGATCACAAGATCCAATTGCTGCTGACTCAACTCTGGAAGATAATCGATGTCTTCGTTGGAGGTCGTCCCAAGGATATCGCACCATAAACTGCAAGAGGGTACCTGCTATTGAAAGAATGGCCTTACCGCTACACCGATGACGACGAAGAGTCTCTTAAAAAGCTTCTACGTCGAACGAACCCTGCATAAAATCACCAGAAGGTTGGCCTGGCCAAGTATACGCCGCGTAATAGTATACGCCGAGCGCTGCCCTGAATGCCTAAAATGTAAGGCTTTGAATTTTAAGCTCGATGGTCTCATACAAACATCGGTAATGCAAAACGGTTTGAGATCCTTGGTATGGAGCTATTTTTACACTTCCACCCGGCTCGAATGATGAACGATGGGTATTCATCCTCGAGGGTACAGCAACCCGTTAGGTCGAGTCATGCATCAAACAACCGCATAGAACTGCGCTCGGACTTTAATCCACGACATTAGCTTTGGTTTGGATTACCACGTCGCATCATCAGCGATAACGGTACGTAATTTATCAGCATCGTGATGCAACAGAATAAGCATAGCCTAAGGATGAAGTAGAGCCACTGGAACGACGGAACCGTGAACTTAAATTAAAAACCACCAACACTGGCCTGACAGGCTGCCTGCTATTAGATTCACGATCAACACTGACATCTGCCGGATACTTTACCCACGGCAGAAATCTCCGGACGCGATACGAGGTCAGCCAATCTAAGGACAATAATCGAATCCGGCGCCTCTGCCAAGATTACTCCAACTGTTAAAACTCGCCGGCAGCTTCTCCATCGTACGAGCAACTTATGAAAGAGAGTAGAACAGGCAAAAAGCACCTCGAGTTATAGCCCCGGACCAGGTGCTCGAAACCATACATCATTTTAGCTCTGCACGAAGGAAAAAATCGATCAAACTGGCTATACATCGTGCTAGGACACAAGTGACTCACGACGTACGAGATTGCCGATCCAGTCACCCCTACCGAAGTTCTTAGAGTATACCACTCGTTCGACCTTTAGCCCTATGAGAATACTGATACTACACCGCCAGCACCAACTGCAATTCGAAGAAGAGGACGACCACGGAAGTATCCGGTAGCTCCTAACTTTGATTAGAAATCACCAGGACTATCTCCGTCAATATCCTCTTGGAGCGCTACTTTATCCTTCCACAACACGAGGGCAAAACTACCCTCTCCGCTACAGGAACCATCACCGCGCCTTATTATTTTCGGGTTATATCTACTTGTCGCACGCCCTATATAGTGAGTTATGGAAGCGCTCTCGACTCAGCCTTAATTGGTTTTTACATTAGAAACATTAAGGTTAATTTTAGTTTTGTCTATTCCATCTATCAATTATAAACGTAAAAAAGGTTTTTCATGTTTAATCCCTTTCATATGAAATGCACTACCTAGTAAAAATAATACGATTGATGCGAAACTTATTGTTTATTGAGGTTGAGGTTTTTCTTTCATGGTTATCTTAAAATTTCACAACCAAATTTTTCCTAAACTTCAGGGTTTTATAGGCAGAAAAGAAGCAGGTTTATTGTTCCACGAAATAATAAGAAGATGGAATTGAGATCACACAACTGTGGCAATATGGTCTTCCTGGTCAGAAGCAGGTATACAGCGACATCATCCATCTAGAAGACCTTCTCGATGTAGTAACGCCATTGAAGGTCAGCTTCTGAGACGAATGGCCACAAACAACCGATTTTAAATAAACATACAAGGGCATTCTTGGAAGAAGTGGATTTGCAAAGGTTGCCTTGGCCAGCAAGGTCTCCCACTTAAACCCCTTCGAGCATGTCTGGGAGATAATGGGTAAAAGAGTTTGCAACAAGCTCAGACCTATTGTTTAAGGATAGAACAATAGATCTGTAAGATCGAAGTTCACGAGAAGCTAACACACCTCACTAGGACCCTATTTAACCTATAAGCTATATATGCCCAGACCTCCCGATAACTTAGATGACTGAGACTTCAGTTAGAAGTTGCTTGAAATGAGATGCCTCAAGCAGATATAGACCATTTGATTATAAGAATGACTAGAAGGGTAAATGCAATTTATTATTATTTTTTTCTGTTAAACTAAAGTTTTGTCCTTTGATAATTTAATCATTTTGTACCAACGAATAAACAATTATTTTCACCAAGTTTAGCATCACTTGTATTATTCTTTCTGGGTGATATGAAATCGAGTGTACTTATAACTTCATAGTATTCAAGTGTTTAATTTATTAAGAGCTATCTATTTATTTTATGAATTTTCATAATTCCTGATAATTTCTTGCCAAATAATTTTTAGATCTATATTTTTCCTTTGATTTGAGAACATATTTACGATAGTATTATACAGTGACAGTTTCGAAGTACATTACCTGGACCTTTCGTTGTATTATTTATATATTTATACATATGTAGATGTAGATTTTTCGTCAGTTGCAAAGTTATTTTTATGTAATGAGTTTTTTCATCTCAATTGAATTACTTATTGCGTTCTTTATGTGAATATTTTAAAACTCTGAAGGCATCCAAGATGAATTTAATTTGCACTAACTTTTTAAATATTTTTAAGAATGTATTTTACTTTATGAAGTGAGCTTGAAATATTAAACAATTCATCAAGAATCTCTATTTAAGGAAAACTAACGGCAATAACAGTCGTAAAGCATTTAAGTTCACCATGTGAATATTAAAAGAATTGCTAACATATACTTACTAGTCTAGACTAAATTTAGATGCACAGCATATTTAAATTTTCAAGATTTAATCAGTAATAAGATCATAACATATTTAAGTACTTTGATAATGATAATACATTTATATAAAAAGTCACAGTATTTTAAACATATTATAGTTTTAACTCGAAACTAAATTTCATGTTTAAAATGAATGATTTAACCAACCGTGCCTTCATTTAAAAATTATTTAAATATCATTAAAATTGGCATCAGAAAAACGTGGCACCAACAAGGCGCTAAATTTGGTGCAAAAGAGGAGATATTGTCAATACATACAAGTTTTGCATACGGAATTGTCTAGACACTTTACATCCATTAGAATTTTATCTCCTCGACCACTATATCTGCAGTCCAGTTAACAAAACCCTAAGCAAATTCAAACCTAAAAGAAGAAGAAACTGGTCGAACACTTAACAAAACAAATAAAAGCAATGCCAGTAGAAGTGATTAAAAACCAATGGTTTGTAACACACTTGTAAACAAAACAACTGTTGAATTCATAAACAAAGAAATATCATTACAAAACACAAGCATATCTGCAATAGACAAATTCATAGATCAAAAAGATTCTATTTAAAATTCAGACACAAGATGAATGCTGTTATATCTTCAATCATGAAATGCCAACACACCAAAAAATCAAATGGAATAGACGTAAGTAAATTTATTCGGTAGGGGTTTCTGAAATTCTTGCTCCAATATCTCTAACCAATGCATTTCTTTTCCACCTCCAATGGGTGATTCAGTGAATCACTCAAAACTTGGGATTTTCAAAAAATCTTTAATCAGAATGTCAACTCTTAAATATAGCAAATCTTTGAATCCCGATTCGCCGATCAGCTAGACTGAATATTGTACCAAATTACTTCGAAAAAATCAACACGGTATCACGCCCAAGAAATCAATAGCTTCCAATCTGCTCTGCTACAAGCAGTATTTGTCAAATGCTTTGGATGAGAATCTGCAGGCTGATTTAATTAACACAGACTTTTTCATAGAATTTAAAAGAGTACATCATTCTGTATTGTTATATAAACTGAAAGCATTGAGCTTCAATAAATTGGTGTTATCCTGGATTAAGCCGTTCTTGTAAAATTAAATTCAATATGTCCGTATTCACATTTATATATCTTAGTCTACAACTACGGCCCTGCATTATTCTTGCTATTAAAATTAGTTCAACTTATTATAATTTTCTAAATCTATAACAAATTCCAAAGATTTTAACTCTATTAACACCCTGTTATGAGTGTTAAGTTCAGTTTTTAGCTCATCTCAAGAAGAAGAGTCCAAACCCCATATAATAAAGATGTTATTTATGAACACGCAATCAATCAAAAATAAAATCAATCAAATGGATGCCTTTTTTTATTGACAAAGGCTATGATTATGTTTCACTTTGTGAACATTGGCTAACCAAACCAGAGGCGCAAATATCAAGAATTGGGAACTACGCAGCTACTGGATATTATGCACGGAAAACTGCGGTACATGGTGGTACTATCATTTACGTCAAGGATGGTACACAAGTGAACATATATAATAAGTTAACAAATGATGTATCTATTGAAAAAACTTGTGAAATAGCATGTATATTTGTACCTGAGATTAAAAGTTATGTCATTTGTGTATACAGATCACACAGTGGTAAATTCAATTAATTTTTATTAATTATGTCATCGTTTTTAGATCCAATAAATGTCTTAGAAAAAAAGTAATCCTCTGGGGTGACTTTAACATTAGGTTTAATGTAAACGATAGCACACTCTCGTTTGGATTGTTTTACCAGTTACGGTCTGTATAAGGCGGTAAGTTTTAACACTAGAGGAAGAAGTCGCATTGATAACGTGTTCACGAATATAGATTCACTAGTCGCTAACTTACAAACAAATTCTAATTACACCTAACAACCAACGAAAATAAATACCCACTTTAGTTTTCATAAAGTTTCCGAAATAAAAGTACGAACTACAATTGAAGATCTAAAAAATAGCAGTTGCTTCGACATCCAATGGCTTGACGACAAGTTTGATTAAATGTATAATGAATTTTATTATTTCTCCACTCACTAACCTAATAAATCAATCAATAGCAACCGGGAATTTTCCTTCCATACTGAAATTAGCTAAAATTGTGCCCATACACAAAAAAGGAGACATAAACGATGCAAATAATTACAGGCCAATCGCAATTCTTCCAATATTATCGAAGATTGTGAAGTAAATATTAAAAAATCAAATGGTTAACTATTTTGAAGTTAATAAATTATTCTTGGATGTAAAATTCGGGTTCAGAAATGGCAAATCCTCCGTGGATTCAATTTTAAAATTAACAAATATGATTATACATAGTTTTGAAAACAAATCCGTAGCAATGGGATCGTTTGTCGATCTAAGCAAAGCGTTTGATTGTGTTTCTCACGACCTATTGATATCTAAGCTGAAATACTTTAACTTCGATGCAAATAGCATTAAATTAATGCAAAGTTACCTAGTCGACAGATATCAGTCTGTGCACATGGGAGGAACACAATTACAGATAAAACAAATTAAAAGAGGGGTTCCACAGGGATCAATTTTAGGACCCATTCTTTTCATAATTTTCATAAACGATCTTCATACATCACATTTAGAAATGTTAAACACAGTTCTCTTTGGCGACGATTGTACGGTAGTAGATATAGGCCGTAATTTAGAAAGTAAAAAGTAACAATAAACTTAGCTTAGAAGCAATCTCTAAATGGTGCTCAGAAAACAGTCTACTCCTAAATGAAAACAAAACTAAAAGCATAACCTTTAATGTTATAAGTACAAACGAATCTTCGGCAGTTCCCTTTGTTGGAGTCAGTGTTGATGCATTCTTGACATGGGACCTTCAAGGCAACGAATTAGCCAAGCGCTTATCAAAACTTACTTTTGTGATAAGAAGGTTATCGCAAGAAACCTCTCTGGTCAGTCTCAAAACCGCATATTACGGATTATTTGAATCACGCATGAGGTATGGGTTATTTATTTGGGGGCACTCAACCTGTAGGCACCGCATCTTTGCATTACAACGCAAAGCTGTAAGAATAATGGCAAATGCAAAATATAACGACAACTGTCGATCTATTTTTATCAAATTGGGCATACTTACGCTCCCATCATTGTATATCAAGGTTTGCTTGGTGTATATCAAAGAGCATCTAAAAAAGTACAATACATATGAACATCATGATCACTCAACTAGATTTAAGCAAAATATAAATCTTGATCAAATGAGGTTAAAGCGTTCCCAAACAGGATCAAGGTATTACTGTGCAAAGTTCTATAACAAGCTCAGTCTTGCTACTAGGGACCTGCCACTTAAACTATTTAAGAAAAAAATACATACATACGTTCTGGAAAAAGCGTTCTACTCTTTTGAGGACTTTATCAACACTGATATTAGTCTGTAACTTTGTAAGTTTTTATTTATTTCCCTTTTAAATTTTAAATCTGAGTTCTGTCTTATAAAGGTTAATGCTGATATTCTTAACATGTTACCTTTAAAACATATTAATAAATTACACTTTGTCATAGTTTTCATCGATCTATTAAATGTCGTTGCAATATGTTCTGGGTCTACGATAAAGTAACTATTTTGCTATGTTGAAAATTTGCAGTCGTTTACATTTTCTGCACGTCATTTATACCCCAAATACTTTGAAATTATTGTTCTCATAATTTATGTTTAGTAGTTAGTGTATTATATATATTTCAAGTACTAATTATCTGGCAACTGTAATATTGACGTATGTAAGATATTTTTATCAATGCATAAATAAACTATTCTTTTCTATTATTTTCTATTTATTTAGATAACTGATACGTGTTTCAATCTAAACATTTTGATCCATCAAGAGAGCAGCATAATTAAGTACCTGTTGAGTTAGTTAATAATCCTTCAAATTTAACCATTACTAACAGTTGTAAATTAGCATCTTTCAATATATCAAATATGTGAAAATAATTTCTGAAATTCTTTAGATAGTATTTACACTCCGACTAACAAATTAACTTTTAGATTGTAACAATTTAATACTAAAAAATAATTATTTTTCATTCAATGATAATTTCTACAAAAAGAAGGCCTAGCAATGGTTTCACCCCTGGGACAATTGCCAGCAATTTTGATGAGCAATCTCACAAATCAAATATTAAACTCACCTGAACACAAGACACATTAATTGATGATATAGATACTTAAACTAAGATAAATTAACCAATTTCTAACCTCCTTATATCCATTCATCAGTTCTTTAATTTCACAGTAGAAATTAAAAGCAATAAGAATTTTTTTTCAGATTCAACATTAACTATAGCTAATAATTAAGTTAGATTTGATATGCACAAAAATCCAGTTATATTTCAAATAAACTTAAAATAGATAATTTTTACCCAATGATAACCCTTGCATTCGTAATCCTCTTCAGCCCAGAATTTAAAAAAATATAATTAAATGTAATAAAACAATCTGCTACTAATAATAATAATTAGAAATGTAATTCCAAAACTGATCAGAGATGAGTGTTTTAATTAATCAATTAATTAATTAAACTGCACTTGAATTAACTAAATGCATAATATTTGAAATGAAAAATGGTTCAATCTTTAGGTCGGTGACTTGCACATAGTAATTATTAATATAATTACTCAAGAAAACTGAATCAATAAGAAGACAAACTTGTTTGATTGAACTTACTTTTTTTTTAAATCTTCCTACATAAACGGCACTGTAATGAGTTCGACCGCAAGAAATCCGAGTTGATAAATGCGTACAAAAATAAAAAGAAGAAACAAAGGGTGTAATCACATGCGCAACAACAACACACGATACGAATCCATTGAATGGATAGATGGATGATAGGCGAACGACACAATCAGTCTCGCTTTAAAGAAAGAATTACGAGGAGTACCAGTTCTCTACACTCTTAACAATTTTTAATTTTTATTTTCCACATAAACCCCGACACACGAGCTCATATATGTATAGGTGCGTGTGTGTGTATTTCACTGTGTGAAGAAGTAAGGGGGGTACCAGCATGGGAGGTGGGCAGGTAACCGAGGTAGGTACCATCAACATCCAGTCGTCGAGACCGAGAGGTACCGCGCGCGCACACCTATACACACCATGAAACCATTCTAGTGCTCAAGGAAATAAAAACAAAGTAGACAGTACTTGGGATTACCGCGCGATCAGATCTGTGCTTGTTTATTAACCAATATTTTTTTCATTTTATTTTGGAATTATTTTTGTTGTGTTTAGTGTCAGTAGTTAACGAGAAGGAGGATACCATGGATACAAAACGTTCGCTGTTTGTCCTTAGCCTATTCGGATTATTTGCGCTCGTTAGTGCTAAAGGTATGTAGCTTGAAGGAGATAATTAAGAGTATGTTTATGCATCGTGCGGCGATGGAACTACATGTATATGTATGGATTACAACTGGTGGAATTTCAAGAAATATACCACTTTACAATTTAATTATAAATGGCTTAAAAAAAAATAAGACTATGAACGATCGCACCTACACTTATTCAGTTTAGTAGTAAATTATTAGGAAGGAATTCAATTTAAGACTGTATAATAAAACACATTTATAATCTAATTGGAATACCGCCAAAATTGGTTATAAAGTAGTGTAGTGTAGTATTGAATTAAAATTTAACGTAATAACGATAATATGTAAACATAGTTAAACAATTAAACTAAATTATAATCTAAAGTTTTTGATATATAATACCTAATTATAGTACCCCTATGTTTTATACTTTCGATAAATCCTAAGTTTTTATGCAAACATGGAGTTAAAAGTGAAAGAAATTAACATTCTAATTCTTGTAGGCTGGCGTCATTTACTTAGAGGTTCATTTCTAATACAAATTTAAATAAAACATTTTAACACCCTATTTTTACCTTTATATTTTTGTATACTGTGATTAGTTTCGATCGTATGCTGATCATTTTCAAACATAAGGTACCTAAATTTAAATTAAGTACTAGCTATATACCCTCAAGTAGAATGGATTAAATTGATTATTAAGGATGGAAAAACAGTGGTTAATTTTGGCTTTATGAATATCAAGAGCTCCCAGCAAATATATTTTTCGACTATTACTATCTACTATAGGTAAAGTAGATTACTTGAAGTATATCCTTGCCGAAAATGATTACTATCTAATAAATGATTTAAAGTGATTTCATTTAAGGCGAAAAGATCGTTTTATGTTTTTTAAGTTGTGTTTCAAAATTTCGATTAGGTTAATAAATTAGGTTAAAAATTTTGGTTTTTATCTTAGTACTTATTCTTTTTAAAACATTACTTAAACCAATGCAGTAACAATATTAGAAAATGGTATATATGATACATTCAAATATAATTTTAAATAAATAATTCGAAAATTATACCAAAAAAGCGATATAAATATATGGAAAGTAAAAATACTTTCCTTTGCTAATATTGCAATAATTTATTTTTAGTGACTTTAGTCTCAATTAAGCCTTAACAAACTAGAGGTTATAAATCTAAACTTTTAAGAGTTGATACTAAAAATAAATCGTTATAATATTAACAAATAAATGTATAATTTTAAAATGTATCGCAAAGTAAATTAATGCCTTTAGTGTAAAACAATTAAATAAAAAAGATTAAATGCATTACCGTAAACAATAAATTTGGAGGAATGTCATCCTGCAAAATTTAATTAGAAATAAGTTGGCTTTAACACTAATCAAATATTGTTTCGGTTTTCAAATTCCAAGGTTATAATCTATATTATGTATATATAAAATATTTTGATTGACAAATATATATAATAAATACATAATAAAAACATTGTTTATACAATTATATTTTAAAAATATGAAACTGTTACTACGAACTAATCCATACTTACTTTACTTTACTGAAAAAGTGCTTATATAACTGTCTATAGGTTATATAATAGTGTTACAATAATTACTTATGATTATCACATAGTGATAGTAGTTTTCAATTCAGTGTACTTAAAGTATATTTATTAATTGGCACGTTTATTTTTTTATTCCGCCTACTAATTTATATTATTTACCATCAAAAGTTGTTGCGGATTTATTTATGTAATTATTTAGTGATTATTAAAACAAATGAAAAACAATTATTTAATTTTGTAATAATACATAATCAACTTATTTTGGCAGTATTTTCTATTTAGTTTCTTGGTAATGAGTAAAAGCTATCTGGTTAGATGGCATTTCTAAGCTAACATGCGATGTATTTATTAGTATTGTTATGATTCGGGTCGTTTACCTTGGGAACAAATACGTAGAACTAACGTTACTTGAAATAATAAAATTTGATAGTAGCAAATAAATAATTTACCACTATTTGTAATACAAAATGTTGTTTGTAGAATTCTGTATTTATTATGTTATTATTTACAGAAATAGTTTGTTTAATAATTAATTTAAAATATAGGCAATATATAGATTAAAGTATTTCTCAAGGATGAAACACACATGTAAATAATATTATTTTCGTCATTATATTTTCATATTTTTAGATAGATAATTAGTTCTACATAATAGTAAATTGTGGATTATCTATTGAATGTAAATTATCTTTTTACTCTTTACGCTTATTTGTTTATTTTTACCAGTTACTTTATTTATACTGGAACACATACTATTCCATTTTTATGTACGTGTTATATGAGTCAAGCTTAATTATAGTGTTTCAACAAGATTAAATATAACGTTAAAATTGAAATAATTAATTTAGGTATTTAAATAATTATAGCTATCTCTATTTTATTTATAAATGTTTTAGTTTTTATTACATTTAACACTTCGAATGTACATTTAAGGTTAAAAATATATAATTGTATATTATGTAATGAGTAATAGTGTTTTTAGAGAGAGAAACATCTTTATTGAAGATAGTATATAATTATTATAATAACAATTATTTTCTAAAATTCTTCGTCTTCTTCCGGTCTGTCGACCGTAGGTCTTTCAACCTCAATGTTTTTATTTTGTGTAATTAATCAATTTACTTAATAAATTAAGTGCTTAATTAATCCTTTTATTAACATAAAAATGTTTCACCATGGGTTAAGTGAGAAGTTAATTAATCGCAATTTACTTAAACTCAAAACCTAAACACTAAATTACAAATTTTTATATTATTTAGACTACATGAATTAGGCCTATTATTAATGCACTAGAAGATAGTATACTAACAAACTTGGGCCAAACTTGCTTTAGATATTTATTTATTATTTTATTTACTGTGTGAATATTCATTAAAATCTTTTTAAATGCTCTTAAGACTCTTCAGGGGCTGATAGATATATTTCAACAATGGTGTGTTAAATCGAAAATTTCCATTATTCCTAACAAATGCCACTTATATGCTTCTTCCATCGTGCTAGCACTTCTCACTTCATTATAAATATATGTATATAGATCTATGTAAATATTTGTGAATAAACTTTGATCTTAAACTTTTCTTCAAAATTCATAATCAAAACGTGGAATTAAAAACACCTCCATTTAAAAGCCCTAACATTCAAAAACCAAAGAATCCTAATTAATTATTTAAAACGATTTACCGTCTTTTCTTGATTACGCTACTATAATTTTTCCATCCTCGCCCCCTCGTTTTAGAGAATTTGCAAGTCTGTGCAAGATCAGCTATAAGAATATTGACAAAAAGTACATTCTAACAATCCTCTCCACAATCCATTTAATATTTTATTATATCAAAAAACCTAAATAATCCCAACTGATCAACGTCTTGAACCACTATACATGTTCTTTGTTATTCAGCATATCGCACTTCTTGCATTTATCTGAGCGAGGTGATCCAAAGCTTTTGTTTAAAGTAGCTGTAGTAAAAATCCTATGATACTATTGGCTTAGCAGATGTATCGAGACCAGGCTCATTCTGTTTCAAATATAAATCGGACATCGTTTAAATATTCAACCCTATGTAGAGTAGAAACGTGGAAAACTTCTAATTTCAGAATCAACTTTGGAAATCCATTCACTCGAAACACGATTTGGTCTATTGTTATGTTTTTTAAGCTTAGGCTTAGCAGGTCTGGTTACAGTAGTATCATTATACTCTTTGGCAACATTGTCTACACGCTTTTTTGATATTCTATGGATAGATGTAAAGCCATTTCTACAAACATGTATATTTCTATTTCCTAATTTAATATAATACTTATATGAACAACTCTGTTCCCCGTTTTAATTAGACATTCCCAGTTTTAATTAGACCTCCTAAATATACATTTGCGCAAAGGTTTCTTCCAATTTATTAAAGTTGTCCAATATTAAATTTCTCGCTTATTCATTAATTTGAACAAAACACGTCTGCAAAAGTAATCGGTCCAGTTTTTCTTTCTTCTATTTTGCGACCGTTTTAGTTTAGATAACTTTTTCAAGTAGCAATAGACTTTTTTTTATAACACACCGTTTCCATTTTGAAGGATTCGCGGATTTTCTTTCTTGATGAGGTTATGCCACTCGTAATGTACATTATTATTATTATATATTATTATTTATATTATATTCATCGGAAATACTCATACCTTGTTTGTTGTCCTCATTAGTTTTGTTTTGAAATGTTGACAAATCAAGATCGCTTCCATCATAACTTGAACTGGTTAAACTTGAGTAGCAGTCAGAAGGCTGGTAAATATCAGACGATCCGCTAATAAACGGTTCAGAGTCACTAATCTTATGCACATTTGACGTATTCAACGTAAAATAATAATTACTTTATTAACAAAACAAAACGTACGTCTTTTTGGGACGAGCTGAAAACGTGCACTGACTTGTAACGAATGACGAAATAGGGTGGCAGATCCAAATTTTGTTATAGAGCGCTTAGTTTTCGTCGGATGTGACTCGTTCATGATAGCCCTAATTTTTGTTCAAATTCTAGGTAAAAAAAGCAACGGCTAAAATTTGGATTTGCCCCAGTTTTGCTCCAAGGTTCACAATTGTTATGTCGTTCAAAATGTATTAATGTAATACTATCTTTAATACACATATTTATCACTCTTTATCTATAATAAGGGATATTTCAAAAATGTAAATAAGATTTATTTAAACTTATGTTAAAACTAAACCATATATACATATATATTTTTATTGCATTACAATCAAATGACCTGCAGTTTGTAATTTTTACTTGAAGGACAATGTCCCATATTAAGTATCCCAATTCAAAACAAAACTGAGTGCATGGGGATTTAGTGGATTTTCTTTACATACAGAAATCTAATTTAGGTATTATTTATTTTATCCAAGATGCTAACAAAAGTAAAAAAAAATGGAAAAAATGAATACTTTAAAATTTATTATTATTTATTTATTTGATATTTTGTTGAATTTTCATTTAAAATGATTGATCTAGAATTTTTAAGTTGGTTATCTACTTTTCGTAAATATAGAATTTTCTAATTATAACTTATGTTTAACCCCACAACAGATATCTTCATATTTCTCTCATTTTTATTCGTCAACGGTCTCACCCCTGACTTCATTTTCATCTATAAATTCAGATACTGATATCTCTCTCTCTCAAATTGGTTGTAATAAATGGTACTTATTAAGATATAAAATAAATATATTGTTAAAGATTATGCAGCAACCCTAAATTTACCATTTTTTAAAAACTCATTTATTACGTTATGCACTTATTGCTGGAAATGCATGAAATTCACATCTATTCACAAAAAGAATAATATTAGTAATATACTAAATTACCTAGGTATGGGTCTAATTTCTCATTGCTCCAGTATATTTAAAATCGTTATTAACGACATAATTTATCAATTTATCTCTTGCAATCTTAAAAATCGCTATCAAACCGATGTCATATATAGTGATCTGATAAAAAAAATTATAGACTGTCTCTCAATATATTACTAATGAAATTTTCAGCATTTAGGCAGAATTAAGCATTGTTACTTTATATTTAACAAATAAGAAAACTTCGGTTTAAGTCATTTGAATATACAACTCTTAGGGGTCTAATAACCTTATATATGCTGATTTTGTCACTATTAACCATGCCATTTCAATATTAGTCGATTGGTCTATCAAAAATAAATTAGAGCCTAATACTAACAAATGAAAAGTTGTATCGTTTAGCATAAATCACAGTATCATATATTTTGATTGCAAAAATCAGGCACAAAATGAGACTGGTAAAGAGAAGATCAGAAAACAAACAAATCGACATTACTAAAATAAGGGATACAAGCACAAAACAACTTATGGCTGATGAAACTCAAAGATAAAACGGGTAGCTAATTTTCGATACAAATGATAAATGAAAGAAATCGACAGAATACATTAACAACGTGTTTGGAGAGAATAGAACTGAACAACCAGTAATTGAATTAAAAGATAATTTTTGGAAATACTAAAGGAAAAAATAAAAACGTCCATACAGAACAGCAAGATCGGAAAACCAGTAGGCCCAGATCAAATCCCAGTTGAAACTTTTAAATGCACGAATAATGGTACCTTAGACATACTGTTAGATTTATTCAAGGTAATATACAAAAAATATACTCAGACAATAATTACTCTTCACCTTTTGCGCTATCCCAAAAACCACAAATGCTAAAGATTTCAGGGAATACAGAACATTATCTTTAATTAGTCATGTACTCAAGATGTTTCTTTCTAAAAGTAACATACGGACGCATTAATAAAACATTAGCAGAGGGAATAGATAACAGTCAATTTGAACTCAGAAACGGACTAGGCACCAGAGAGGCGTTGTTTGCACTACCGTGTTAGTATATTTGTGGATATGAACGTGAAAGTACATGTTTAATACGTCGACTTCGAACACGCTTTTGACAAAGTAAGCCACGAGAAACTAGTGGAAATCCAAAAACATAGATAATAAAGACTTGAGAATAATGATAATAAGGAATGTATGCAGTGAAACAATTTTGAGAATTTACAGAGTTTTTAATATCGGAATATTACGACAATTACTAGCACGATATTACAAGTCCAAATTAATACCGGAATTTCTATTTAAATTCCTAAAGTGACTTCTCTATTCAAAGGTCTAGTATAGAAATTTATTTTTGAGTTACGCAAAGAATGGAATAATAAACTTTGAAATAAAGCCCTAGCACATTATTGTCAATTGATTTATTATTTTAGATGTAAAGTTTTGTTAGTATATACTAATAAATATATCGTTGGTATACAGGAAAAAGTGGCCAAGTCCAAAATTTAAAGATTTTGATTTTTGAACATAAATACATCTAAAAAATACCGACCTTTTCATGACATAATTTTAATTATTCTATTTTCTAAAAAAAATGATCTGTTCTGTAAGTCCATTTTTAAATTAAATGTACAGAAGAAAATTACTAAGTGCTTTTAGTCATTTTTTCCTGTTCATTATTATTGCGTAAGCTATGAATCACGCAAATGTCAATAATTTATTTGTAATATTGAAAGATCTTAAAGCTTGATATTTTTATTGATAGTTAAAAATGGATAGTTCAAGTAATTACTATAAAAATGTTCAAGAAATAATTCAAGATCTTACGGATCACTTTGAAGAATTTGACAATAGCTTCTTCATTGTCAAATTCTTCAAGGTGATCCGTGATATCGCTTCTACCAGTGAAAGACAATGTAATAAGACGATACATTCTACACAAAACCAAACAATTCATGAACGGAGAAGTAAAGACCCTACAATACTTAAAAATCATGTTTACCTTACATTAATACAAAAGGTAAGAGAATGCTTGCAACAATTCCGAAAAATATAAATTGCAGTAACTGTCGTTGTAAATGCACCGAAAATTTTCTAGGCAAGTTTTTTGCAAAGAATTTCACAAGCTGTCCTATGACAGACAGACGAATTTAATAAAAATAAAATTGTGGAATAGGGAAATAATAATGAAGATTGTCATTAATTTTAGGGTTAATTATAGGTATATAGTAATGGATTATTTAATGGTCAAATGTAATAAGTTTTTTTATTTTTTATTGCAATATTTCTGCAGTCTATATAGAATTTTTTTAGACGTCTAGACAAATCTAAGAATAAAACATATAAAGTTATAATATATTATTAACATCTTGAATAACTAGATCAAAAATGACAATGTCATGAATAATAGTAAATTCAAATATCGTTTTTTTTTGTTATACCAAGCCATACCGGTCGGAAACTAAGGAATTTTGTTACGTGATTTTCTGCTAAACGCTTAATGCATATTTGTTTGAGAGGCAATAAAATGTTAGCGATACCTGCAAATAAGATTTTCTGGAAAATGTTTGTTTCTGAATTCAAATGTATTAGATTTAATAGCTATTTTTATTAATTCTAAGTATTGTTTAATGGCTTCCTCGTACATTAAATTCCCCTCTAAAATGAAATTTAGTATTTTCCTTATCAAATAATCAATCTGATTTCTATTTATATATTATTAGCTGAGTGTTTTATTGGTATGTTTCTTCTTGTTATTACTTTGTATATGATTAAATTATTACAAAGCATTTCGTTTAATTGGATGAGTTAATATTAGAAACAATTGAATTTATTTCCGCATTTTCAAATATTAGGTAGATTTTCGTCATGCGACTTGTACAAATCTAATCTTAGCAAGAAATGTTCCTGTTAAAAAATTGTACTTGAAGTTATTAAACTCTAGTTCTTATAGTTGCTATGGAAGTATTTTAGGTTTTTGTATATGTGCAACAATACTTTCCATATTTCATCACTTATACACAGCATAAAGGCTTTTACTGTTTCTTTAATATAATATATATCCAGTTCAAATATATACAATATTTAAGTACATCAATCTTGGCTAGTTACTAAAAATTTATAAAACTAAAGTGCCTCATCTTTGGCAATACTTAAATTCTGTCTTTATTTGCACTGCCCTTGATACCTTCATAATTACTACTATGATACGATAGTTAATAGATATAAATATATCTATCAACTATCATACTTTTTATATTTGTCGGCATATAAATTAATAATACTGATATAATTTCTTCTGGCGGTGCTAATATTTTTTTAAAGATTTTCAGCTACTTCACGATTTGTAGATTGTTTGTACATTTAGATGATGTATATTCATCTAATATACTTTTAGAAAACCAAATATTCTCTAGATGGCAATCATATTCCTTTCCCTATATCCGATCAAGAATATAGTTTCAATTTGCAATACATCATCGTTATATAACTCCTGATCCACTTCACAATTCTGATTCTTCGCGGGTCTCTATATCTTTAAAAGCACCTGCTCCGATAATACTATCTCTCTAAGTAGTTATCTCTAGGAAATATAACATTAACTCCTGCTAGAATTTATCTGCAATAATTTTCCATACTGTGAAGTGTGACACTTACAATTAATTTAATATACATTTATTACTTCGCAATACACTAATTTGCATGAAATTTATATTAAGCATACGTCAAATTAAAATATAAACCTCTTATTTATTGCCTCTAGAGTAACTAAATTAACTAAATGATATTTTACATTTTTAAAATATATACACTAATTATATGACTATAATTTCGAACTTTACAGCTCATTGTCAAATGTTGTTTAAAATATATTCCAGTAATTATTGCCTGTTATATATTTTAAACTTTCACAGATGTTATTCAATAAATTCTAGTATGAAAATATTTATTCGATGAAAATAAACGGTCACCATCATCAACTTTACATATTATTGTTACAGGTTAATGTATTCAATAAATTCTAAAAGAACATATTAATCGACCATCAAAAGAAAACAGTTACAATTCAACAAAAAAAAATATAGTCGCCAATCGTAAAATTGCAAAAAAAAATATGTTTGTTTCTCAATGATTCTATGTATCGAAACGGATACGTGCATGTGTGCGTGCGTATGTGTTATGTGAGTGGACTGGGGTCATCATCATCATCATCGTGGAATTGCAGGTACCCACGAGTACAGGTGGGACGGTCCTGGTGGCCTTCGGTTCGCTGCTCGCTTAGACTTCTTAATTAAGTGCGGTTTAAAAATACTGGCTGACTGTAAACTCCTTAATTGGATTGCTGTCTAATGGCTAGACTGAACAGAAAAAAAAAATTCTCCAACTCATTTGCATAATATCTATTTGATAACTTGCAACATTTTATTAGCAATCAAATAAGTCGACATGGGGTTTTCTGATTTCTCGGACATTATTGATACACATCTTTATAACCGCAGAAAATCGGATACAATTTGATCTCTTGATAAAAAACGGTTGTAAATTAGGTACATAATGATAGACTATTACAATTTTTGAATTAAAATAATGTAAAATTTACTGTAGAGATTAAATAGTCTTTTAAAAATTTGTTAATTATGAAAATTGTTAAGGGAAAATATAGTCACTTATATGCTTTAATATAACTTCCTTACTTTTTTAGAATTTAATATTAAACTTTCATCTTTCTTAATGATACTATTATTATGTTAGTAGATATTCTAAAGAATTTTAGTTCAGTGATAGAAATAACTTATTCACTAAGTTTAGTTTTAAATAGTTCAAAAAAACACGGAGTATAGATGGGTTTAACAATATATGAGAAAATATAAACGTTATAATTAATCTTATGGGTAAATGAAGAATTCCAAATATTTTATTTATTAATATATTTAAAGTACTTGTTGAATATATTCTCCGACAACTTGCCAGCTCGTTGATCTCTTGCTCTAAAGGTGAACACGTCCGTGTGTCGCGGTGCGAGTAGGTGACGTAGATGGCACCATGTCCATCCAGCAATTACCTCAACGATTTGTTTATAAGACGACGATGGTTATTAATGTGTCACACTAAAGATAAATTCACTATTCGCGTTAGCTGAGAGCTATGGGCCGAGAAAGGTACCGTTTCTCTACGTCCATTGGGGACATCAACACGTCAAACGTCTATTATGCACATACCCACATTCATTAAGTAAGGTAAAAATTAAACGATAAGCATCGATGTTATCGTAAGAATATCAGATATAGTTGATCCTAAGTAATTCCAATGCACATCATCTAATTTTTTTAATGAACACTTAATAACTTTGTTTTACCACAAGCAGTAAACTATATACTGACATAGAGTTTTATTTTAATCTATTGAATTGACACTGTATTCATATTTCTTCGTTTTTCAAGAAGAGAGAAAAGTTTTATTCCGTTATTACTATTAATAATTTATTATAATAGAGAAATGTTTACATCAATATGTGTTTCAAAATATCCAGATTTTATACCATCGAGCCACCTTCAGATGATTTTTTTTATTTTTAATTCATCATCTGATATTAAAATTGTTATATACTGTAGCACCTATTTCTTGAATTGAATTCTAAAATTTGGTTAAAATCTATTCTTTGAAATCTTCAGTTTGTAGACTTCTTTAAAAAGTCTTTTTAATATAGTAAAAATAAACTAAAACAATGTAAAATTAAAAACATAACTTTCTCTCAAGATATTGTAGAATTTAAAAATAATGTCTCAAATTTAAATAAATAGTTTAGAAGATATTAAACACCAATCCTTAATTTAAAACTTTACGCAAAAAATACTATGAAAAGTTAAAAATCTTATAGTTAATTATAAAAAGGAATTGATGATAAAATCTCTAAATTTTACAAAAAATAATTAAACCGGGGCTGAAAGACCACCGGTCGATAGCCATGACACGGAAGAATACAACAACAGAATTTATTTTATTTTATTTTATTGTATACATTACATGTATTATTTCCTTCTGTGAATAAAGATGTTTAGTAGTAGTAGTAATTAAACCAATGATTAATATTTCTAATTTTTTAACGTTAAACATTAAAATCAAGAACATTTATTTTCAACATTTCAAAATAAGTATCATATTTAACAAATTTTATCTTTAAATATTGTATATTCTCCTTATGAAACAATTTATCAAACAATTCAAAATCCAACGGCACTTTCTATAAGGAGGTGACTGACTGGTATTGTAACTATGACTTTTCAACAGCTAACATACCAGACGATTGTCTTATAAAAAAGGAAGAATATTTACAAAAACTGATTATTGGTAAAAACTCCGTTCCAGGTCACGACAGTGTCACAAGACTAATTCTTAAAAAATTGCCCCCGGATGTACACATGCACATTGTTAAAATATTTAATTATGTATTGAGTAAACAGTACTTTCCATGAGTGAACGAGTGGTGTATATACATGTATTCAAAAACCTAACACAAGCCCGTTGTCCCCTAACAGTTATCGTCGTATCACATTTCTTCCGGTACTCAGTAAGATCCTTGAATCGCTTATCAAAGACAAAATTTATAAGCTTACCTCCGCCAAGTATCAGTTTGGTTTCCACAACTATAGGTCTTCCACCTTACCCCTCACCTTCCTAACCTCACACTGCTAAACTTCAATCCTCCAAATACGCCACTCAGCTATTACATTTTTGGATATAAAGAAGGTTTTTGATTCAGTTTGGCACAACGGTTTGCTGTTTAAATGACATCAACCTGAAATATCTCAATTTTTACTTAGTCTAATTAACAATTTCCTCCTTAGTAGATCACTACAAATTGAAGTACGCCTAGCGCGCTCCCGCACAATTTTCCCCGAACAAGGTGTTCCACAAGGTTCTCCACTATCTCCCTTGATTTACATTATATTTTGTTTTGATCTTTATAACTCTGATCCTCTCTAACCCGTCTCTGTACTCCCTTCAGTTTGCTGATGACACTGCCCTAATCTCTCACTCCCATAATCTAAAAACTACCGTTTCTTATCTCAAAACCCTTATCCATAAAGTAGAAATTTGGTGTTCAAAACGGAGAATCTTCTCCAAACGATGCTAAAATTTAGGTTGACAATATCACTATCCCATCATTCTCAAATAATGTTTATCGGAGACTTCAGTCTATAATTGATTCTATGAGGTAAATCCTAAAAGTCGGCTTTTGTCGGCTGCCAAAGGATGAAACATGTAATCTAATATTATCTAAAACCACAGATGAATCCATTAGAACCATAAAGTATTTTGTATCCAAAAACTATGCTTGATATGTGACGTCGGAATTCAAAGGATTAAAAGTTAAACTTTAAAGTTAACGTTTCATGATCAAATACTCTATTAAGATATTAACTTTCAGACTTAAAATACCCAGAGCATTTAACGAACCCGTAATTACTTCATTAAGGTGACAGTTTTTAAAGTTGAAACATTTTCAATTATAGTGCCATTAATTGAATAATTAAATCTCACAGGATTGGCTTTTCTAGTAAATGACATGAACTTGCACTTGTTAATGTTCAGCTCCAGCCCATTTACCACTCACCATGTAGCAACCTTATCAAGTTTATCCTGCAAATACAAGCAATCATTGTAATTGTTAATTGTCGCGGATATTTTGGGACAATCCGCATATATAGGAAGTCCGGCGTGGTTCAGGTAGAGCCCTCTTCACTGAGATATAAAGGATGTGGACAGATAAATGTTGCAGAAGGGTCGCCGATAAATATATTGAACAGCAAGGGGCCCAAAATTGATCCCTAATGAACACTTGATGTAGGGATTTAAAATTATTGCAAGTGACTTCTCATTCACGTTTACTTAAATAAGGCGTAATTTGAGAGTTAGAAGATTTGCAAAAACCAAAGTTAGAAATTAAAAGGTTATGATCAACTTGGTCGAAAGCTTTTGACATATCCATTTATATGATATCAATTTGACCAGCAGAGTCAAGAATTTCAGCAATGTCATGAGTAATAGCTCATAGATTAGTTACTTTCGAGCGATGAAACCATGCTGTTTATTAAAGAGATTGATTGTTAATTTGGTCATATAGCATACGTTCAAAAACTTTAGCAATATGTGGAAAAATTGAAATAGATCGATAGCTATTAATGTTGTGAGTATTGCCACTCGATTTAGGTATTGGAAAGACTGATGTTATTTTCAATTTATTAGGAAAAATAGAAGTTTTAATAGATAACTTGAAAGAATTGAAAGCGGGTAGCAAAGAATAGGAGCACAAACTTTCAAAACATGCATTTGTATATTATCATCACCAGAAAAATAATTATATGGAAGTTTCTTGAGAATGTCATAAGCAACATTATCCGAAACAGGGGAAAAGGAAAAACTAAGTATACAGCTGAAATTAATTAGATAACAGACAATTATTAGATGGAGAAACATGAACAGATTAAAAAAAATACGAAAGCCCTTTACAATTTTTCAGGGTTATCAAGTTTTTCATCTTTATCTATTAATTTTGAAGTAATTCTGGATGTACTGGATACTAGTTCGAGTTTATGTAGGTCCAAAATTGACTTGGTTAGAAGTAACTTGATTTTCAATTCGATTATCTTTGGTTAGATGTATTATTTCAATATTTCTTTTTTTTATTTTTAATGCTCGAAGATTTGTAAAATTAGCCCTCAATGAGGTTGAGTATGGTCTGAGTTTTTTCTAATAGAGTGATTATCTTTAGTTAGATGTATTATTTCAATATTTCTTTTTTATTAAATTTGCAAGTTGGAATAAACTTAAGAGTTCAGTACAGAGTTCAAAATATTATAAAATTCTGAAAAGCTAGGTTTACATCAGAGAAACTTGATAGGGTATCCCATTTAATACAACATAAATATTCGTATAATGCTGGATAATTTCCTCTCTTGTAGTTTATATTCAATAACCTCACTATTAACTGGAGACATAGTGGCTGCAAAGTAAATTTAAGAGTCTTCCAAAACAAGCGGAAATATATCTCTTTCAAAAGAAGTACTTAAATTGGTAATTATGGATGCTTTATTGACAAGATTATCTTCTATTAACCTATTTAAAATCATCATTATTGTGAACTCATTATAGATTAGATAATATTTAACGAATTGATAATTCTGCCAAATAATTTTATTGCTTTTAGACTTTAGTTGAAGGGGGCACAATGCAAGCTGAAAACAGAAAAGCGTCTGTTTTGGATGTACCATCGCCTTCGGAAAATCCTTGTTTGTACATTGCATGTCCCGAACTTTCATTGCAGCCCCACAATTAGTTCCTCACCAATAATTTTGTAACAACAGCTTCTATAAACTTCAATAATCTAATGACAGTTTTATCTACAAGAGCTTGTAATGAAACCTCAGCGGATATTTCGTTAACTTTTATTTGTTCTTCGTCAGTATAACTCGCTTGTTTCGCTTTTAGTATATAGCCGTAACTAGGATAGATATCAGCATTTCGAACATTTGCGCTTGATTAAATTAATAGGTAAGAATTTTTTGGGAATTTAGGATCTATATTCAATTTCGAAAGTAGAGCCCGGGGCGTCTATGTGCGACTATAGGTACCTTCACTATAGTGTTGGGATGTCAAAAGGATAGAGGTAGCCAAAAAGTACGCGTGTGCGGAACATCGGAGCCGAGGAGGTGGCGAAAAAATACTCTGAGCGGAACCTGCGTCGTCCTCATTCCGAAAAAGAAAGGCACTCTTCAAGGGTTATTAAGGCAGATAAATTCGAGAGACTTTACAGGGTCGTCGCAAAGAAAAAATCCAATGTGAAAGCATAAGTTCTACCGGGGATAGGGGCCGTAATTAAAGCACTATTTACGCAGCAAGAAAACACAAGATTCGAAGGGAAATGGGTAGCAGAGCTGAAAAATGAACATTTGAAGAATGGTGGTTCTGGGTAGGCCATAAAGGCTCTCGCGAGTGATAACCCGACAAAGGTACTAGAGTTGATGAACTAGTGTCTCCTAAAAGGCAGCGTACCGACCACATATAAAAGGACCAGGATGGTGTAAATTTCCAAATAATAGGACATCTGGAAGAGATTTAGGAAAAATCAACCGGACTACCTTATCGACGGCGAGAGAGTGATGACCGGATGATCGCCGCTATCGAGAAGAAAGAAGACATGTCATCACGGCGATTTGGTTTCCGGCGGGGTAGATCCACAGATACCGCTTTGATCGATATGAGGGGGTTGGTCGATGAATCGAATGAGAGATCCGTTGGGAATAGAAGACACTGTTTAAAGGTGGCTCTTTGCGAGAAACGTCTTCAATTCATTATCCTGACCGGTAATAATAAAGGCACTGGTGCATAGGAGGGTACCTAATTAACTCCTAAGGATGGTGGAGAGTTACTTAAGTAGAATAGAGCACGCAGAGATGCAACTGGTGGGAGACATCTCCCAAGAATCCGTGTTGGAACCACTCTTGTGGAACGTGGCTTACGACAGGGTATTTGGTTTACCGCTTTTGGAGGAGGTTGAGATGGTCGCTTTCGCCGACGATCCTCTAAACATGGTCAGGCGGAGGAACATTAAGAAAGTGAGGGCGGCATCGCAGGAAGCAACGTCGACGATAGCAGACTGGCTGACTATAATTGGCATAGGGGTGGCGGAGCAGAAAAGCGCGGCTGACTGGCTGTCAAGGAGGGGTGTCAGAAGACGTAAAGAAGAGGCAATCGAGCTCGTAGGACAAGAAGTAAAAATAGAGATAAAAATGAGGAAAACGTAGAAGCCATCAGACCCAGAAGGAACTAAGACCGACTCGCGGGCATTGCGACCGCCCTAAAAGTCGTAAGCAGCTACAGAACCATCTTAACTGGAGGAGGTCATTATTTTACCAACAAACGAAGCTATTCTCATGTTAAGCACTGAGAAATTCAGCCATATTAAAAATATATCCCCACTCAATACCTGAGAAAAAATAACATAATTCAGTATATAAATAAAATAAAGAAACTTTATTTTATATTTACAAGCTCTTTTTATAAGATCAGTAAACATTATTATTAGTGATTGGTGCTTCCTTTTTTGTGTACCCAAATGATCCCTGATTATTTTAGATATTCTTATAATAAAAATAATTGTATGATCATTGATTGACTTATATTAATTCAAGAAAATGAAAAACCACAAAGTTGAAGTTAGAGTACTTTTTTAACGTAATATGAGCATGTATATTTCATTAGTTTTTATGCCTCAACCATCTTTCAATGATCATTATTACACCTAGAAAACTGACCATTTTATAATATTTATAATAGAAGAATAAAATACGTAATTATTAAGGAACATGAACAAAATTCTGTGAAGATAATAAAGTATTGTATTAGTGATAACAGCAAATCCTCAGCTTGTAATGCATAATAGCTTAAACTTACTCTCTTGCATAATTGATACTTGTTGAGCTTCACTCTTGATGGGAGACCAGATATGTAAATATGATGCAGAAAAACACTTGTTAGATATGTTATATAATATTATTTTCATTTTCAGTCGCCTGACACGTTTTGCGAGCATTATAGATCATTTTCAAAGTATAAACTAACTAAAATTTTGATGAAATGTAGTTAGATTAGCCCCGTTGTTAATGGTTGATTTTGTTTTTTTTTTTAGATGGTTATCAAACATTTTCTAAAAGTTTACTTAGTGTTAAAAGCAGTGTAATGGACCAGAAAACTGTTTTATAGTTCTTAGATAAAAGCACAATTTAAAGTTGACTGTTAGTTTTTGTAAGTAAGTGCTAAAGTAAATTAAATAGCTCGCTTTCTATTGCTAAATTGGAGTCAATGTAATTTACCTTTGAATTTAATATATAAGAAGAAAAAACAAATTTTTACATAAATGAACCTATTTTGTAGGATATATAATTATTTTCCAACCTAAATATTTAAATATTGTAACTAGATGCACCATAGAATATTGAACAATTTAAGACTTCTGCGAGTACTACTATTGCCCCATATGATGAACAAATTGCTCTAAAAGGTTTATTTTTAAGTGTGATACTATTAAAAGTATAAACATTAGAAGTTGTTTTATTTTAGCGCCCTCGAAGATCAGTGCAGTATCAAATCATTTCATATTCATATTATTAGTTAATTTTCTACAACTTGCAGGATTTTAAGACATTTTTATTATTAAATCATATCATACTAGGCTGTACCAATCAAACTAAACACAACTAAAAAGTTTGTTTTATAATTTTATAAATTTAATCATTCAAACCGAAACAATATCATTCATTCTTAAGAACAAGTCCGACGAATAAAAACGAAATCGAATTTCTGAGACAATGGTATAAAACCAAGGATTCTATTAGATTTTATTTATTCGATAATATAAAGAAACTTTAAAGTGCAGCTTTTTGTTTATTTTCTTTCGAGTAATTCAATTCCTGTCCATATAAGGCACGATCCGCACTATAAAATAGCTAAGCAAGCAGTGCGATTGTGTGTTTAACAAAAGAAGGAGAGCACGACATGAGTAGTTTGCATTTCCCCGATCTAAACAACAATCAATTTTGCGTTAGTGTTTAGTTTCCGGGATTCGGGCGATAATGTTTGCTATACTGTGCATACATATATCTTCATTCACACCGTCGAAACTTAATATATTCTGCTGAAAACATCATGAAATCTACAAAATAAATGTTTACAAATAATAACTGTAATATTTATTTTAATTTCTATGAATTTAATTACATTTTTAATTAACAAACTTTAAAAACAGTAACAACTTCTTCACAAATAATTTTTATTTGAGCTAGATGCACATTTTGGTGCTGACTATGTGTTTAGTATGCTATTGATAATGGTCCGAAATTTGTATTTTACTCAAATAAAAATGATTTATTATTTCATTATACTAATTTACCTAATAATTTCTTATTATTGTTCATATAATAATACTATGCGAAATACAAAATGTAAAAAATTATTTTTTAAGCCGTCTTTCACATTTGTTATTTAAATCGGAGAAACACGAATTTTGTTCATTGCATTATTTTATACTTTCTATGTATGCCAATATTTCTGCATCGACTGCTGACTAATAAATGACACAAATTGCGTTCGTTATAAAGTGATCTACTTTTCACGCGATATGACTTTCTAGATTTTAATCGGCAGCTGTTGGCGTTGCTGTTATAATAGCTTTTACTTTCTTTTAATAGACTTAATAACTGGCACAACTCGATGACATTGAATCGGACTGAAAAAAGCGTATTGCAGATGTAATTTAAACGAGCGTAAAATACAGTCATACATGCAACCTTCACTTGTTATTAGTTTCTCATAGATTTATGAATATTGCAACAAAATATATTTAACTAGTAAGAAATATTCTAATTTAATAATGGGCTATAAATAATAACGATCAACTTAGGGTTGTAAAAGTGACTTTGTTTAACTATTATATTAGTGGTAAAAGAAAGTTTTTAACCCCAATTTAATCAAGATGTACTACGAAGTAAACGTTCTATGATCAAGAAGATAATGATCAAATTGTCACTAATATGTATGTATTATAATATTTTTAGTATTTTATTAATTAAAAATTACCTTCAGGTACGCCATCGAATGATATGCTGCTAATAAAAATAAAAGTACCCTAGTTAATTCTTCGGCACCATTGTATATGGTATAACGTATGCATAACAATTAGTGCTTTGTGCTAGTTTTGGTAATTATTTATTTCGAATGGTTACTTAAATCATAAAATTTCTCTGTATAATATGTTGAGCCTCAACTTTAGAAATGTTTCTTTGTGATTAACCGTCGCAAAAGTGTACTGCAGTGCTGGACCGGAATGCTTAATGGCAGAAAAATTATAATAATTAGAATGCGTGTTTCGTTTTATATTAATATATTCAGTTTCCTGGCACGTGTTTTTGCTATTAAGTACCGTTTCGAAAGATTCGTTTGTCGTACCGTAACACGTGTCAGTAAACTGATATTATTATTTACAAAATAAATAAGCTGTTTATTTTATATTTTAAAAGCAAAATGTGTTTAATAAGTAAACTCAATGAACTTGATTTTGATTAAAAAAAGGATATATAAATTGAGAAGCTAATTTATTTAGAATCTAGAAAATTAGAAAAAATATAAACAAATAAGAAACTATTGAACGGAATTTGGATTTAGAAAAGTATATTACCTTGTTTGTGCATAATGATTACGTTAAAATTGGATTAAATAAAGAATCTAATACTGTGCATTACTAAACACTAAACACTAAAAGTGGAGTGCTCTAAATAAATATATCAACATTTTATTTATATTGTATAAACATTTATATTTTAAATAATCTCATAACTTATTGTATAATCTAATTAATATATCGGTTGAAATGATGTAGCTGATTATCATAATTTATACTAAACATAAAAAGCTTTTTATCAGCCTTTGAATGTTGTACAAGCATTTAGGACGTCATCAATTCGATGCTTACAGCAATTATTTTCTATAGAACTACTTATTCTAAATAAGTCAGGTATACCTGGGCTACTAAGTATTAACCAAGTAAATTAATAAAACTCCATAGGAAGAACACTGGATAATGTAACGTATAATGTGTTTTGTGATAACAGAACAACAAGAATCTATAAAAAAAATTCACTTGTGTGAAATTATTATTTGTTCACAACTATATTTATTACGTATTTGTTTTACAAATACTTTCATAAATTTAGACAATACTTGTCATATAATACGTAAAAGGGTATTCCTGTACCTATATATAAAAAAAAAAATTGTTTTGAAGTAATTATATCTGCAGATGAATAATTCTTTAAGTGATAAATATTATTGTCTTAAATGAAATTCTGCTCAAATACAAAAAAGCTATTCACATATGCAATTTAATAGAAGTAAAACCAACTAATTACTTTAAACCAATTATGTTTTAGCAGAATTCATTTTTTTTTTTACAAAAGTAGTAAAAATCTCTAAACAAAGGACTTTGAATGAATAAATTCTGAGGCAGTTTATTCATAAATAGAATTATTTAATAATCTATACTGATTTGAAATAAATTGAAAACAAAATATCTTTTCTTAGCTGAGTTTAAATTCTGTAGTCGTAAAATAGTAAATTGTATAATGACAGGGATAAAACTGAAAGTGTCGGTTTACACCTTCTTAGTAACTTTCTGGGCAAATGTTTTTTAAATCAACTGTTTTCTAACCATTACTCCGTCTTTATAAAGTAACTTGTTGTACTTGACTGCAAACTGCAAAATTAATGAGTAGTAACTTATTTCTATTACAAATAATTGTATCTTATTATAAATTTAATATTTTAGACGTTTTGCTTAATCAATAATAATTTTTAATAACTATATCATTTTTCTATAAATCTTTGTATTCTCTGTATGTGAGAAAATATTGTTGCTAGTTAAGTAAAACTCACTTATTGGCGTAACAAAAATACATTTAATTTTTTCATAGAAATCTCATCTGGTTTTTATTCTTTACAAAGTTCTTCCTTGGCATTTCGAAATTTATTGATCGTACAATTCTATTATTTTAGTAGCATGACTATTTATGTTTCTACGGTTATTCTTACTTGCTTTGCCCCGTGTTTATTTTATTTAATACATGAGTATTTGTGGAAAATTTTCTAGAATATGCTAAATTTGTTTAAAATATGTTTATGTAGATCAAATTTCAGAAGTTAATTTTAATTAAAACCAATAATACTTCATTATAAAATGTAGTCAAGCAATTCCATTTATTAAGTTGTACTTAATGAGTACTTATAAATTCAAAGAGTATATTACAGTTTTAGGATAAAATCGAGTAAAATAAGATGTTTGTGCTCTAAAACTATGAAAGGAAAACATATATTTTCAGAACAAATCAAATATTTTATTGCTCGAAATGGCGCATAAAAGTCAACCCCTCTAAATCCAAACTCTTAATTCCCCATCATAATTTTACACCACACGCCCCCTGTATTACCATAAATAATACCATTATTAAAAAACTCGAAAACCTGAAGCATCGAAAACCAAAACCAAGAGCACATTCTAACATAGATCATATTTTCCAATTTTTTCCAAGGATACAAAACTTAATAGATGCTGAATTCAGAGGACCAGAAATGGCAATATTAAATAAAGGATTAAAATACTCGCCACACTGCAAGAACACAAAGACCCATTTTAAAGCTTTAGCTGTAGATACCGAAATTGCTTTAAAACGTGCAAATATCAATACTACAATAGAAAAAGCTAGTTTTGCTAGTATAATAAAACAAGACTTCAGGATTCAACAAAACCGAAATTTAAATTGGATAAATAACAAGGAGATGAAGATAATCCAATCAATAAAAACTAAATGTGAAAATCAACAGTTAACCATTTGTAAAGCAGATAAAGGAAACACAATCACCATTCTAAAACAATTAGATTATATAAACAAAGTACAAGATTTTTTATAAGATAACGACTTTATCGAAAATCTTTCGCCGCACGTTTAAATGATTGCGAAGATGTTATTAGTGAAAAACAGCAGTACAAGTATAAGGAAATGAACCCTAAAGCCCCGGTTTTATATGAAATGCCAAAAATACATAAAGTTAACATTCCGATCCGTCCAGTAGTTTCATATAATAACGCACCCACTTATAAAATAGCAAAATTTCTCAACGCCTTACTCCCAACAATAATTCAATGCAATTCAAGATTTTCAATAAGGAACTCAAAAAACACATTTTAGTATCCTTTGATGTCAAAAGCTTGTTCACGTGCATTCCAATAGATAAGTTTAAGAAACGAAGATAACAACTAGTGATCATGAGACTAAACAAGAAATATTACAACTCCTATTTTTTTGCATCGACTCTAATTATTTCCAATTCAACCCTAAATTTTATAAACAAAAAGAAGGTCTAGCTATGGGATCGCCATTATCATCATTGATGGCAGAATTATTCATGGCATTTTTTGAAGAAAAACTATTCAAAAGAAATTCAAAGTTCATCAATAACGTTAAATTTTGGTGTCGCTACGTAGATAATGTATTCTGTGTTTGGACAGGTACAGATCGACAATTATATCTTTTTCTTAAATTTCTTAACAGCATCAATAGCAATATATAATTTACCATGGAAAAGAAGAAAAACCACAGTATAAATTTCTTAGATCTGACGATAATTGCAATAAATCAAAAACTAACATTCAAAATATACAGGAAGCCAACTACTACAGACACCATAATTCCGGCAGATTCAAATCAATCCATCTCAATTAAGAATTCACCGCTTAATTATTACATAAATAGACTTATACATATACCACTTACAAAAGAAAATTTTGATGTAGAATTGGCAACCATAATACAGATTGCTTTAAACAATGGATATAATGAACAACTTGTAAGAAGAATACTTAAACGAAAATCAAGAAATAACGTACAAAAACAACTATATAATGGCATTAATATCAATGAAGATCAACCACTATACTGCGCAATCAATTACATACAACCTACGAGTCAGAAGATCGGCAGAAACCTGAAACGACACAATGTAAAGGCAATACAAGTTAATAGTAATAATTTAGGTAAATCATTAATAAAATTGTTATACGAGATAAACTAAAAAACAGTGGGGTTTACCAATTAGAGTGTCAAGACTGCGATGCCATTTATATAGGACAGACGGGAAGAAATTTTCAAATTAGATTAAATGAAGACGAAAGAGATATAAAACAACAGAAAACCAAATCCGACATGGCGGATCATGGGACCAAAAACAAACATGTTATTGGTGGCATTAAACCAGTGCATAATTGCCCAAATGGATTAAGACTTTATATTTTAGAAGGTTTAGAGATTAGGCGGGCAATTAAGGAGGGCAAAAATATAGCAAACAACCAACAGGAGGTCATTTCAAGCCAAAACATCATTTTAGCGGATTGTTTTATTTAACAAAATTATATTATTACCCTAGTTTATATATACTGACATATGAAAATTCACCCCTTCAGTAATCATAGTACATCTTTGAAAATAACAGTAATTGTCGAAACATATGTCAGGAAACTGATAAAGCAATTATGGAACTAAACAAGACTTTAATCAATAAAAATAATTATACAATTATGTTCCATCAAGAATGTAGCAACGATAGTATTAATTTTAAATGGTAATTGTTGTTTCCAGTAATTATGTATATTGGGCCCAAGGAAATTTACTTCAACCAAATATTGACTTAATATTGAGCTGTATAAGCATTAATGTATGTCTAAAATTGACACTTCCATTATTTAATCCCATATGTATAAGATTTAAAAAATAATTCTTAACTCTTTAAAGTTATTTGTTAGCAGTATTTATATATTACATTATATCTTTCATCGACAATATGAAATATTGAAATACTTTTCCAAATTCAGTTCAATCATATTAGCTTTGCACCTTAATGCAAAAAAATTAAATCATCTTGAAGTTGAATTTGGTTAATGATTTAATGCCCTTAAAAGTCTTTAGATCACCGGTACACAGAATTAAAGTGGTTATGTTTTATATTTATTGCGATGTTTTTGATAAATAAGGTACTCTGTGGTACAGCTAAGATAAACATTTTATTGTTGGACAGATGTTTTCATACGCGTACACTTTTTGTTCTCTTTTGTATTTAAAAACTTATTTACCTGATAATTTGGATCTCAGTGTTTAATAAAATTAAAGAACAAGATGTAAAGTCTTGTGGAATAACCTGCTGAAGTAGAATGCTATAAAATAGGAAACTATCAAGTTTTAGTTGAAGGAATTACTTAAAAAATAATTCATTGATTTGAGTAATTATATGATAAGTAATTTTCAACAGCAAATAAAACTTCTAGACAAAAAAAACATTTACTACTACTAAACCTTTATTTACAGAAAAATAAAATAATGTAATGGATAAAATAAATTCTAATATTAGACAATGTTTTAATTTTCTGCTCAACGGCTATCGACCGGTGGTCTTTCAGTCAACATCATCTATTATTTGTATGTTTTTAAGATTTCTGTCATATCATTTCTTTATTGGCGATATCTTTTGTCTGGACATTGCACTAATTTTCCCAATCAACTGTGGTTTGTCCACTAAAGTAGGACATCAGTGCAACTTTTAGATACCATTTGTCAAACTAATGGTGTCTCTATCTTTTAATAATAACACATTAATTTTAATTTTTTTGGAATCCAATAATTTTATATATTTTATTGGTAAAATATAAATATTTTAATGCTGAATATCATTATGTTCTGTACTATTTATACTTTTTAAGGTAATATACGTTTTCATTACCTTCGTGTACCTATCATATACATACAGGCAAGTTTAATTAATATTATTAGCATAATATTATGTCAATATTCGTAACTTAAAGATGTTTACATATACACATACATATTCCCATCAATTTAAACGTTTATATAACGTAATAAACTTACAACATACTAAAACCGAGCAGTGTATTAATTTACCGAACTAATTTGTGCAGGCATTTTTACGTTTATTCTCTACAACTTACATCCTGTATTAAAATAACTGAGGTGGAACTCGTCTCAAGGTAATCCTTATATTTAATCTATATTTTAATTAATTGCGGGTATTGTTTGCATTATTTTAGGTAAATTAAAAAAATGTTTGAATAAAGAAGAAATATCTGTTTAAATTATGTAGAATAATATTTAACTGATTGTATTCACTAGCATAAACAATGTAACACTCGTTTCGTTTTTTATGAATATTGCGTTTATTAAAGAAACACTTAATATAATTTAAACCTTATTTGTATAATTATGATATTTTAGAAATATAGTTAATAAACAAACCAGCATAGTATATAGCACAATCAATTAATAACACAGGTCTACATTTTTTTTAATGAAAAAGTATTTCAAGTGTAATAGATGTCCAATAGTAAATGAGGTGTGCAGATCATGAATCTGTGCTTTTTTCCAGCACGTCAGGTTTTCAGGAAAAGTGTGTTTGAAATTTTTCATAGAAACGGCCAAAAATCAATGCAGTATAATCTACGTTAGACAATCGTTATTTTTTTTGAAAATAAAATCGTTCTCATTTTCCCTCAAAACTGCGTTTTCTGGTTTTCTTTTTGTGAATTTTTGTGAGAGAGTCCCTCTTCAAGGTCCAGCACTAATCAGCCATAATTCTAATATCCTATCTTCCTTGGTAACGTCTCTCCATCTCCTTTATGTCTTGATGTAACCTCTCCCCCTGTTCCTCGCTGACAGCTCCAAGATTTTTTAAGAATTCAGTAAATGAAGTTTTACGCTTATATCCCAGTTTTCTTTTAATAATTTTCGGCCATGTTGGCTACAATTTCTTTGTAGTTTGAAGACTTGTTGTTTCCAAGGAAACCGTCTATGACTTCTACGAAAGAAATCCATGCTTCAGATCCATCCTGGATCATTGTATTCTGGAACAATCTGTCCGATTTCAAGATTCGAATTTCAGGGCCTACAAAAATTCCTTCTGAAAGTTTAGCTTCAGAAAGTGCAGGAAATTTGTCGCACAGGTATTTAAAGTAGTCACCTTGTTTATTTAAAGCTGACAAACTGCTTCATCAATCCTAACTTTATCTGAAGGAGAGGCAAATGAAATAATTTTGGGTCAACTAATGCATCACGCAGCATATTTTTTTATCCCGTTACAAGTCTTTCTCTGAGTGGCTCAAGATTCTCATATGTTTCTTTGAGATGCACGGAGTGAGCAACAGGCACCGAGGCATAAGTATAATAAATTTACTTCTTTGCTCTAGTACAAAATATATATTTGTGAAAAATCTTGAGGTGATAGGCTAAGGACACTCATCAAATTCCAAACATCAAAAATCATGTCGGCCTGTGTAATTTAAGGACAACTAATTTTTGGAAGAAAATATTTGTTACTATTTACCTGACATATTTTATTTGGTTAAGAGTGTAGTGCTTGTTTAGTTTAAGTTTCGTAATAATTAAAACAAAACCCTTCAGTTTAACGTGTTTTAACTATTAATATTTACAATATATACATTTATTTAAGATGATGTTATCTAAATTTTAATTTTAATATTAACATTATAATATCCTATTTTCCTAACACTAGCCGATGATAACTATTGGTTAATAAAAAAAAAACAGTAATCAAGCTTATAATTTATAAAATTTGTTCATCAAGCCTGTTTTTTAGTGTAAAGTCGTTCAAAGGTGAACATAAGTCATAATAATAATGTTAATATTTCAGATATATTACTCAAAAATAATAGATTAATTCTGCATTCCGATAATGAATAATTTTTCTATTACGTCCTTAATCAATCTATCGATTCCATATAATAATCCATATAGTCAAATCATTAAAATATTCAAAACAGAAGTACTGGTCCGAATTTATTTACTACATTTTTATTTTTATAATAAAATCATAGAAAAAATACAATTGTAAATAAAAGCTCATTTAGATACTCAGAACAATTAACTAAAATGATTTTTATCCTAAATTCAAATATATTTAATTACATTGCGTATTATTCTTAATATGTTTTTTTTAAATATTTTTATGGAATAGAATAATAATTTAATAATTTACCATTAATTATCTGAATAATTTGTGTATCTTTTTTTATGTTCCGGAATAAACTAAGTTTCCATTAAATTATCTGGCAATTTGTTTGTCCGGATATATTTATTTATTTACTTTGTTAAGGGGCTTATTATTGCGTTAATTACCTTCTGCATGACATTAATCTGTAATCCAAAGGCATCTTTGCTTCCATTATTCCACAGGCTATTAATTACCACAGGAACCACGATGTCGACACTTCCTTTCATTTAAAATATTCAGAACTGTTTATGGCATTACGTTAAATAACAGTTACATTTTCCTTTCCTCGTAATTATTTTAATTTCGCAGAAAGTGAACTCTGCATATTGAAATTCTTTATTCTTTTTAATTAAATGACCAAATTAATCAAAATTTTAATACTTTCAGTTTATAAAATAGGTCACAAATGCAAAATATATGTTAAAACATCTCCTCTCATTACAAATATTGAATACCAGATTAAGTAACAATACATACAAATTATATAAACCTATAGTAAGTAAATTTTAAAGTTGTTGAATTTAAGATTAAAAACCCTTAATTATTTAATGTGATTCTAATATTTTGTTTAGTGTTTTAGGTTGGCGATAAAGTGGTTTTTTATTGTTTTTTTATTATGTTGCTCGTTCTGTTACACTTTTCTAATATCTTACAAATAAACTTTTTTATAGTTAATAATTTAGTGCATTTTATTCCTCTATTTATTGTTTAGAGGAATTTATATTGTTTAACATAAAATGTGCGAATCAATAAGTAAAGTGTAATCAATATTGATTTTAATCTACTCGGTTTATAATTAAAAGTTCTATAAAGGCGTGATAGCCAACCTTTAAAGTTTTCTTTTATTTAATTTTGTAAGAAAATTTAAACTTTATTTTAAGAAAATGGTCGAAACCAATTTAAAAGAAATTATATCCTACTGCATTAAAAATGGAACTGTGGCCTATAGTTATTTGTTGTAATATAATTTTGGAGAATTTAGTAATAAACAGAACGTGAATTCTAAAATTTGACAGAGGATAATAACTAAATAAATAAATAGAAATACAATTTGGTAATAGTATTATTGAAACTCTTTTGTCTATTAGCTTTTCTCTTCTGATAGTATATAAACCACGTTATTATTGAGTTTGAGACTATTTTTATGGAAAGAAATAATTTTATTCGAGTAACATCATGATGCCATACCCATAGTTCGTTCCTGTTTGTGACTTCTTAAATCTCAGTTGGTTTTAATATAGTTCATTATTAAACCTGGTTGGATAATTATGGTGGTCATGTAACAAATATTTATCGTGATGTATCTTTGTATAACAAAGGCCCTCAAGTAGATATAAACAAGGCGGGGGAGAATCTTTAGTTCTGCAGACAAGTAAGCAGTAACAAAGGTGTGCTTCAATTGGCGAGAAGTACGTTGCATGTAATACCTTTGTTTATACTTTATGTACGTAAACAGAATATGTTTTTACTTATTTGCTTATCAATGCATATCTGCATATCAATGGGGATTTCATGTCAAGTTTATATCCATTTGCAGGCCTAAGAAACAAACTTATTCATTTTCCGAGGCCTATTAATGTGATTTTAGTCTTTTTTTCATTTAGTTTTAACTTGTTAGCTTCGCACCATGAAGCAGCAGCTGCCAGCAATCTATCGTTATTTTCTAGAATCATTTCTGTGCACTTATCCCTAGATATTACTGTCACATCAATAAATATTATATACATATTTTAGATAATTTGAAAGGTCATTTATAAAAAATAAAAATTAAACTGGTACCAAAATATTCACCTATGTTACACCGTGTAATATTTATATCTACAACTTGCTTCCTATCTGCTAGGTATGAAGCAAGCAGTAAGATTTCGTCGCTAAAATTATAGTATTTTAATTTTTCTACTAAGATTTTATATGACACAGTCGAAACCTTTATTTAAGTCCAGACATACGGAATGTTTCATCCTCACTGAAATCTTAGGCGTCAACCATCAAGTGATTTGAACGAAAACCAAATTGGCTGTTATATAATTTCTTGTTGACTCCCAGATATGCTACTATTTGATCTTTTAAACTAATGTCTACTATTTTTAAAAGAATGGAGAATAATGCTCTTATACTCCTATAGTTATTTAGATCATTTTCATCTCTAATTTTGTGTATAAGGATAACTCTGGCTAGTTGGCTAAATTTGGAAATATATTTTCGGATATTGTTAAGTTAATCAGTTCAGTAAGGGGACCTTCTAAAATCTCCCTTATCCCCTATCCCTATGATATTGGAATCTAGACCATAAATATCGTTTGATTTACCATGTTTAGTTCAGTAATAGCGTCCCGAACTTTAATAAACGTTGTATGTTTAAAGGAAAATGTGATAATTCATGATATAAACACTTTTGTTGCAAGTACACTACTTAAGTCGTAGGACTTTTGAAGGTCTTTATCAACTTGACATCACTTGATAAAGACCTTCTTGTAATATATTTATATACATTACAAGAAATTTTAAATAAATGTGTTTAGAAACACATTTATTTAAGTGTTTATAATATACTTTATTGTTTCAAAATTATTAGTATATTTGGTACTGTAATTGATTATGTATGTTTGATGCTTAACTAATCCAAAAGTTATTGAACTCATTGGCTGTTATCTGACTAGAATTATGTTTATTTTGTGAGATATTTCTAATGCCATTGACCACTGTCCACGTAGCCTTTTGTTTGCCGTCTAACTGATTTATAAACTTCCCGAAAACTGTCTCTCACATCTTTTGTTATAGGAATCATGTTATATTTTTCATGTAACAATTTCAAATTTTCTCGCATACTACGTAATTTGTTATTGAACCATGTTACTTTCATTTTGGAGAGGTTATCGTCGACGTTCCACGATGAAATCGCCAGATTTCGCGAAGAAATGACGAAAATTACGCCCAATACGCCCACTGCCCAAGAGAATCTACTAGTGAAAATTGATGCACTGGAAAAGTCACTCACTACGGAGGTTAATTCAATAATAAACGACATTGAGCAGCTGCAGAAAAAGCAACAAGAACTTCAGCGGGACTTGGACATTCTCAATCAGCGCTCTTTACGTAAAAACGTAATTCTAAAAGGTCTGAAAGAAGTAAACAAGGAAGATGTAACAACCGCAGTAATTAAAATATTTAAAACAAAATTAAACGTTGACATTGATTTGATGGATATCGACTCATGTTATCGGATTGGCAAAGTTGATAAGAAAAAAAAAGAAACACCTGTTCGTCCCGTGATTGTTGAATTTGTGCAGCGATGGAAACGGGATATTGTCTTCTACAACAAATCCAAATTAAAAGGATCATCGTTTGTTTTAACTGAGATGCTGACATCAGACCGACTCAGCTTATATAAGGAAACACGCAAGATTCTTGGTAAAGAATGCTGGACGAAAAATGGCAACATCCTAGCAATAAGAGCAGGACATACAGTCAGAATATCGTCCCTTGATGACTTAAAAGGTCAAGTGTAACAAACAGTTGACTTTTATTTTGTTATTGTTATACTTTTAGTAAATATTAAATATGTATTTGTTTAGTTTAAAAAGTATGATAATGAAGTTGCATATGTAGGACTTATTTGATTTATTTATTATTTACATACACTGATCTGAATATAGCTTAATTTATTCATTATTTATAATGCGTGGTGTATGCAACCCAATTATCCATATTTATTATTGTCCTTTTTCGATAATTTTCGATAATCTTCAATAATTAACCATTATGTATTTCTTTAGATCGGTAATATTACGAGTTGCATCATAGGTTATCATTATAATCGTAGTCACTATAATTTTGCTAATAATTGTATCTATTTACATTAGGATTTGTGTACAATATTTGCAACTCAATTATCGATATTAATGCCTCGAGCTGTATTAATCGTTTTCATTTATATTAAAACACATTTTATTTATTTATTACATTAACAGTAGTCATAGTCGGTTTTTGCGCGAATTAACTACTCTAATACTATAACCGCTTTTTTTTTTCATCACCTTTAGTTTAGTTTGAGCTGAATTGTTCATATTTTTTTATATATAATCTAGCATTAAATTATTTCAGTTTTGGGTTTAATATATAAAAAACTTTTTTATAACGATATTAATTTACTTTATTATTATTATTATTATTATTTTGGGTTACACTATAAATTATAAAAAATGTTGCATAATATAAGTTTATGTCATTTAAACACCAGATCACTAATTTCTTCGTTTTTAGATTTTACTGAGATTGTGGCACCACTAGATTATGACATCATTTCGCTATCAGAAACGTGGCTAACGCATGCTATTAAAGACGAAGTCGTTTCATTGCATAATTATAATTTGATACGGTGTGACAGAGTAGGCAGAGGTGGAGGACTAGCTTTTTATATTAAACATGGTATACGTTTTGAACATATTCCTAGTACTAACACAATTGAACAATTATGGATAAAACTTTATATTGATCGTTATTCTGTTGCAGTGGGTGTGTGTTACCGCCCTCCTAATGTTAACGTAAAATATTTTGTTGATACACTGGAAGATACACTCTCTCACATTAGTCCCCTTTATGATTTATGTATTATTACCGGTGATCTTAATATAGATTATTTAATAATGAGTAACAGTTTAACATACCTTATGGATGTTCTAGATTTCCATAAATTAAAGCAGATCGTTTCTGAACCTACTAGAGTAACTAACTTATCTGAAACGTTAATCGACATTTTTTGTATTTCAGATGAAACGCTGGTTGTTAATACTGGAGTTGTTAATGTGTCTGAAATTAGCGATCACAAACTTGTCTATACAACATTAAAAATAAGTAACAATGAAATACAGCAAAAGTTGGTAACATTTAGAAACTTTAATCACTTTAACTACAGTCATTTCTTAGTTGACTTATACTCAGTGCCTTTCTTCCTTATTTATGACATTAATAATGTTGATGAAAAAGTCAACTACTTAACATCGCAACTCTTAACCCTATTTGATACGCATGCTCCGTTATGCTCTAAGATATTTTCTAAACCTTGCTCACCCTGGTATACAGACAATCTAAAATTCATGAAATCACTTCAAAATAAAGCACTAAAACGATTTAAATCCAATCCAACAGCAGCCAAATGGGAATATTATAAGTCACTGAGAAACCTTACAACATCCTCTATTAGAAGAGAAAAGAAAGCTTTTTTAGAAAATGCTCTCAATAATCGTGATTTTAAAACTACATGGCGATCATTAAAATCAATGGGAGTAATTAAAAGAGATAACACATATAATATTCCCACATTTCTTAAAAATCTCAATGAAATAAACTCCTACTTCATTGACTCTATACCCAAAAATGGAAATAATAATACCGTTAAAGAGTATTACCAAAATAATTTAGTGTCCAACTCTTCTTTTAACTTTCAGCCTGTGAGTGAAGAATTAGTAAGTAAAATTTTAAATAACATTAAAAGTAATGCAATCGGTTGCGATGCCATTAGTCTCAAAATGATACAATATGGCTGTCCACATATTTTGCCTTATATCACGGATATTATAAATACGTGCTTAGACAAAGGTATGTTTCCAACACTTTGGAAGGAGGCTATAGTTACTCCAATTCCTAAAATTAAAACTCCTCTTCAGTTCAAAGATCTGCGTCCCATTAGTGTGCTCCCAGTAATGTCCAAAATATTAGAGAAAGTTGTTGACCTTCAGTTAAGAGATTACATCGCTTCGATTAACCTATTACCTTTAACACAATCAGGATTTCGCCCTAAGTACAGCTGCACAACCGCATTGTCTAATATGTGTGATAATATTATTAGAGCCACGGATACTGGCATGCTTTCTGTGATTGTATTGCTAGATTACAGCAAAGCCTTTGATACAATCAATCACGATACGATGTTATCTATTTTAAGCTGCGTTGGGCTAGGTGAAGTTGCAGTAACTTTTTTTGAGAATTACTTAAAAAATCGCACTCAGCGGGTTAAAGTTGAACATCTTTCTAATAAGCTACCAGTTCCCTCAGGTGTGCCACAGGGCTCCATTCTGGGTCCCCTGTTATTTTTAATATATTCATCCTTTCTTCATAAATCTATTAAATTTTGCGAAACCCACTTCTATGCTGATGATACCCAGCTCCTTTATTCTTTTCATAGTGATAATACTGCGCTAGCGTGTAGACAACTTAATGAAGACATTTCAAGTCTAGTTAATATTTCAAAAGAACACTGACTCTATGTTAATCCAGACAAGTCGAAATTGATTATCTTTGGGCCAAAAAAAGCTAGAGAACGCCTTATGCAAAGCAATTCATTTAGAGCAGAGATGCACAGACTTATTAAGACTAGGGGCCACTCGGGCAAATCATGAACTGATGGCGGGCCGCCAGAAGTGTAGGTAATTAAAGACAATAAATAATTGATAATAATGTATTAAAATTAAAAAGGAATTTATTAATTTGAAGCGTGGCACTGCATATCTTTTTTATATTTGGCTCAAATTTACTTGTAGCAACACGTAAAACTGCTTCCAAACTTTCATTTGCAAGGCGGTTTCTATTTTTGGTTTTATTATTATTAAGTATTGAAAAAGTTTGTTCACATATATAGGTAGAACCAAATAAGCTGGCACATTTCAGAGCGTTTATGCGCAACTCTTTGTACATATTTTTATCAATGCAGCGGTAAAAGTTCAGCAAGTCTCCTTCGTTGAATTTGTTGCGTAAATCTTCGTCGTTTTGAATGTCGATAATTTCTAACTGCATTGACTCTGGCGCATTTTCAACTGAAATCGTGAAAGGATTGCTGAATATGTCCAACAGAGGTTTCACTTTTTTAAACTCCGAAAATCTGTCTTGAAAAGATTGAATCAAAATATCTAGCTTTTCTACATAACTGAAATTAATCGCAGTTTTGTTGAATTTTTCAGCCATTTTCTTATAATTCGGAAAATGATTGTAATTTCGAGAATTCAATTGCGATCTGAAAAGTGTCAGCTTGCATTGAAAGGATGATACATGAGCGTAGAGCTGGGATATCAGTTGATTTTTGCCTTGAAGCCGTGTGTTCAAGACATTCAAATGATTTGTAATGTCAACTAAAAAAGCCAAATCACACAACGAATCAGGATTTTTAAGTTCCGGGACATCCCTTTGCTTTTCCGCCAGAAATATTCCAATTTCTTCTATTAAATTTAGAAATCGTTCCAGTGTCAATCCACGACTTAGCCACCTTACTTCTGTATAATACAGTAAATCTCCATATTCGCTTTCGATGTCATCAAGGAATTGTTTGAATTGCCTGTGATTGAGTCCTCGTGATTTTATGAAATTTACAGTCGAAACTACCACTTTCATGACATTTTGAAATTCAATTTGTTTAGCACAGAGGGCTTCTTGGTGTATAATGCAGTGAAACTGCATGAGATCTTCAGCCTTTATGTTTTTTTCTTGCAGATGCTTTTTCAGCAAAGTAACTAGCCCGGAATTGACACCAATCATCGAAGGAGCACCGTTAGTCGCAACTCCCGATAATTTTGATAAGTCCAAATCAGTTTTTGAACGCTCATCCAAAAGTACATTGAGTATATCAACTCCTTTGGTTTGACCTTTCAATGAACACATTCCTAATAACTCTTCTACGACTTCAAAATCTTGAGTAACACCTCGTATGGATATTAGAAGTTGAGCTGTGGAACTAATATCAGTGGATCCGTCGAGTGCTAATGAAAAAAATTCAATGATCTTAGTTTTTTCAGTTAATTGTTCCGCAATATTACCTGACAAAGACATAATTCGTCTTTGGATGGTCATACGATTCAGTTGAATTTTCTCAAACTTTTTTGCTGCTTCTGGACACATTTTCTTAGCGGCAATTTCTATGCATTCTTTTACAAAATCCCCATCATTGAAGGGGCGACTTCGCTTTGCTATCATTCGAGAAATTTCATAACTAACTTCTGTAGCTGTTTCTGAATCTTCAATGGGTTTTCTAAACATAGCTTGCTGACCCGTAAGCTCCCGTTTTAAAGACAACATTTTTTGCTTTCTTAATTCGCCTGTAAACTTGGTAAAAGAAGGATGCTGCGTTTCATAGTGCCTTTTTACATTATATTCCTTTGCAATTGCAACAGAATTCTTGCAAATTAAACAAACGACTTTGTTATGCGACCATACAAAAAAGTATTTCTCAGTCCAAATTTCTTGAAATTGCCGATTTTCATCTTTAACCTTACGTTTTTTACTAGGTCCTGGCTTGTCCATGTTGCGTTCTAATCCTGGTTAGGATTAACACAGCACCTAAAAACAATTACAGTACCTAATTAAATTACCCATCCTTTTTAAATTATCAAAAATAATTGATTAAATAGGTAGGGAAACACTTATTAATAATAGAGTTTTACTTACGATTTCACAACACAATTATACACGGCACTTGACGGTTAACACTGCAACAGGAAATCTACGTTGAATGTGGATCAAAATATATGACACCGGCTAGTGGAGTACAACTATTGCCTTCCAAAACCTCTATTAAACTCACAGAACACTAATACACCTAGCGGCGATTAAACGTGGCTTTTATACCGCGCGTATAGAGTCGAAAACTGTCTGGAGAAATCTCGAAACCGACTCTGGAAGCTTCGAGTCGTGTACTATCTACGCGAGCGATCGTCATCGCGCCGCCGGCCGCCGCGCTTCTTCAAGCAAACGAATTTAACCGAGATCAGCACGAACATTACCGACCGCTGTTACCGACGACGCACGTACGTCGCACCGTAACAGCGCGCGCGCGAGATTCAAATTACTTTTCGAACATATTTTTTTTGGTTTTATTCTGGAATAGAATTCAATATTTTTAGAATGTACGAGAGTATTATTTTTGCTGTCGGCGGGCCACCGGTATTCGACCGGCGGGCCGCATGCGGCCCGCGGGCCGCGGTCTGTGCATCCATGATTTAGAGTAACGATCAATAATACTGTGCTCCCATGTAGCAACGAAGTCAAGAGTTTAGGGGTTACCATCGACAATAGACTTCGCTTTAAATCACATGTCAATCTATGTATTAGAAATGCCTATTGTAACTTAAAAAACCTATATTGTAACCGTAGCCTCTTGTCTATCCGATCAAAAAAAATGTTGTGCGATTCTCTCGTCTTGTCACATTTTAATTTTGCGGATGCCCTATATGATCCATGTATTGATTCCGTAGATATAATGAGAATACAAAGAGCACAAAATGCATGTATGCGTTTTATTTTTGGAATTAACAAACGAAATAGAATTAGTCATAAACTCTTAGATCTAGATTGGTTAAATATGAAGAACAGAAGATATTTACATAGTGCATGCCTATTCCACTCTATTATAATTAATAAAAATCCTCCCTACCTCTACAATAAAATAAAATTTCGTACAGACGTTCATAGTCTTAATATTCGGTTTAAGGGAACACTAACACCTCCAAAGTTTCGTTCAGCTCTTTTTACGCGAAGTTACTCCTATGTAATTTCAAAAACATATAATAGCATTCCATGTAGCATTAAGACTCTGAGCGTTCCACTATTCAAATCACGCCTCAGGACTTATATTCAGCAAATTAGTTGATTTTGATTTTGTCGTGTAATCCAAAATATTAGAAAACACTATATTTTACGTCTTCAATTTTTATTTCTTAATATTTGTTATTATTTTAATTATATTAAACCCATTACATTTGCCTAGTAATTTATAGGTTGAATGGAAGATCAGCCGCACTTCGGTTGCGCTGAATTCATACCTTTTAATTTTCCCCTGGTAGGATCATTTTGTAATTATTTATTATTATATGATCTGTAACATGGTTTGTAAATTACCTCTTGATTTTACTTGGTGAAAATAAATAAATAAATAAATAAATAAATTTTTGAGTTTATTTTTCTCTTTAATATTTTACACGGGACCGCTATTCCAAGAGACTCTATTAGCCTGAAGTACTTCCATTTGTCATATAGAGTTGTTAGATCATTTATATAGTCCAAATTCGTATTTGATATGAGTTCAAATAAAGTAAATTTACCAATGATACTGATACCTGCAAATAGTGTTAAGATTTTGTTTTATCGTAAGCTATCAATTTCTTATCGCCAGTGACAATACGTTTGAGAAATTGATTATTTTCACTGTTCAGCTTGTCGCAGGCGTCTATGCCTTTTAATAAATGGATTTCTTTGAATTTATGTGAAACCCAAATATTGAGTTTACTAACATATCCCAGCTTGTGGAAAAGTCTTTCCACGGTCATTTGAGAAATTTTTAATACAGAGCACATAACTTTTTATGGACTTGCTTATACTACTTGCTTTATACTACAATTGCCGTTATAATTATAAATTATTAAATGTGTGGTAATAAAATTTCTTGAACCATAAAATTCTTTTTTGAAATATTTTAAATGAGATATTTAATAAAATGAACGGCTTATATCTATTATATATTTTAAGATTTTAAATTGTATTCTAAACCCCTATATATAATAATATCAGTTAGAAATTTTTACTTATTCCAATTGGAAGTAGTGAATGTTTTATTTCTAAGTAAGCTTTAAATGATTTTTACCTTTTTGGAGACAAAAAGAAGATAAAGAAATTAGAGATTTGTAAAACTAAATAATAATTTATCTAATATAGAATTTTCCTTTTTAATAAATGTATTTCTTTATTTCAGGTAAGCCCACCAACAATTAATCAAAGGCAAGGTGCTAAAAATATTGTAAGTACATATTATAACACGTTGTGCTTCTATAAATTTATTATTGACTGAATTAAAATTGCTAGATTATGTAACTATCATTTTATTACCCTGATTAAAAACTACAATTTTGTAGTATTTTTTAGGTGCAGTTAAATATACACTTTTAAAAATTATTCCATGCAATAAATAAAAATGGTACTGCATTTGCTAAAGAAGCTATTTCCACCCTTCCACGTGTTTTGAAATTGACTTTTTAAATTTAGAATCAACTTCAACTGATTTTCATCAATCCTAAAAAAATTATACTGTCTTGAACATGGTTATAATTTTTGGCACTGATTTTATTTGTTTTGTACAAAATTTTCAAGCTACCTATGACAGGATATTAATTTTGAAAACCGTCAATTTTCAACAGAATTTTTTTTCTCACATTGAGTTTTGTCTTAATATTGTATGTATTTCAATAAACTTGCAAAGTGAAGCATAAATATTTACACTAAAAATAATCCCTTCATGTTAATTAAGAAATGTGTCTTCTACACAGATACCACATTTTATTAAAGCTAAATTGATATTAAATAAACAATTGTTGGGCCACTCTTGCTATCCTTATGGATCTCCTCTCTTTCGATTTCATATTACTATTATTACTATATTTTGGCATGATCTTCGAATTAAAGCATCCGCGTTTCTGTGAATCATCCCAGCTTCAGCATTAAAATCAATCTTTCAATTATCATCTCGATTTATAAATTTGCAAAGTAAATAGTAAATGTTTGAATTAAAAATATATCTTTTTAAAGTTTATTGCGTAATATATCTCATTCACTGATATTATAGCACATTTTATTTGAGCTAAATTTATATAAAAATAAAAACTCATTGGCAGAAAGACCGTGGGCCGATAGCCGTTAAGAAAATCAAAAACAATTGTTATTTATAATACTATGTAACAAATAATAAATAAAGATGTTTGTCTCTCTCTAAAAAAGCGTGAACGGTTTTTAAATGCACGAAGTCAGGTTGGTTATAATCGATTTAGATAACTATGTGGATATTGTAAAATAGATTTTCGCAGATCGTTAATGTGTTTAACACATCGTATTAAGGAAAGAAATCTAATTAAGAATTAAATAAAGAATAAGACATATATAGTTTGTATTTCAAAATATATAAAACGTCAAAATAAACCATATGCTTTTGAATTGTGTTGTTGAATCAAATAAAACTTTTATTGGTAATTTTACTATAATATTCTAAAAACATAGATATATAACAATATTTGATTTTATACCTAATGTTAACAACTTTAATTTTAATATCATTTCCAAAAACACTACAAAATATTACATGTAGGAAGATGTATAAATAATGCATTCAATCTCCTAAACTTTTCCTTCGTATGCTAGATATAATTTTTTAAATATAGTACTATATAATAATTTAAAAATACGAAAACATTTCGTGAATCTACAACAATGAGTCTTACTAAGACTACAAAACAAATTAATTTGAAACAACTACTTCCCTCGACAGACAGACATATTGTACTATATTGACTCATGTTTCCATCAGAAGTCTAAGCAATAATATCAAGTGTTTTCTTATTGCATTACATAGATTGCTGAATTATCCTAGTTTTACCTTGGTTTGCATTTAAATCCTATTAACTACGTCATTGATTCCTAAAATTGGCTAACGGTTATCTCATGACTATTACAATAACATATATTTATTTTGATAAGTACTGTTATCTGTCAATAGCCACTTGTTCTCCAGATTGACAACCAAATTTTGCAACTTACAAAAAATACAACGAATACTTAGTTATGGACCTATGACAATATTTACTAAATCCTGTTTAGTTGTTCTATGCTAATACATATGCAACAAAGAAAAGGATGAATATATCGGTCACACTTTCTTGAAGGATAAAGTACATAATTCTTGCATCTTTTATATGTTATGCCCATAATCCTTTATTTCATTATTTCATTTAATACGTGTATTCGATTTTATATATTTTAAGATGGATATTAAAACATTGTGTATAAAATGTAATAAACCCATCTGCAACACCCGTGTTGATTTCTCACTGTGGTCCTAGTTACCATCTCAGCTGTTCATCGCGCATAAAAACTGCTTTTTTATTAACTAAGATGAATTTGCATGTTGTGAAAATAAGAGTAACACGGACGTGAATGATTCACAAAATTTATTACAGGCCAGCCCAAACGCCCTTGAGGTTTTGATTGAAAAAACTCTTAGTAAACTATTGCATGCGCATTTCTCGCAATTTAAAAATGATATCTTACTTAGTTTTCGGTCAGAAATTGACAATATTAATGCGGCAGTTAAGAAGGATAATCGCTCTCTCCGCAAAGAACTGAATACTCTTAAAAATCAAATGAGTAAATCTTCTGAACCTCGAAGATTTAATGTCCAACACACAGGTAGACTAATGTTCGATATTATTAATGAGTTAGATGATCAAAAACTTAGGACTAAGAAAATTGTAATATTCAATATTCCGGAATCTGATGATATTGATGTAAATAAGAGAATTTCTCATGACAAAACTGCTGTAAAAGAAATTCTGAATTCTATTAATGAAACTGTTGATCCGTCCAATATGTTCAGATTGGGAAAGAAATCCAATAGATGTCCTCTGACATTAATTGTGTCAAACAAATTTTATTGAAGAGTAGGCGTATGGGTAAAACCAATATCCAGTCTGATTGTAGCACCAACAAATGTATCTAAAAAAACTAAAAGACAATATGGCTCAACGAATTGCCGAAGGTGAACAAAATTTATTTGCCGAAAATTGTTAAACTTAACGTCGAAAGAAAACATTAACTTGTTCTCAACCGACTTACACTTCAGTTTATTATCAGCATACCCGAGGCCTTAAATCAAACACTTTATCTTTCTATAATAATGTGGGAGTGTGTAGCTATGACTTGGTACTTATTACAGAGACGTGGAGTACTTAATAGTGAACTCTTTCTGGACTCTCAACGTTTCTCGTTCAGATAGATAACATTGCAAAGGTGGAGGAGCTTTGATAGCAATTAAGAATGAAATTCAGGCAGAACAACTGTCTGTTTTTTCACCAATGACTACCATTGATATTATCGCGGCATCAATTACCCTTCAGGCTAAAACATACATTATTATATGTCTTTACATTTCTCCAAATACTTGTAATGATGATTATGTGACATTATTTGTGCATCTTTTGGAGCATTTTGAAACTTTAATTTAATTATCTGCGGTGATTTCAATTTGCCAAAGTATTATGCATCTGCGAATCAATGTTTCTCGTGTCGCAAAGTGTCAACGCTCACGAATTTTCTCTCATTAGTTAATCTAAGACAATGCAACTCCGTATGCAATTATAGAGGTAGAGTACTAGATCTGATAAATATTCCCGAGTCTTTTCATTGTACCATTGAGAAAACGAGTGAAATCTTGACTGCCGAAGATTTACATCATCCTGCATTGTCTTTCGAACTTGCTTTTCTAAATTATATTAACTGTTTATCGTATTTGCATACCAGTCAACCTAAAGAATATAATTTTAAAGCAGCCCGCCTAGACTTGTTATATCAGGATATTCTAATCGCCGATTGGTCATTTTTAAATGAAATATCTAATGTGGATGATGTATGTTCTCAGTTCTATATCATCCTATATTCCTTATTTGACAAACATATACAAAAAATTCTACCCAGAGGAAAACACGGTACATATCCACCTTGGTATACTGCGGGAATCATTAGCCTGGTCAAGTAGAAAGAAAACTCCAGCTGTGACAAGATTTATTTTAAACAAATTCGGAACTCTCTTAAGAGACTACTGTGCCTACAAGGATATATCCAGAAAACGCAAGATGATATATAGTTGATTACCCTAAGAAATTCTCGTTGTTGGTTAATAAACGTAAAAAGCAAACAAGACTCCCTGGATCCATGAAAAGTAATGGTGTTAGTTTAACTACCTCAGGAGATATTGTTCAAGGTTTCGCCAATCAATTTAGTGTTTAGTTCACATGCCACCGCCACCTATGTCATATGTACAAATAGTGTTGATAATTCCACTTTGTTGGGCAATCTTTTAAGATTAAGGATGTTTTAGTGATGTATTACTTAAAAGCTGTGTCGCCTAAATTGACTATGGTAACCGATAATGTTCCCGCTTTTATTGTGAAAGTTTGTTAATTTTAATATTCCCAGAAATATGGAAACTGTCTAAAGTATCACCTGTCTTTAAGAATGGCGATAGAAATTGTATGGAAAACTATTGACCTATTTAGCTCGTTTCTAATTTTTCAAAAATCTTTAAGGCCAAACTATATGATTAAATTTATAATGTGGTATCTCGTTTCCTTAGTCCAAAATATCATGGATTTATCAAGAAGCTATCAACTGTCTCAAATTTGATATTTCTAAAACTTAAAGGATAAATATAAATTATATAACCAAATACTTTCTGAATGATTATAGAGCATGTTATATACATGCCTAATTAAATTCATATATTTTCACTGTATTTCAAATCTTTGAAATAATTTATATCTGTTTATATTTTATATAAATCATATGATTATATTTTTTACAATAAACCGATCACTTATTTAATTTATAGAATGTTCTTTTTTTGTCCATGGATTCGTTGCATAATTGTGTGTTACTGGCAAGGCGGTTAAGTAAGAATCGTGTGCCGTTTACTTTCGCCCGAAAGTGGGTTAAGGAAAAACACCAATTGTCTACTTCGGTCCGCACAGCTTCAATCCGGAACGATTCACATAAAATTTTACAGTTTGCAGTAACCGTTTCTGGTATTCAGACTGAGAAGTAACAAAACATCATTGTGTTCACAGGCTTAACCGTGTTATCCATTTCATAAACAAATATATTTTTTTCAAATGGGTACATTTTATGGTACTTAGTCTAGCCTCGTTATTATCCAAACGTTCAGTTGACTAACTTTATATGTTATGTAAGTTTTTCTTAGATTTTTTTTAATAGGTAAAAAATAAATTTTTCTATAATAAGATAGATAATATTTATATTAAGTATTTTTAAACATCAAATGATCTATAACAAAATCTAAATGAGGGGTTAAAACAGTAATTTAGATCAGCTATAGAATTTCTTCTCTAATCAAAATACATGAATGTTGTCGGGGTTTACTTCGTGATACATTTTGATTAAACATAAATAAAATACCTTTCACTTTGTTTTACCATCTATCATCTATTGTGGTAAAACAAAGTGAAACGTTTTTTTAATTTATACTATACTTGGTTACTCCTTATATATTAAATTTTGAACACGAACATAAAAAATTTAATAAATAATTTTGCACAATTGAAAAAAGTTTATTGATTTGAAATTTAAATTACTCTTTATCAGGAATAATATAAATATTTATATTATTTTAATAAATTATAAATATTATAAATTAAGAGTGTTAAAGAGCACGAGCCGATAATCAGTTAAGTATATCTTAATGAATTAAATTAATATATTATAATAATTTATATTATATTATAATTTATAAATTATTTTGAATTAATGATGTCGATAAACTTGGATACAGTTATAATGCATAATTAATTCTTCAAAATGATTAAATATTTATTTAAATAGACAGATTTTATTAAAAGCATCAATCATACAATAAATCACATATACTATGAATGTATTATATGTATAATATAAGAAGAAGCTATCATCATTATTGCAGTTAAAATTTAATGTTCACTTGACTACAAAATATAATTATAAAATATGCTATTTTAATCTTAATAATTATATTCAACTCGTAAACCAAATGTAATGCTTATATAGTTTTTAGCTTCGTACAAGTTAGTTAATAAAATCTTCTTAGTAGTAGTTTAATTTTATAATTTCTGTATCCAATTGAGAATAGAAAAACATAATGATTTAGCCGAATCAAAAACTTGAAAACCGATTGGTAAACGAAGGTTGGCTTAAAATAGAGTTTTTGAAGTGAGTCAAAGCACTTTTTACTCGCTCTTTAAAAAGTGGTAATATTCAGTAAAGAGAAGGATACATCTGTTCAGCATCTAGAAATTCAAGATATTATCGTAATCTCTTTAACTTCATCCAAAGAAATCTAGTCCTTAACGCAATCATTTTGAATTTCAATTACTGCAATTCGAAAAGAGCTCAAAAACTGCGAACGTTGCGTTGCAATCATGAGGACTGGATACAAATTTTGTTTTCAGCTGAAACATGATTCAGTTTTCAAAAAGACAAAAACAGTTTTCTCGATGTCACATAAATGCATGCAACAATTCATAATTTGTTTAGAAAATGCTATATTTTAAACGTGTTTTATAGTTGGGATAAGTGTCAAAAGCTACAGATCATCAATTCGTTTATAATGGTCAGCAACAAAAATTTACATCGAGCATACATCGTTAATAGTTTGTTTATTATCCAGCTTTTTCTTGTAATATAATTGATTTATATTTAATACTGTTTTCCTCTTACAATAAATAAATTTATTAGAAATTATATACATAAAAATATGTAATTGAGTCCAATACTTCTGGAACTCTGGAACTATATGTAAGAACAGTCATGTGCATCCGTTCAGCATAATGCATCTAGTGCAAGGTTTATATAAGCAACACTAGAATTAAACATTTTAAATATATAATCCTCATTGAATCGTCCTTGAATATTGGTACATAATTATACTTCATTACAGTAGAGTATTTTAATCTATTCACTAATAATGAGTAAAATTATGAACAATGAGCTCCTGAGTTTCATTGTTCTGAATAATTGCAAATTTTAATAAACCTAGAAAGTAAGAAAGGTAAGATTTGATACATAGAATTTGCATAAAAATATTTTGTATATAATCGTAACTGTAAATGATTTTGTGTATATTGCCACTGAGATGTTTAAATACGTCTTATGCAAATAAATTTGATTTTTATAAAAAGTAATATAGTAATGTAGAACAATTATGGCAAGCATTTAAAAATATCATAATAAAAACAGCAAAAGAAGTATGTGGTATAAATCGAAGAAATTCATGTAAACAGTACACAGCATGGTGGATAGACCAGATGAGAGAACAAACAAAAAAGAAACAGAAGGCATGGAAAAAATACATAAATGAAGATAATTACAATGAATATAAAAGAGAAAGAAAACATGTAAAAGCCCTAGTAGCATCATCAAAAAAAGATAAATGGAAAGATTTCGGCGAAAAAATGGAACATGATAGGAAGGGGAATCAAAAACCTTTTTACAAGGTGCTGAAATCTCTCAGGACTGAAAGCAACGAAAACGAGATACATAGGTACATAAAAGATAAGAACGGAAACATCCTCAGAGAAGATAAAAAAATAACAGAAAGATGGAAAGAGTATTTTGAGGAACTACTTGATGCAGAATCAGAAACAAATGAGAGAAATGTACCTGAAACAACACTAAATATAGAACACCTAGAAGACTTCACAACTCTAGAAGAATTGACTGAAATAATTAAGAAACTGAAAAATGGAAAATCACCCGGATACGACAAAATAACTTCAAACATGTTAAAAAATTTAGGCCAAAACGGAATGGAGTTGCTACTTAACATATACAACAAGATATGGAGGGAAGAAAAGTTACCTGAGGATTGGAAAACAGCACTCATAGTCTCAATACATAAAAAAGGAGACAGAAAAACTGCAATAACTATCGAGGAATCACTGCTGAGTACTGTCTTGAAAAGACAGAAGAGGCAGAAGTATACAAGACCACATATTCTCTATTAAACAAATATCACAGAAAAATATCCAGGAAAAAGGACACATATATCGCTTTTATTGATCTTGAAAAGGCGTTTGATAAAATACCTAGGGAAAAACTATGGGAAATCCTCAAATCAAGAGGGATCACGGACACATTGTTGAATATACTACGAGATATCTACATGGACAACAAAAACATGGTCATTTACCACAATCAATTATCAAAAAGTTTCACAACAAAAGGGGGATTACGACAAGGAGGTGGCCTGAGCCCTGGATTGTTTATAATTTTTATGGACCAGATCATAAAAGAATGTAATGAGAAGTCAAAATTAACAAGCGAATAGAGAAAACTATATTTCGCAATGAAGGACAAATTTATCAACATACAAGAGATAACAAGAACCACAAAGATGAAATTTAAAACAATATACGCACCAATACTGCTGTTTGGATGCGAATCGTGGAATTTTAATAATAGACAAAGAAGCAAACTGAAAGCGGTAGAGACGAAGTATTTAAGAAGAGTGATGGGAATAACTAAGAAAGACAGAATAAAAGACACAACAATAAGAGAAGAGCTAAACTGCCAAACGTATTTCAGACAATAGAAGAAAGGCAACTTGGTTGGTGGGGACACCTACAAAGAATGGAAGAGACAAGACCAGTAAGAAGAATATGGGAAGCCAAGATACAGAAGAATATGAAAGTAGGAAGGCCGAGAAAAACATGGGATAGCACTGTTGCAGAAATATTAGAAAGAAAAGGACTAACATGGAAGGACGCTACAAAATTAGCAAAAGACAGAACAACATGGAAGAAGTTCATCAAAAGTTAAATCTAAATACATCCGACACCACAATAGGTATAAGGAAATAAGATTGTATATAAGTATATATATATATATAAAGTAATAATTAAATTAAAATAATAATAGTTGAGAGGGTTTCACATTTATTGTTGAACACTGCAACATGTTACGCAACACAGTGGCTTTATCGGGTAGTATGATGCAAAACGTAAAACAGAAGTGTTTTTATTTTAATGTGCTATGTAGATTCATCACGTATCCGCCTCGTCAATTCAATATAATAATAAATCTAAAGCTATAAAATGTAATACAATAATATGGCTTAAGCTAATTCTGTGGATCATTTTTGGTTACGTAAAGGTTTTATAAGCGATTATATTAAGAACTATTATTTTCGATATAAATGTATGTTAATCATAATAATAGTTGCGACCGTTACTATGTGGTAATTCATGATAAACACTAAAATAAAACACTTACTATGTTTTTACCACTAAAATTTATTGTAAAATATATAATAAATTACAACAACACACGACTTAAGTTTCGACTTTTAAAGCTCATTATCAAGTGATAATGACCTTTAAAAGTCGAAACATAAGTCATTATCAAGTGATAATGACCTTTAAAAGTCGAAACATAAGTCGTGTGTTGTTGTAATTTATTATATATTTTACAATAAATTTTAGTGGTAAAAACATAGTAAGTGTTTTATTTTAGTGTTTAAATGTATGTTTGTCTTTACGCAATATGGCTTCTAGAAGTAGAGGAAAATAATCTGTTAGACCTGTATAACTATGAAGGGCAATAATTAAGAAATATAATGAATAGGAAGGGTGGATTTAAAGGTTAAATTCTTTTTGTATATTCCTTTTAAATATGGATTATATTTATTTATGAGGAAGTTTCTGACAAAGACGTTATGAAGCAATCTAAGAGATTTTGTAGTAAAATTTAAGAAACATAATAATTAAATAATTATATACAATGATTTTATCACTGCTTCTCTATTTTGATTTAAAACTTATGTGAATTAAATGCACCTACACAAGATATTTTATAATATCTAAAAATTCTTAAAAAAAGATTTTTCCTAAGATCTCAACACAAAAATTATACTAAGGTGGTATTGGTAAACTATTTCATGTATAATATGATGATTAATTATATAATAATTATTATTTTGCTCATTAAGAATACTATGTCTATTGAAATTAGCTTTATATTTGAAAATCACTTGATTATAAAATTTAAAATGTGTATCAAATCACCTTGAATAATATATAAAACATCATAAATCAACCGAAAACTAATTATTGTTTTTTTGCATCTGATGCTGTGATCAACAACTTCTTCCATTTGTGAACTTCTGTTCGTTTTTGGCGAATACGATTCGTTTTTGTATATATATAGCCTGACATTATAATTTTAGTTTTTTCTAAACAACTATTTATTTATGTACTATAAGAAAACCTTTTTTTACAAAATTATTGTTTAATTGCATGAATCAATAACTAAAATTAATTAATTATAAAATTATATAAATAAAATCAATTGCTTAATAACTATTAAATTACTTATGTATAAATAACTAAACATAAATATTAGCCTACGCCTTAATTGACTTGAAATAGTTATTTAAGGTACAAGTGTAAAAAGTGATGCTTTATTGCACGAACTGGCGTTTAAAAACACGAGCGAGGAACGAGCGAGTTTTTTTAAAGCCAGGAGTGCAATAAAGAAACTTTTTACACGTGTGCCTTACAAAATTTTATCTTCGATCGAAAAGGATTTCAAAGAATATATTCTTGTGAGTAATATTTTAATGTCATTTCAATAATTCAATGAATGAAAACATATTTTACCCGCAGTGCACTAATGAAAGCGTTACTTAGCAACCAGTAAACAAGTTGCACAAATGTCGGCCGTTATTATTATTTATGGAAAAAATGTTTGCTTTATTGTAATCGCTTCGACTTGCATTAAATGAAATCTTCAGAGTTCTTAAATCTGCCATTTGGTTTGTATTATATATTTTATTTATAGTTTATTAGTTATTTGTATCAATTAATAAAAAATTAAGTTTTTTGTCGAAAATTTGTGCTATAATATCTATCTCGTTCCTCGCTCGTGTTTTTAAATGCCAGTTCGTGCAATAAAGCATCACTTTTTACACTTGTACCTTAATAGTTATTTAAGGTACAAGTGTAAAAAGTGATGCTTTATTGCACGAACTGGCGTTTAAAAACACGAGCGAGGAACGAGCGAGTTTTTTTAAAGCCAGGAGTGCAATAAAGAAACTTTTTACACGTGTGCCTTACAAAATTTTATCTTCGATCGTAAAGGATTTCAAAGAATATATTCTTATGAGTAATATTTTAATGTCATTTCAATAATTCAATTAATGAAAACATACTTTACCCGCAGTGCACTAATGAAAGCGTTACTTAGCAACCAGTAAACAAGTTGCACAAATGTCGGCCGCCATTATTTTTTATGGAAAAAATGTTCGCTTTATTGTAATCGCTTCGACTTGCATTAAATGGAATCTTCAGAGTTCATAAATCTGCTATTTGGTTTGTATTATATATTTTATTTATAGTTTATTAGTTATTTGTATTTGTTAATAAAAAATTAAGTTTTTCGTCGAAATATATTCATCTGTCAAATTTGACAATTCTGTGCAATAAAAACAGTTTGACATTACCGTGCAATAAAAACGTAAAAAAGCACTAGTGCTTTAAAAAGCCACTTTTACAATGAAAAATGATGCAAAAAGCGTCTACTTTCTGTACGATCGTAGATAAATAACTATAATATATCAATATTTCCATCTGATGAAAATTTATTCCCTAGGGACAATAGTTGGGTTACAGAATTATGGAAACCTAGAGAAGATTTATAGGCCTTCAAGTAAAATATCTGATTTAAGCAAGTTCTTCTATTAGGAATGGAGAAAGATGAATTCTTTAATAATGATGGTGAATCTAAAGATCAATTTACAATTATATGGAGAGTGCATAAATCAGCTACCTTCCGACGGTTTTGACGGTTTTGTAGATATATGATATAAGATTCATAATCTTGACATATTCCGAATCATGTGGTACTCCTTGTTTAAATTTACCGAAGAAATTCATTTTGTACTATTCCAATTGATACAATGCTGGCTTCGGTTGGTGGTGGCTCTTGTATCTGAGCCAAACTCAAAATGGCTACGCACCAGCAAAAAATATAACGTTTCCCAACAGTCGATGTCCATTTCTTTGCCACTACGCCACATACAACCCCATATTTGAAATGTCTTATTAGTTATTGCTGTAATATGAGAGTTGAATGACAATTTGTTGTCGAAAGTCATACTACATTCTTTAATAGTATCGACATGATCAACTGAGTAATTTGCAATTTTGTAGTTGAAATCTACTTTAGATTGGTGGACATGGAATAACATTTCTAAATTAAATGCAGTTTGTTCTTTAAACACTATTCGTTAAGGCGATTTAAATCTATTTGAATCAACTGGTAATCACTGACGTTGCTTGCAATTCTAAATAATTTCAAATCGTTAGCATATATCAAGAATCTACAGTGCTTGAGAACCGCGTGCATATCATTGATAAATATAATAAGAAGTATGGGTTCGCAGTGAGACCCTCGCGAAATACCAGATGTAACATTTATTGGGCTTGACTTGAAATGATTTATTTTTACATGTTGCACTCTGTAAGTCAGAAAAAACGACAGCCATTTACCAGTGTTTTGCTTAAAACCAATACCCTTCAATTTATGTTCTAGAAGATTACAGTCAACTCAATCGAAAGCCTGAGAGAGAAATCTGTGTATATTTTATCCACTTGATACTGAGACTCCAAGGCATCAATCAAAATTTGTGAGAATACCATTGCAATGCACTCAATAAGTTTAATTATTACGGACTAGATAGCCACTCTTCTATAATTATCAATGATATTCTTTGAACTATTTTTGTGAATCGGTATAACGTAGCTAGATTTCCAGTTAAGTGATACAATTCCAGACTTAAGTGATTTAATGAATAATGAATTTATATGTTGACATAATGAATATATGCATTTCTGAAGGAAATATCTAGAAATACCATCAGATCCATGGGTACGTCATAGTTTAAATTTTAAAATCACGTTGAAAATTTCTTCTATACTAACTTTTGACTTATTGCCATCAATTTGATTTGGAACATTTATTTAGGTTTGAAATTCACATCTGCGTTGGCTGATGAAAAATACTCAGAAAATAAGTCAACTAGCACAAGTATCTGCAATGATATTATTACAAAATATTTTAGAACGATAGGATATTATTATAAAATATTTTAGAAGGATAACCATCTTCATAATAAAAACGCTGTTAAATTCCTTTCTTCGCTATTTTTATTTAGGCACTAAATGTACATTTCGGACACTGTGTGTCCATTATCAATAGTTGATTAATTTAGGCTTAAATGAAAACAGCGAAGATAGGAATTTACCCGCGTTTTTATTATTAATATAATCTCCACAAAACTCAAGAACACTTTTTGAACCATTTTTTAAGATACTTTATATATCTCCAGAAAGAACTTCGGATTCGATTTAGGAGAATTGTTAATCAGTGACATGTAATTACTGTAATTTGATTCAGATAACCTCTAACACTGCTTACGAATATTAGAAAAATTTTAGTAGTCACTTTGCAGACCACTAGATATAAATTTTGAGTAAGCTAACCTCTTGTGTTTTTATTATTGGTATAATTAACTCTTCTATAATAGTACGGACGATTGAATAAAATGCGTCTATATCGTGATTAATACAATTACAAGTATAAGTATATGAAAAATGTTCATTACTACTTGAAAAAAGCGGATCATCGTTAAAAGAAATTGATGCGTTAGTTTTAGTGGTAAAATATAAATCTAAAAGAAGCGCGCCGCGTGAATTGGGGGTCGTGTTATTCTGATATGCATTTAAATAATTGTAACAGTTACACAAAACATTGGCAGTAGCACAGGAGCTTATATTAATAATATTATCCCATTTTATGTTAAGTAAATTATAATCACCACAAATTAATAAATTGCTACATTCATGTTTCGCATACTTCTTCTAGCTGATCACAATGAAGTTGATAATTATCAATTAAAGAAGGTGGGGTAATATAAATACCATCCACTGTGTATAGCACATTATCAAGTTTTAACGAAGCAAACAAGTTTTCAAGAGAATTTTCAGATGAAATAAAATATAAAGTAAAACAATTTTTAATTGCGATCAAGATCCCTGTACTCCTAATAATAATAAAAATAAAATCTCTTTATTTTCAAAGCGTCATACATGTATATATGTACAAAATGAAAATTGCGTCAGAATTTAAGATCTAAGTTAATATAAATTCAGTATAATTGTTATTAGCACTTTATTTTTTATTACTTTCTATAAAACATATATACCCTACTTATCGCTTCTTATGAATCTTTCGCCTCTATAAACATTATAAATAGAAAGTTCCATTTAACTATTTGCAATGTTTTCATTCAACCATGTTTCTATAATAATTCTTTAAATTGAGTCCTCATACCACCACATTTCTGATAGTAAATATACATTTTTTACTTGATTAGAACTTCTATTTTCAGTTATATAAGGTATACTATTGCAATACGTCATATGCAAACTAGTTTCAGTTTCGCTCTTTCTTTTTTCCAGTTCACCTTTGGGTTTTTTTGTAGTTGTTTATTAGTGCAATCAGATTGAAATATGTAATGATCATCAGGACCTTTAGTAGAGTTCGTTATAAGAATATCCTTGGCCTGTTATTCCGGCTTGAAGATCATCTAATATTAAAACATCAATATTGTTAATTTTAGTATATTTTTCGCATTGGCCAGATATTAGTAAAATATAGATTTGAGTTTAATTTTATTCATCAACATGTATTGATTACTAAAATAATAAAGATAATAAAATATTTAGTATTTTAGAACTTTAGAAATAATTAACGATCTCGATATATTGCAAATTAATAAAAGATAATACATTCTTTAATTTTAACGCCTTATATTGATTTTTGATTTGTTTTCTTTACAAAATATTGATCATTATCATGTTAGGGAGATAGTCAGATATTATTGCACCTTGGCTAATGAAAATTATTCAGTAATTTGATTGAATTTCCTGGGTAACATAAAATTATTCTTAATTCAAATAGACCCAAGCAATATTTTAGTTATTTATTTAAAGCAATAAGGTATACAACTCTTGACACGAGTTTGGTAATTATGATAATTTAAAAGTATAAAGCCTTAGTATAAACTGTCTTTGTTCTGTATTTATTTATTTATATGGGTTAAACTGTGTATAACAATTGGTTGATTGAGTTACGTGAAGATCAAATTAATTTGACGAATAAAGCGTTATTAGTGCACAATTAATGTATGTACAATTTCGGACACAAACTGACCATTATCAATGGATTGTGTCTGAAATGTACATTTGGTAAATCAAATAAAATTGCGAAGAAAGATTATTAGTGCTTTATTTGTCAAATTGTTTATATCAAAATAACAAAAATACATAATCCATATATACAAGTTAAAAATTATTGACACCAAGTATTATGCAATAATTTATAAACAGAAAAATGTTTTAATACTTAAACTAACACCAGTAATACAATAATAAATTAGAAATTAATATATAATGAGCCATTAATCAATTTTAGTTTCTTTATAAATAAATGGTATAAAGCACGGAAAAGTTTAAAATTAGAAGAGACACAAACTAAATTACCTACGTTTCCATACAATTTAACTCATTGCTTTAGAATAATTATTTCTAGTAATGTTTTCACAGAAAATTATTTGGGATCGTGTTCCAATAGGAAATAAGAAATTTAAATAATTCATTACAACTTATAATAACATTTACAATTTTATAAAGAATACACAAGTCGGTAAAATGACGCTTCTCCTTCAAAATCGTCAGATTTAAAGATGATAACATGAGACTACGACTATAATTAATTCTTCTAACTCCAATTATCCGTGATATATATACAAGAAATTTAGTTTATATCCATTCAATTTGATCAACTTAATTATAATAATATGGTACCCAGATACGAGATACATTTCTAATTATTGATAATAGCATTATTCCAAAACCATTTGGAATTAAATATATACATGGAACAAGCAAGTGAATCCTAACTAAAAACCTTAATAACATAATGTTTTACCATCAATGAAAAACAAATAGGTTTTTTCCCGATATTTTTCTAAATATGACAAATTTTTCTGAAAAATAATTGCAAATATTTGGCAAAGGTAAAATTGTAAAATGGTATAATGAGAACCCATGAGATACTTTACTATATAGACATACTATTGAGGCTTATAAGCTAGAAGTAAACAATGCGTACATCAGAACTACACACCAAAAGCTATGTGGTCTATTATTAATTTATATAGGACATCAAATTCCAACAAAAAAAGTCAAACATAATAGCTAGTGAATTTAATACATTCTTTTCTGATGTGGTAAGCAATATTATTAAATCACTACCGGAACCAATTACCGACCCTGTAATTTAAATGTGTATACATTCTCCCAGTTCAAACACGTACTTCGAATTTGTCGAAGTTACCTCAAGCACTGTAAGTCAAGTCTTAAATAACTTAAACTTATGCAAAAGCGGAGATATTTACGGACTTCGTTCCGATGTTATAAAAGCAGTATCACATACAATATTAACGCCTCTAACATTAATAAATATGTGTATCAAAAACAACATTTTTTAAGAGAGCTTTATTTATCCCGATCTATAAAAATGGTGAATTTAACGATCCAAACAATTATCGCCCAATATCGCTTCTACCTATTTTTAGTAAATTTTTTGAAGAAGTCCTTCAAATGCAGCTACTTGAATACTTTGATTGGTAAAAACTACTACAAAACAAACAATTTGGTTTTAGAAAGAGGCTCTCAACGTCAGATGCAATTTAAACCTTTGTGGAATCCTCGGTGGATTGTTTTGAGAAAGGTTTAGTGTCAAGATGTCAAGATCCAGTTTTCTTGATCTCACGAAAGCTTTTGACTGTGTTTCTCATCAAAGTATTGTACGAAAACTTTATTTTTATAATCTACATCCCGATAGCTGCGCTATATTAAGCTCATATATTTCAAGAACACAGTGTGAGTTATTAGACAAGAATATTTCGGATTATTTGCAGCTAGAGCATGGTGTCCCGCAAGGCTCTATTCTGGGACACATGCTATTTTTAATTTATATCAACGATCTACCTAATTCAATCATAAACATCGATAAAGTTTCTAGGATTACATATAGATCACACTTGACTTATACATCCCTCGGCGACGCTCTTGAAAAAAATTATGTTCTAGCATATTAAATAGTCTATCAAAGATAGTTTAAAAATAAACATTAAGATTTTCATATTTTTCGCTATGCCAAAGCAATATTTTGTATGGGGACACTTTTTTTTATCAGGCATAGAATTTTCGGATTTCAAAATATAGCTATTCATATCATGTCTGGTTATGGATACACGGAGGACTATCAGGCATTTATCGACACTTACAAGCCTACATATTATGGAATGCCTTTCATATATAAAAAAAGCACATGTCCCAGTACAGAAAGTGCGCTGACGTGCATACACATCATACAAGACAGGAATCTAATATGTATCATAAACCATCAGATTAACTAAGTCAAAAACCGGGGTCAGATTCCATGCCATCAAATTTTTTAATGTACTTCCTGACCATAGAAATAATCTACCACGTGCAAAGTTTTTGTCGATAAAGGAATTTCTTACTAAGCAAGCCTTTTATAGCTGGAAGGAGTATGTCGTTTATAATTTTAATTGTAATTTATAGTATTCCTAAGTCAATTATACAGGGTGACTGACGAAAAACCTTTGGTGCTGTATCTCGCTTATTTTTGATCCGATTTGAATAAATAAAACATCAAATTAAATGATTTTTAAAAGACTTTAATATGAACTGTACTGATATTTTTTCTTGCATCCAGTTTTTGACAAAAGACGATCAACTTTTTTTTTCAAATTGCACTGTATATATATTTTGTACTGATCCGCAAGGAGATTTTTTTCTGAATCTAAATTTGTAAACGATTTTATCCATTCATCAAACCAAAGTAGAGAAATTGACGATTTGTTTTCTACTAAATTTATTGTTTTTTGTTAGTATTAATAATCCTTAAAATGTTTATATGATGTAACAGATTTATATTTTTATTTGACTCGTGTAAAACATTGTTTGTTAATGCGCCAATAAAGAATTGAATTGAATTGAATTGAAAATGATTAAAGAAAATAATTGTAGAGAATTCAAATATGAACAAATTATTAAGAGTAAAATATAGGGAAAGTATTATGATGACCACATCACCATTTTTGATTGAAAAAAAAAACAAATTGCAAATATAATTAAATCATGTAATTAAAATATTAAATTTAACAAACCACGAAGCCGGAAACATGCATATCATTTATTATTAAATACTAATTGATTAAATAGGGCCTGAATAATTAAATTTCGCAATTTCATAAATATATGATTTATTAATATTTCAGCTTATTAGTACTATGGAGGTCTAAAATTATATAGATAATGAAATAAAATCGATACGAATTAAAAAATTGTCTGAATAATGAAAATTCAACAATATATTTATAAAATTTTGAAGGATTATTAAACTATAAAGTAAAAAGTAGTTTATTTCTCATTTTCTATAATAAAATATGCTAATAGAGATAAATTACAAATTAAATAATAATGTATTTGAAAATAAATAAAAATAGTTATATCTTTAAATTTCATTAATTTTAAAATATAACAGATACCAATAATACAAAGCGTATAATAATATATAACAAATTTATAATAAATCTTTTCTTAAATAAATAAAATAATTACCAGTTGAGAAAATAACTAACAACCTTTATACCTATCTTATATTTTAGCAAATTACGATTAAAATTCTGAGACACTCGATATTTTGATTATAAATTAAAATTATTTGATAAAGCATTCCTTGGTGAGAATTTGTATCGCGATAAACTGAAGTTTCTGGAGAAAATTTTGAGTTAGTGGTTCTAAATGCATTTTTGTGTTGTTATACCTTAAACGTTATTCTATTGAGATTAAACATGTTAATTGGAAGGTATAATTTAAAGAATTATGGAGGGTATTGTTGGGGTTCGTTAAGTTTATTAGAATTCTTAAAGCGGATGGTTCTGCAACTTGGATGTTCAAGTGAAAATATTATGAGAACGACATAAGTTACAACAGAGGATGATACCATAATCCAGCAAGAAACGGCAGTGGCTTTATTTATGTTTGTTGTAGTTTTGATTGAGTTTTTCTGGCCTTTGTAAATCAGCTTTCTAAAGTGCCGTGCTTTTATGGCTTTTTAAGTTAGGGCATGGGAAATAAGGGCAGTATTACTTGAAAATAAAATGGAGTATTTATTGAAATTAGGAATTGAACGATATAAAGCGTATATATTACTAATAAAATATTATAGATCAGCGATAAAGGAAATATTTGAGGACGCTCTTGTTCGCAGTAAGAACTATTGGAAAATGTTTGATTTATTTCAATTTTTAAGGATCTGTTAGAAAAGAAAACGTCAAGAAACATGAGTGCATTTTCAAGAAGATAACATTTATACAGTATACCTTGATGTCATGAAGAGTCGAATACATTATGTTTATCTAAAAAAAATAATAGTTTTTTTGTCTTCGGGGTGATCTGATTGAATTTGGTAAAAGCTTCGCTGGGCTTAAATACATTAAATTGTTAGAGAAAGACTTAGGGTCTATTGCCCCAACACCAATCATACAAAATATGTGTATTATGTCAAATATTTGTATTAGTTACTGGAATAAAGATATATATCTGAAAGCAGGGCACAAGAAATGAATAAAAGGCAATAACGAAAGATCCTTGAAATAAAAGGTTAGTTGAATCCTAACAAAATATCAGTCTTAAACTAAATAAAATATTTAATTTTTAATATTATTAAATAAAAAGATAACAATAATTTGTAATAAACTTGCATTATTTAATAAATGTATAAAATTATTAACAATATTTAACCTAATTATGATACAACTCTCACATATTTAAAGTATTTATTTATAACTATAAAATTGTACAAAATGAAGCATTTCTATATTAGAGGCACTATATTCATTACAATTTTCCCATTCAGTAAACACATGTCGTTTACAGGAAATTAATATATTTTTCTCAATCATTTTTTCTCCTTCCTATATTTTTTTAGAAGCAGCTATGTACACAAGTTCATACTACATACTAGTTCCCATAACAACTATTAAGTTTTATGTATCTTTTCCCTTAAATCTGTGAACAAGATTTAATCAGTTTTCAACACACAATTGATTGCAATTTAAGAATTTATTTAATGATATTTTTTTTAGAATCTTATCGTTACGCACGCAGCATTTATTGTATATTGCGTGAGCACGTTGCCAAATTACATAAATTCCCATATGCTCCACGTATTATAAAGTGAGATTACTTTCAATTTCGTTATCGTTTCCTATGTAATAAAACCTAACGGTGCCGGCGAAAAATTCATATTCATTACATCGCATGCCACGAAAGGGAGAACGCTGAGAAAAAGTTGAAGAGGAAGAGACCGCGCAAAATAAAACGCTATGGTGTCTGTAATCGTCAGCAATTAATTTCACTATTTCCTGACGGAGAACCTTGCCGATTGTAATAAATAGATCTCGTAAAATGAACACTTTCACTTAAATAATTGCAAATAAACAGTGATCAGTGCTACTCACTTAAATATACAGGGGGTCCCGTTAATGTGGGGAAATGGCTTGACCATAAATTCCTGGAGTCAAATTATGATGATTTAACACAACTTATCTATATCCAAAAATTTACGGTTAAGCCGGAATTTGTCTTCAAAGTTTTAAGAATTTTTATTTCATTTGTTTATAACAATTGAACGCTTTGTTTGATTTAAATTATATTTATTATTAATAACTACCATAAGATAATACATCATTTTAGTTATTATGGTCATTCGTGATTGACAGGAAGTATAAAAAACAGTAGTTCCACCACTTGAAAACTAAAATATTTTTTATTGGTGCATCGAATAAAAGCTAAATTTCTTGAAAGACTAATTAATTTAAAAACTTTTTTGTATCTTAATAATATTTGATATCTTTTATGGTTTTTGCACAAAAAAATAAAATATGAATAAAGTATGCTCATTTGCACTCATTTAATAAGTAAATCAGCTTACTCAATTGAATAAAAATTAAATAATTTTAATTGACACAATAAATCGAAACAACATCTAACACTTTTTAAACAATTTCCTTCGCAAAATCCTAATACAAGCAAGAAATCTTTTTGCTGCAAATATGAATATTTATGAACCATAATAAAGTTAACAATAAATGATTTAAAGGCGCTCAGTAATTATTATTTAACATAATTTACAATTTTTAAACAAATACGGCGACGAAAACATATATTTTCGATTTGATGGAAAATTGGTTTTTAATTAAATAAAAATGAGCCTCAAATAATTTAAACAACAATTAATATCAAATATATCAAATATCAAATATTTATTAGTGTTTAACAACACATGTTTTACACAGGTCATAATTCTAAATTATTATTAATGAATATTAATATTATTACTTTACTGTATGCAATATAAGTTAAAACCAGCAAAAGAGTAAACAATTATATGAATATATTGGTGGACATGAGACTGCTGGTCATTAAAGAAATGTTTTAGCTGCCTCTAAAGTACCATGAATAAATAACTTAAAAATAAGATATAATAAATTAAACAGTAAATTATTAAAAACTACAAGGATAATAAATATGTAATATGTAAAGGGGGTAAAAAAAGTCACATTAATACACCCATACATTTACAATGTCCAGGTATTAAAATGATAAAAATTAAAATATTATTAAGTTAAAAACATAAAATATAAGTAAAAACTTCAGGCAGTTAAAATGCTAAAATAGTGAAACATTTAAAAGTTTCTAGTTACAGAATAAAATTCGAGACATTGAAATATTAAAATTAAAAACCCCTAATTGAGAAGTGTAAAAAAAACTTAAAGCATTAAAACGTACCAACAGAATTAAGCGCTAAAGCAATTAAAAATTATGAGTTAAATAAAAATAATAATAAATAAATAATAAAAAACAGAATAAATATGACAAACAATACAGGTTAAAATACTATAGACTAGATTTAAAATTAAATTTGAGATACTCCTCCCAACTGTAAAATGCTTTCTTAAGTAAAACATCTTTAATTGTTGTTTGAAATTTTATCAGAGATAGGTATTTAATATTGTCTGGAAGTAAATTGTAAAATTTAATGGCATAAAATCGAACACCCGTTTGTGATTTTGTTAATCTGATCGATGGTGTGTAGATCTTCGACTCTTGCCTTGTGTAATGGTCATGTACATTAGAACAGCTTTGATAAAGTGTAATATGTTTTTTTATATAGGTGAGGCAGTCAAGACAGGGCAACGTGAGTATTTGCTTGTCAATAAATGCTTGACGACAATCTTCTGTATTCTGTATACCCGTAGCCAGAAATAATGCGAATCGCTTTCCGCTGTAGTCCGAAAATACGATGCCTTATCGCCGAATGACCCCACACGATCAATCCATAAGATATGTGGCTCTGGCATAAAGAGAAATAAGCCACTCGTAATATGTCTGTTGATACGGTTGTTGATAGATTACGTAGAAGGAAAATATTAGAGCATAGTTTGCTCGACAGAGCATCGCCTTGAGTTGCCCATGTTAGTCGACTATCTATATGCACACCTAAGAATTTATATGATTTGTTTTCATGAACATTCTTTACCAGTGTAAAAGTTAGTGTGGTTGATTTGCTGCTGATGAGTTTAAGCCTATTATTAAGGAACCAATCTGAGGCCATTGTAAATGTTTGATTGTGTAACTCGGTAACCATATTAAGCTGTTTGGATTTATTAATTAGTGCGGTATCATCCGCATATAAAATAATATCCGCGCTACCTGCCGATTCTGGCAAGTCATTGATATATATCAAAAATAGCAGAGGTCCCAGAATGGAACCCTGCGGTACACCATGTTTTATTGGGAGGGCAGAAGAAATATTATTAATTAGTATTACACTTTGCGTTCTATCGAAAATGGGTGTAAGTTATAAAAGTAGAGCTTTCTTAATAAAATTTGGTGAGAGACAAAATCAAATGCTTTCGAGAGATCTAAAAAGCTTGCTTTCGATATTGAACCTTGTTCGAAGGAGTCTACTATCATTTCTGTTAAATTTAATATTGCGTCAGTTGTCGATCGTCCTTTTCTGAAACCAAAGTGAACGTTTCGAAGAAGCTGTGAGTTTTCAAAATATTCGATCAGTTGCAATTGAAATATAGGCAGCAGCGAGATTGGTCTGAAATTTTCAGGATTATTAAGTTCACCTTTCTTATATACTGGAATGACTAACGCTCTCTTAAAAGATTCTGAAAATATTTTGTTTCGAATACACATATTACACAGCTTTGTTAATGGTAATATAATTGTATTCAGTACAGCCTTAACAACATCACAACGGAGACCATAAATATCCTTACTTTTACTATTATTTAAACCACATATAACATTCCTGACAGTATTTATAGAAATCTCAGAAAACTTAAAATATTCATCACAGTTGGGAGGGTTTCTACACATTAAAATTACAGGGTCAGTGTCAGAATCTGGTAATGCATTCAAAATTCTATTAGAAATTTCGGAAAAAAATGTATTAAATTCAGATGCAGTAATGTTCGGCGTCTTTTTATTTGCGTGTAGTGTTCTTTGAGAGTTAATAATGTCCCACATAGCCTTTGGTTTGAAGTTATGGTTCCTTAAATAAGCATTATTTGCCTCCAGTTTGAAAGATTCAATAGCACACCTATACGATACCCTAAGCCTATTCCTTAAATCCCTCAATGCGGAGTCTTGATTTTGATCATATAACTCGGAAATTAAGTGTAATACATCTCTCATGTTACTTAACTCCGAGTTAAACCATTTAATGTGTTTAGTATCACAAGGTGTTTTTACATATTTTTGGGGAAAAGAAACGTTGAAATGATTTATAAAGATTGAGAGAAATTTATTAACGCAGTCATTTGTATTTAAGGATTCGTCAATAAAACTCCATGATTCAAATTCTAACAATTGAAAGAGAGAAAATTTACCATTTGCTGTAATGGGTCGCTTCAGTTTATGTTTAAAGTTACGCACATATAGATACTCAGGTACAATGTCAAACAAGATTCCTCTGTGGTCCGATATGCCCGTTTCTAGAGGTTGTGCTACTGAATCAATACAATTTGTACCAACATTATCAATACAGTTATTGAGGCGTGTGGAAAAAGTTACCATGAACTTCAGACCATAACTTCGTACGAAATCAATAAGCATATTTTTTTTAATATCATCATTACTATTGAATCTAACGTTAAAATCGGCAGCCAAAAACCCATTCTTATTATTAATACTTATATTATCCAACACCTTGGAAAGCGTAAATAAAAATTTATTAAAATCACCAGTAGTTGATCGGTAAACTGCTAGTATAATATTGTTATGTACTTCAATGCCAGCAATCTCACAGTCCTCTTCAGAGGCGTACGTACAGCAAGTTAAAACATTATACTTAATATTATTTTTTACCATAATTAATGTTAGAGATAACTTCAATTAAAATTATTATGTACTATTACACAACATAATATTATTACTAATTTTGCCAATAACGTTTCTGTTATTTATATTACCACACTATAAAGCATGTTTTTAAGTACTTATATAGGTATCTAACTAAATAAATGTCTATCCCATAACCATTGCAATAAATCATTAATAATCAGTGAAGTATAAGTCATAAATTACGTTTCCAGTACACTTCATTAGTAACATTAATAAGAAATTTCGCACGTATATTAAAATCACATTCAATATAATTAAATGACGCTTATATTTTGTCATAAATTTTAAATATATATTATATTATTTACAATATTTTTTTAAATATTATATAAAATGAAAATAAAACTTATTAGGAAATTATCGTCTCTACAATTATTTATTTATTTCCCAAAATAAATCAATAATCTAGATAAATTAAACTATTTAAAACATAAAGAAACCTTAAGAAACCCTATCAAAATTATATAACTTCAAAGGCGAAGATACATACATACTCTATCATATTTGAAAATATAAGTACATTATTATTAAAAATTAGTTTCTCAGATTGTACCTTAGTAGGACACCAAGGACAAATGAAACCTGATGGACTCTAACGTTATCAGGGCAAGGATAGACTCGGCAATTAAAGCTTATTACCATATAATTGTTTTCTAATAGACGGCATATAACCTGCTGTCTCAGCAATTACATTATTCTGGACAAACTGCAATAATAAAATATTAAAGTAAGCACATCCTTGGCATGCTGTGGAACAACCCTGCTTGTCGGACCATCGGCAGATTGAGTTCGACATAGAAGCCAATTAAGGAAGACGCAATTGAGTGTAGTGATTCAAGGAACACCGACTAAAGTCTCACTAGAAAGTGCTTAAGTGATGAAGCCGACGATATCTACCTCAACATAAAGTACACAGCAGAGCTAGAAACATCAGCATCCTACAGGATATGAATCTAATTATTCGCTAGAGAGGAGAGCTCTCTCTAGAGATGTACCTTCCGGAACAAAGACTTAGGTCGCCTCAAGATGCTATCAGTGTTGCATCTTCAACAGCATCGGGATAATAAAGAAAACCGAATAATGCAGAGGAGCTCAAGAAATGTCTTAATGCGAAGTATGTGTTAAAGACACACTTCCAAGGCTCGAGATGTGTGGACTCTTAGAAAAACTGTTCAATCTATAGAAGGAAGCAAATTTCTACCTACTAGAGAAACCAAATGAAGGTTGCTAAATTCATTACCCAAAATATAATGGGCAAATAATAGCTTTAAATCCTTTAAAACACCAGACCCAGATGGAATTTTTCATTGAATGGAAAGAGGCTAGGATGATATTTATTCTCCTACCGTCCAGTTAGCCAGTCGGACGTAATGCCAATTTGTTTTCATATCGCGCTTTATAGTGATTATGGAGTGTCGTTAAGACAGTTTGAATGGAATAAAAAAATTAAAACATAACTCAATAAACTTGTATAGAGATGCATCAAACATTGAAGCGGGCTTCGTCATAAATATATACGGGCTAAAAATACGGGGAATCAGTTTCTCGCTGACAAGGCTTATCAGTCTTACAGTCTGAAACAACAATAGCATAATAAAGAAGTGCTAATGTTTGCACAAAAAAGGGGGTACACATATGTCTCATCTCAGGAAACCAGGCTGCCCTTAAGGACCTTGAAGCGTACAGTATTAATTCCAAAAGTACTAGGAACTGTAAATAAGCTTTGAACCAATTGGCCAAGGGCAACAAGCTTACACTAACGTGGGTCCAGGCCATGCAAGTATGATAGGCAGCATTCAAATTATTTGCTTTCGCGACTTGTTATTTGTAAGGAAACAACTGAAATGTCGTGTTCTTGCCGAATAAAATTATAACTTTTTCTAACTCAACACTTAACGCTTACAGGGGTAAATGTATAAAGAATACAATTAATCCATTTACAAGAAAAGTAAATGGTGGGGGGACTTTAGAAGACGGGCAAAATATTTTATCGTCACCAGAGAGAAAAGGGCACATATTTAGCGGTTCCATGTACAGGGACCGGAAGTTGTCCCTTTGATCTTAAATCCAGAATGGATATTATCTTCGTAACCGCAACAGCGCATAAATTAAGCAATTTCACCATTGTCCTTGTTTGACAATCGGAGGGTGTTTACCTACTCATGGGCTATCAAAAGCACAATGAAAGAGGGAGGTATAAAAGTGGAAAATGGGAAAAACAGGGCAATTGATAAACGTAGCAGGTCAATTGCAATCCGTTACTGACCTCACGACTTTTGTGCTACTTCTTATAGAGCATGGCCTAGTGAAGTTTACACAAGATAAATAATGTAGACAACACCACTAGTAGATTTTGTAGCCTAGCACATCTTATGCGTGTGGGTGGCACTGACTACCATCAGACTAGTTCTAGTCGAAAAAATGACGGTAACGCCAGAACGGATCAGGACATGGTCTTCTAAAAAGTTAATTCACCTTATCAAGGAAACTGAATTCCTGGGATTATACTAGTAGTAGGATATTGGTTCAAAATATTTAACCAGATCGCAGTGCTTTTAAACTGTGTATAACCAAACGACCTGGTTTAATCTATTCTCATCTAAGCGCATCCTTAAAAAAAAAACTTGTATCCTATAAAAGAAGCATTTTAAAAGAGCTCCTTCGCAACAAAGAGAAGTTACAATAAGTTTAAGCCAGTGTATGTACAATATTATTGCAATACAATCAACATACTTTATATTAGGTATCGACGAAATTACGATTGTACTTTCTGATTGTTTAAATATTATATTTCAAACAAATCCTCTAATCTCTGATTAAGACAATGTGTGGAAGTCTAACGAATATTGGCATTAGTAAAATCGTGACCAAGAACAACCATAAAACTTGTCACAAAGCTCTTAGATAACGTAGGATGAAATCCTTACTTATGAGCGATACAATCCATTAAAACAACACCCAGTAACTGTCTCGAGCTCTATTGTACCTGCCAACCTTGGATACATTCACCAGAAAAGAGGCAGTAGTGATTATTATAAAGTAATGAATAATAAATAAATAAATTTTAAAGGATTCCAATAGAAGAATAATTTAAGGTGGAGATATATATGGATAACATGCGTCAAAACCATATATTTATTAGTGAAAATTAAATTTGTCTCAAATATGAAAATTTTGAAGCATGCAATGATACCCATTTCCCACGAGTATGAAATTTGCTTCATGAGCCGAAGGCGAGTGCAGCAATTCATACGAGTGGGCAATGGTCATTGTATGCGAATTGTACACTATACTTTTTCTACGACACACACATTTGATTTTTGACTTTTCAGACGTGAAATTACACGTCAAAATAAAATTGCGAGTGTGTTGAAATTTACGCAAAATAATGGTAAGTAGTAATAGTGAGAGTAGTTTTGTTAAAAAAATCAAACCCTACGGTAAATTTTCAATCATATACAAGATCTCCAAGAACATTTCATAACTGTATCAATATCACGTATATTTTTAATAAATAAAAATTTGTTCAAGGTTAATAAGTAGAAATCTATATTTGTATTTTTTAATTCATATGTATAATCGTAGAAAAAGTCTAGTGTACAATTCGCATACAATGACCATTGCCCACTCGTATGAATTGCTGCAGCAAATTTCATATTCGTGGGCAATGAGTATCATTGTATGCTCATTATACAATATACTATTATTATTCTAAAATTGATTTAAAAATGATAGTGTTATAAATTTTCATTTAATTAGTACGATTACATTTTCTTGTGGCTTGTATAAATTAGAAATAGTGTCTACAATTACATATTTAATTATTTCTTTCTTAAAATAAAATCGAAAATTTAGATGAATAAAGTTATTTAAAATATCGAAAACATCAAAAAATGAAATTAAACTCAATTTTCTATCAAAAAGTAATAAATTTATAAGTGTTTTTTAAATAAATATTGTATCATAAAATCATAAGACATGATATTAATTCATAGAAATTAGAAATATTTCGAAGGTTCAAAAAAATAATTATTATTCCTTGAAAGAATAAAAGTAAGAAGAGCTAGTAACAGACAAACATGCGAAATAACTACGAAAACTCCTATAAAAGACCATTACTAACGCAAAGACAGGACATATTGAAAACACAGGTAACTAAACCTCTAACCAAGAGTAGAGTTTCAGGGACACATCAATAGCATTCTGGATCAAACTGGATTGGTTCTTAGCCAGCTCTTTCTACATAACACCCTCATAGGTGTGAAACAGTTTTAAGTTACAGCCGTAAATGTGAACGTAAACAAAAGTATTTCTAATGCTAATACTGGGAGGCATGGACTTTACAACATTGAAAGCTTCCAGCTAAGGGGCCTCACAATATTTCTGTTGAGAATATTCGAAATACTATGCATAACAACAGTTGCAAATCTTTTGAAGAGGTAGGGTACACCTAGACGATTCGAAATCACATAGAAATGCATGTAGTGAAATACCTAATGTACGTGTTAGATATTGCTAAGTTAACTGAAATAGCAGATGCCAGTGAATAAAGCGTCTGCTGCTTATTACTTAGTATTTTTCTGAAGTAAGAATAATATAAATATTTTCTCCACATGTTTATAATTATAAATAAAAGCACAGGAACGTGTACTGTAGTTTACATTTTGTGTATTTCAACCAATGTTTGATCAAGCAAAAATTACGAAACGCAAACGTTCAGCCAGTCCTACACCCAGGACTTCTATGATATCTAAACCGGCTGCAGCTCCAGCTCCAGTCCCCAGGCCTCAACAGTCTGCAGTGGCACATCCATTACTACAGACCGTCGTACCTTCTGCAGCCCAACCTCAGCAACCGTGTATGTTTGCTTAAATGGCTGCAACTGCTGGTGGTGTAGCTATCGGTTCTGCCATTGATTCGGTGGAGGCACAGTAATGAAACCCAAGCGGCAGCACCGGCTCCGACTCCACAGCAGAAGTACCAATTATACAGACAGAGCGGCGCCGAGACCTCAAATCCGTGCGCCTGGAAGATCAAACAGTTCTTGCAGTGCCTCCAACTAGTGTGACCTGAGCCTTGCCAGTGCTTTAACGACGTCCTCTAGCTGTGTAAAATCTAAAACGATATCCATTAAACATTTTGTGGTTCGTTTTTCCAAACGAGGTGTTTGGAAATGTAGAAATTTGTAATAGTTACACAGATAGTGAAAGCAATGATGAAATTAAAGGATTGGAAGTTATTTAGTATTTCCTTGATAATTATTACCTCATTTTTAATTTTATTATGAATAAATTTTATTTATCGAAAATAATCTCTTGAACGTTCGTAACCACTGAGAGTGAAACATTCTAATCATCTGATCATCTGTGAGGAAAATCAACGGATTCAGATCTATATACTTCTAAACTAAGGAATTAACAAATTGTTGCAGTGGAGTATAAACAACATAATTTATATTGGGTAGGTAAAGCAGACGACTTCATGAATATAGTTTTTAGTACCTTAGAATTTATGTTTTTTTTTTGTAGTCGGGAGGTGGACAATCTTTAATAGATGGAGTGTGGGACTCCCCAGAACAGCTATATACACTAAAAACCACCTCCCCATGTCGCCCTACCACCCCGCGGAACCGCCGTCTGGCATTACTTCACGAGGGGTAGGGTGTCGGTCAGCGTCCTTGATGTGTTTGTGTGTGTGATGTGTTTGTGTTATATGATGAGTATGTATGTGTGATGTGATGTGTGGGTGTGTGTGTGTGATGTGCATGTGTGTGCAGTGTACGGCTCGGGTACGTGGGGTCGCTACACCCAAATGGCTGTGCATATCAACCACCCCTGCGGGGTTAGAATTTATTTTAGCCTTGATATACTTAACATTCTTGGACAAATGGCTATAAGGTTATAATAACAAAGAGTAGCTTCAGTGGTGGCAAACACCGTTAAATCTTATAGAATTCCACTAAAAGGACTATTTTGTTCGATCAGGAAAAAACGCACAAATACAGAATTCTAGTGCAGAAACTTATTTGTAAACAAAAATACTGCACTTATTAAGCCAATCAAGACACCAATAAAGAAATAAAGATGGAACACATATTCATACTATGTGCAGCACTCCTAAGCTCTTGTTATCAGCGTCCTTGTAAGTTTTACCTATTCTGCTGAAGAGTAAATTGACTAGATATTACAAAAAGCGATGGAATAATAAATTGGGATGCAGGTTTTCACATAATGATGATAAATAGTAAAACAGTGAGACACAAAATGTGTTTTCTAAAGAATTAACAGAAACTGCTGGAAGTTCTAGCAAGACATTACTGAGATTGGGACTTTACTCTAGTCCTACTTAGAAAGGGTGTGAAACTAAGGATCTGCCGAATATGTACCATTAGACTGTTCGAATTTATCCATCCACAATGGGAGAAGAATTCTTACAGCCATAGATTCGTGCAGCGAACCATTCAGCCCTGCCATTGTACAAATCCTGATCTAGATCTAGAAGAGCATATTAGAAGACAGAAAAGTTTTCCTTTGATTTTTTTCTTCAATGTGAAAAAATAAAAACATAAGAAAATATAAATTTTTGCATATTAATAAAAACCATCCAAATACTTTTGTAGTAAATAAAATAATTATAAAATGAACAAATTATTAAATTCAAATTGTTTATATTGTAAGACAATACGCAAAAACTGAATGCTAAACACCCCATACAACATATTCAAAAACGATTAATTAATAAGAATTTTATTTTAAAAACTGCAAACTGGCAACAGATTCTTCAGTGCAACATCAGCACAAATATAAATTATAAGAGTCTTAATTAACTTTTTTGAGTCTAATCAGTGCACCGCTTCTTCAAGGTATTCATTTAGGAGGCTCTTTACTTAATCGTATTGGGTGCTACTAAAGAAGCTAGCGTAGAGTGTCTTCAAACAAAAAGGTGCGCTTTGTGTCTTACCATCTACCCCTAAAAATATTTAGAACATCTCGTCCAAGAGCTTCAAATTTTTTCTTCTATATCGAACGAAGTATGTGGGATGTCATAAATCTATGTAGTATCAAAGTATTAAGAATAGTAGTACTAGTATTTAATTATCTAAGATGCTTACCTAATCCTTCCTTGGGTTTTGTTGGAATATAATTTCATCACTAACATGAATCTACTTACTCTTTTAACAGCTTGGTTCTTCCGTTTGTCTTGTTTTTACTTATAATATTATTGATTTGTTGTTGAATGTCTTTATCAGAATCTTCAGAATGTGTGTGATTTCTTAAATGTAGATATTAATGATAATTATTTCCCTGATATTATATTGAACAACACGATGTGTTCTCTTCCAAAAGTTAAATAGGCAAGAGAATCTCTGATAGAATCAATGTTACTGGGTTCATTACTAACCCTATCATAGTTTTGTAAGGTCAACTGATATGGTTTTCTATTTCGCTGTTAAAATTTCAATTTATTTTGATGTTATATTCTTCATGATAGGATATCTGGGTTAAGAGTTTAGAATTTTTCTGAGGTCTAATGAGTTATATGGAATGTCCAAACTTTTCGTTATCCACGAAGTGCAAAAGTTTAGAGTTAGGTGGTTATAGTTTCCTTGGGTTTTTTTTAGGATTCAATTAAATAGGATCCTAAATTACATCTATGGTATGTAACATATTTTCCATATGAATTAATGAAGAGAATAGTTTTGACCATTACTACGTGGTAGTATAGATACCACGTAGTAATAGTCAAAACTATTCAACAAAACTATACACTGATATTAAAAAAATCACTATTTTAACCACAAATAAAATTTTTAAAAAAACATATTTTTCAATTCAGTGTAGGTATAATTTATGTTAGAATGGTTTTCTATTTAATCAATTTGGATCTTCCGTTGATTGGAATTTTCTCTTTCTCATGTTATTTTAAGCGTTTGTCAAAATCCTCAGCTTGAGTGTGATTAAAGGATGTGGATATAAAGTCTCATAATTTTCCTGAGATCATGTTTAATATCGTCACTTTCCTAATGGTCAGATAGGCAAGTGAACCCCCAGAGATATGTACGTTGATGAATTCATTACAAACCTTACTAAAAAACATTTGTGAGTCCAGTTGTTTCTATTTGTTCTACTTTTAAATCTTTTTGATGCTGAGAATAAGTTTAGTTTATTGTATCTCAAAGATTAAAATAGTTTTTCTGCTTAGATTTTAAAGTAATCAACTATTTTTTGGAGTTGTTTTGTGATTATAATAATAATAATAATAATAATATTCATTTATTGACGGATATAACCATTATACAAGATGTAAAACTAAAACAAAATAGCAAACATAAGTGCATTAAACAATACTAATGACAAAACTTCAAAGATGGTCTTCAGAAAAGCAGGTAAAGAATTACAAAATAAGTCAAACCTATTAAAAGTAGATAACCTATTGCATATGCGCATACACCAATTGATAGGACTATTATACTCATAATTTGGCCTATGAAAAGGCATACGAAAAATAGGAATATGACGGTTGATGTAGAAACTCAGCATAGACAAAATAACAGAATATTGTATCTCACCATTTATAACTCTATACAAAATGGACATATCTGCATATACTCTTCTACAACATAAATGATCAATATGCAAATTATTAATTATAAATTCACTATCCACGTTTGAGTCAAAACTTACAATTTTAATAGAAGAAACTCATAAGTCTCTGGACATACGCTTAACAAAACCTAACATTTTAGCAGCTCGGTTACAAATATAGTTAATATGGTGATCAAAACTCAATTTATTATTAAACCAGACACCGACATTCTTGAATATGTCGACTTTATTAATAACTGCATTATTAATACAATAATCAAAATGGTGAACTTTTTTCTTCCTAGAGAAAGTCATAACTTTACATTTGTCAATGTTAGAATCAGCACAACACCAATTTGCTACAGATGAGATATCGCTTTGAAGAAGTCTCAATCCTCAATATTACGTATTTCTTTGAAAGTCTTCAAATCATCCGCAAATAGCAGAAAATCTGAGTTGTTAATAGCATGTAATATGTCATTAATAAACATAATGAATAATAAAGACTCACAATTCGACCAATGCGGTACACCTGAAGGAAGGTGAAACATTTTAAATAGATGATTATTAATTTTTACACATTGAGAACGATCACTTAAGAAGTTTTGAAACCATGAAATAATAGATTGACTAGACCCATACAATTGTAATTTGGATATTAGTGTAACATGACATACCCTGTCAAAAGCCTTGGAAATATCTATATAGACTGTATCCATCGAGGAATTATTTTCCAAAGCATTAATGGCATTCGAATGAAAAATTAACAAATGTGTACTTGTGGACCTACCAGTTCGGAAACCATGTTGTTCCTCTATTATCATTTGGCGAGTCATGCAATCCAGTTTAATATATATTAGCTTATCAAACAGCTTAGGTTACTGAATGGTTACTCCTCTATAATTACTTATATCTTTTTTTGTCAGATTTAAATATAGGAATTACATAACTCCGTTTCCAAACAACAGGAAAAACAAATTTGTCAAGAGAGTAATTAAAAATAAAAAAACAATGGTGTAGTCAACGAACAAATGCAGTTTTTAATAACATTAGGTAGAATGCCATCAGGGCCTGGATTATTGCACGGTTTAAGAGAATTGATTGCGTTAAAAATTTCGATTTTAGAAATATTCCAAGGAATGTCGACGATAACATTACTTTTATTAAATACAGGTGAATGTATAGGCTTGACATAAGAATAAACCGATGAGAAAAATTTTGCGAAAAGATTAGCACATTCAGGACCATCACTGCTAGTTTCATTATTATAAAACCTTTTACCAGAAATACCACTAATAGACTTAATGTTATCAGTGAAATTTGTTGAAATGCAATAAGGAATATGATGGTGGGTTATAGGGAGAATTGTATCTATTGATTTTGAAATAGAAAAATTAATATTTGAAAAAAATGGATCTAAAAATATATTATTTTCATTAGGAATATGACACAGTTGTTTAAGATTATGATAACTAAAATAGGAAACTAGTAAATTTGCTGGTTAAGGAGTAGAATTGTCATAAACAAGACCTAAGTCATCACTAGCCCAGTATTCAGACGGTATATTAAAATCGCCGCACAAAAGAAGTTTTTAATTTTTATAATTATTTGCAATATCATCCACAGTTTTAAAAAATTCATATTTATCAATCGAGGAGTTAGGTGGAATATAAATCGCACCAACTATTAGGTTAATGGATATTAAATAATCTTTATCTTATTTTCTTTTGGACCTTTATTATATATAGTATATATGAGATTTTGACCATTTTTACTTAAATATATCATAAATTATCATTTTTTTAATAATAAAGCTATTTAGATATATTTATTCCTACCCCTTTTAAAAACTATCTTCGTTTTATTTTGTTTAGACGTATGACGTATATTAAAGCTAGTTTATGGCTAATTTTGTAGACAATTTTAACAACTGCTTGGAAGAAAATAGCTTCTTTATTTAGACAATAAGATACAGTTTTAATTATAGACTTATGAGTATTAAGTATGGGTTAGTTTTCTTAGCCTGCTCTGATTCTAATTTATGTGTAAAATATAATAAAGTTGCTACCTATCTAAATTCTCTAGAAGATTCGTACTAATGAATTAAATATTAAGAGTGTTTATATTTCGGTGGGATGGTAGGTTTACAGGGAATGTAACATTTATTTAGAAAGGTTATGTAAATGTGAATAGACAAATTCTACACTTAAGTTATGTACACGCTGGGATATAGAAGTAAATTGGGTAGTTTCATAAAGGAGCTCATTGAAACATATTGAAAAGCGGGTTGATAGACTGTCTGTGTTTAGTAAGCATTCGGGTGAAGCTAACCGGCGATGTTGAAGTGAAGAGTACAGGGGCTGATTTTTTAAAAAGGATTTAACTACAATCTATCTATAAGAGGGCCACACATTGGCGTGAATATACTAAGAGCTGTTTTGGACAAAATACCTTTTTCTTATAGGTTAGTATTATGAAGTGTCGAGCTCTAAGCTATTTTTATAATTTATTTGTAGGAGTTTGGAAGGTAAAGAATGATGTCGTTAATATTGATGGAAAATATTAGTTTATCCAAACTTTGTCTTTAGAATTTTCATGCTATAAGATTTACAGAGTTTTCTTCATATATATTTAGCTACGTTTTTTTTTAAGTTATTAAATAAAACAATATACTAATTTGAAATTATTATTTATAAATTTAAAAAAAGACTTGAGAACTAGTTTTTTCTAACACGATCTCTATGATTAAATTAGTACGTACTGAAAATTAAGCTTTTTTGTCGATAGGGCATTGTACCTTTAAGTGTCAATTGCAAATTCGCATTTCAACTGCGAGCACATTCCTGCAAGTCCTGTAAAATGCTGAATTGCTTTTGTCAGTAACTTGATCGCGCCGTCCATCCTCTCGAGTTTGGGTCATGTCTGACACGACTCCGCACAAGACGAATCCGAAGAATCGAAGAACAATCGATAACCGTTGTGCATGCACACGTATACACGAATACACAGAAAATGGTCGTTCAGAGCCGCAGAGATAGTCCGTATAATATATTCAAGAGAGGACGTAGAAAAGCGCATAACTGTTTCGTCCACGACTAGTTCCCCCTCGGGGAAAACGCATGCCCTCCGATCGAGATTTATGTCCGGCGTGCGGGCAAATTATTAATTACCGTTCCCGGACACACGCCATCACTTTTCATTAAAGACTGCTAACTGTAAATGAAGCTGGAAAGTTCTCAACTTATTATTACCGTCATTATTATTGTTAGCAATCCCATCGGGAATTATACGTTCAATTACCAAACATGAAATTACGAGCGTATCTGCACGGTCATTGTTGAAAAATGTTAAAGTCGAGTTGACATTTACGAAAAGAAGGACGCGACGACCTTCGAGCTGTGGCTAGCTAAAAAGAGCGGTGTGGTGAAAGTGTGGAATGACTGTAATCTGTTTGATTGCCCACAATCGTTGCTATTTGTGGATATGAAAGCAGGATTCAGCAAATGTAGATATGGGCGTGCTAATGTGTTGATGATGCGAAAATTGTTAATCGCAGAATGACTCACGGCTAGATAGAAAAAATTTGATCTTCCCATCCTTTCGCTGATCCTTTCATATACCAGAATAAATTAAAGTTGCGACGATTTAGGTAATATAAAATATAATATTTTGGAAATATCTATTTATCTACTTTCTTTTCTTTTCTCGTATATAGTTAATGTATAATTTATTGTAATGCGTATATTTTAGTTTTTAACAAATATTATTGTATTATTGTTTATGCCAAACAATTATTTGTCAACAATATGAAGAGAAACCATGGTTTTCAATTCTTCCCTAATTATGTTTAGGCTTCGTTAATTAATATATTTAGTACCAAATGGTGATGTGGCCATCGTAGTACTTTCCCTATATTTTACTCGAAAACTATAAGGATTTCGCAAAAAGCTATTCCTAATAATTTGTTCATTTAAATTCTCTACAATTATTTGTCATACAAATTTCAAATAACCATTAGGAAAAATGTCAAAATTTTCAATTTTTATATTTTTTAAAGAATTTTACGAAAAATATATTTTAATAAAACTTGTTCAGTTCTTCATTCCCTTTAACTTTTGTTTGATAAGTTTTGTAAAAAAAAATTATTAAAAAAATATCGAAAAAAAACAAAAAAAGACCTTGAGTAAACATCCACTTCCGGTTTATGAATGTTTACTAAAAACTTGTCAGTTCCAGTTTTGAACGATGAAACCTTAAGTCTAAAGTTTCATTTCTATAGGATCTTTCGTTTTCTTTTGTAATTTAAAATGAGGGTTAGTCCGGCCATTTATGCTATTTTTTAGTATTAAATCAGATTTCGAGCTTTGTAAACATTAAATTTTCTATACATAGAATTTTCTTAACTTATTAAATCACCTAAAAGTTTAATTTAGCGGTTTCTGGACGTAAATACCTTTTTATCAATGTGTTAGCCTGAATTTTCGAAACATTTAATTTTCTAGATATTGTTTTTTCTAAATATAAAATTTTCCATGTATCGAATCTTCTAAACATTGAATTTAGAAGTTTCTGTGTTTTAATATATTACATTAAATGTATCAAACATCATATTTAGAAATTTTTGTATGTACAATTATTATATATCGTATTTTCTATATATTAAATTTTTAAACATTCAATTTAGTTTTTTCTTTGGGTAAATATTTTTATCAATGTTATAAACTAATTTTCTAAATTGAGAATTTTCTAAACTAAATGTTAAATTTTCGAATTAATACATCTAATTTTTTGAGTATTGAATTGTCTAAATAAAGTACATCAAATTTCCTGCACATAAACATTTATAAGTATTTAATTTTCTAAGCAGAGAATTCTCTATCCATTGAATTTTCTGAACAATTTCTTTTATTTATATAAATATAGATGTTTATGAAATGTTTTTTATACAAATAATTTTTGATACATTCAATCTTCTATATGCCAATTTTTCTAAACATACACTTTTTTAGTATTGAATTTTCTAGAAAGAGAATTTTCTTTACGTTTTTTTTATAAATATAAACTTTGTATTGAATTTTGTAAACATGTAATTTTCTATACATCGAAAGCATTCATATTTTTAGTATTAAATTTTTTTCAACTTCTTTTCTATACATCGAATTTTCTAAACACAAAGTTTTATGAATATTGAATTTTCTCTACATCGAATTTTCTAAATATAAAGGTTTATAAGTTTTTTATAAGACCGGAAAATTCTCTTTACAACAATTTTTTTAAATGTTTTAAACATAAATGTTTATGAATGATGTATAGAAAATTCTATTTAGAATATTCAACTGAATAGAATTTTCTATACATCGAATTTTCTAAAACTCAGGGTTTTTGAATAATGAATTTTCTTAACAAAAAATTATTAGAGTTAGAGTTTGTTTATTTCCAAGCAGAATATTTACATTCATGGGTTAGTCATAAGTATAAATATACATTTTTTGGGCATTAAAATTTCTAAATAGAGAATTTTCTAAACATCGAATTTTCTAATTTTTTTTATAATTGTCGAATTTTTTAAACAAAAATTTTTCTGTACATTGAATTTTCTAATCAAAGAATTTTATATAGAAAGAATTCTTTAACCATTGAATATTTTAATAATAATTTTCTAAACATCGAAATGCCTAAAAAAAGAATTATCTGTACATCTAATTTTCTAAACATAAATATTTTTGAGTATTGATTTTTCTAAACGAAAAATTTTCTAAACAAAGAATTTTTTATATAACGAATTTTCTAAACAAAGAATTTTTTACACATTGATTTTTTTAAAAATTTTTTTTTGAGTAATGAATTTTCTAAACAAAGAATTTTCAATACATCTAATTATCCAAACAAAAATTTTCTATACATAAAATTTTCTAAACAAAGAATTTTCCCTACATCGTATTTTGTAAACAAAATTTTTATAAGTATTGAATTTTCGAAACAAACAAAAAATTTATACATCGAATTTTCTAAATAAAGAATTTTCTGTACATCGAATTTTCTAAACAAGGAACATATTTTTTTGAGTATTGAATTTTCTAAACAAATAATTTTATATACATCGAATTTTCTAAATAAAAAAATTTCTATACATCGAATTTTCTAAACATCATTTTTTTTGAGTAATGAATTTTCTAAACAAAGAATTTTCAATACATCTAATTATCCAAACAAAAATTTTCTATACATAAAATTTTCTAAACAAAGAATTTTCCCTACATCGTATTTTGTAAACAAAATTTTTATGAGTATTGAATTTTCGAAACAAACAAAAAATTTATACATCGAATTTTCTAAATAAAGAATTTTCTGTACATCGAATTTTCTAAACAAGGAACATATTTTTTTGAGTATTGAATTTTCTAAACAAATAATTTTCTATACATCGAATTTTCTAAATAAAAAAAATTCTAGACATCGAATTTTCTAAACAAAGAAATTTCTATACATCGAATTTTTTTATAAATAATATTTTATACATCAAAATTTCTAAGCAAATATTTTCTATACGTTGAATTTTCTAAACATAAATTTCTATAAGAATTGAATTGAGGTTTACGACAAACAGCTATTCCTAATAATTTGTTCACTTTCAAATTCTCTACAATTATTTGTAATATAAATTTCATATAACTCCTGTAGTTTAGCAATAGGAAAAAAATTTCAACATTTTTAATTTTTAAATTTTTTCTCGCACGTTAAGAACTTTTTGAAAAATGTTCAAATAAAACTTATTCAGTTTCTCGTTCCCTATAACTTCTGTTTGAAATGTTTAGTAAAAATTTTCATATTTAAAAAAAAATATTGGAAAAAACAAAAAAACGCCTCAAGCAAATGGTGATGTGGCAAAAATGCTATTCTTGATCATTTTTTAACTTGTAAATTCTCTACAATTATATGTTATATAAATTTCATGTAACTTAAATAATTTATTAGCAATTGGCAAAAAATATCAAAATTTTCATTTTTGATATTATTTTCTCGAAAGTTTTTATGAAAAATATGTTTTAATAAAACTTGTTCAGTTTTTTGTTTAAAAAGTTTTGAAATATTTTTCATATTCCAAAAAATATCAGAAAAAAAACAAAAAAGGGTCTCGAGTAAACATCCACTTCCGGTTTTTGAATGTTTACTAAAAGCTTTTCAGTTCCAGTTTTTAATGATAAAACCTTAGATTTAAAGTTTCATCTCAAACGGATCATTCATTTTTGAGATACAGCGCCCACAGACATTTTCATGCACGAAAACAATACTTCTCCTATATATACTATATAGGGAAAGTAAAAATATTCAATTTAAAGTTAAACAAATAATACACATAATATTAATGATACTGTAGTTTTGTAGCCATCATGTGATTTTCCTCATACTTCTCTCAAAAACTATAAGGTTTGTCTTCATAAATTATTAACTGATTTGATTGTTCTCCGTTTTGTCGTAATAATTATACAGCAGTTCACATTGTTTTTCAATATTTTGCAAAAAGTCTACATTATTTTAATTTAAATAACTTTGCTAAATATTCTACAATTAGGAAAATTTAAAAAAATAGAGTCCATTACTAGAAAGTAGGAAGATGATGTTAATATTATATACTTATTGTATCTTAAAAACACTATAGTAATTAAAAAAAAGAAATGTTTCGAACAATGAGTCTTATTGATACTACAAAACAAATTACTTAGTAGTTTATAAGGTAAGTAAAACACTAGGTTTGTAATTTCACTAATTTAATGTGGAAACTGTTGCAGTTTCGACATTAAATTAGTGAAATTACCAATCTAGTGTTTTATCTACATTATGTTTTATGGAATTTCACCAAGCATCAGCCTCGTCAATTCAATACTTAGTAGTTGCTTCAATAAGTGATTTAGTTTGTAGTTTTTGTAATTTTTTATAAGACGCATTGTTTTTAGATTATTTAATTATTTTCTAAGGGCCTATTAAAGGACTTTAATATAGATAAACATCTTTATTGAAGGTAGTATTACATCAGTACGACATAACAAATTTAATGCTGCGTCTCTCCTTTTATTTTTCTCAAAAATAATAGGTTTTAGAAAGAAATATTTAAATTTAAAAAAAATCATATATAAAAGGAAAGCTTAGGTGTAGGTTAAAATATGCGGATTTTGGGATACAGCACTTTCAAAGACACAGATACATACGCAGTTAAACTTTTTAAAACATTTTTAATTCTATCTAGTTTCTTCAAAGGAGATATTTACTTCTTTCAAAAGTTTACAAAACCTTCTGTACATACCATGAAAATAAAAACTAAAAAACTGGTGCTTCCAAACGCCAAATTATTTTGAGCTTCATATAACTATTTTATTTGAATCTAAAAACGTTATAGAATAGATTATTAATATATATATATTAAATATAAATAATTTCTATCGTAAATTAACTAGTAGTAATCCTAAGGGTATTTATTACAGGATTACAACTTGTTACTTTGCTTATTTTAATATTTCAAAAAGGAGTTATTTTAACAAGTATTTAATTACGGCTCACTTAAACCGTGGTGAAACATTTTTGAAATATCTTGATTAGAAATTAAAAACACTTGGTTTGTTTCACAGAAAATTTATTCTTTCTTCTTCGAATCTACAATATGTCATTATCAAGGAATAATGAATGATGTACAAAAGGTTACACTGGTACTCAGGTAATAAGAGAGGGAATAAAGATAAATAAGGTCATACATAGCGGTAAACAAATAATTAACAATATTGAATATTTAATTTCTAATCAAGAGATTTGTTTTGTTTGTAAAATTTATGACGAAAAGTAAGAAATGATATGTTTGGGTAAAATTTTATTTAATACTCCTTTATTATGAATAATATTGAAGTCTAGGTTTTATGTTTAAAATGTCGGGTGAGTGCAGGGGAAGGCAAGGAAAACCTGGGGGTGGTAAGAGAGAAATGTGACCTATGGAATGCGTGCATGAGACTGATCCTGATGAATGGGGTGGATGTATGGAAGATTAGGAGTGGCAGGGTATGATATGAAGCTATTGGACAAGGTCAGATTTTTGAAGGAAAAATGAAAGAAAAGTGTGAATTCAGGAGTATATGAAGCGAAAGAAGAAGAATTAATGAGAAGGTGGGCTTGTCAGAAGAGATCATGAAAGAGTGGTTGGAACAAGAGGAGAATGTAGCAAGATGGGTGCATGAAAAGGCGAAGGAGGTGTAAGGAGATGAGGATTTATGGCGAAGAGTGGTTTCATGGGTGCTATACGAACTAGGAGGAACATGGGAGGAGGCCAAGGTACCCGAGGAAAACCGTTTGGGAAGAGACAAAGATGACCTTGGCAAGATTTATGAAGCATGTACAATAAAAGCACCCTTAAAATTAAAATATTATGATAGGAAAGTTATTTAAAAGAACCTTTAATTAATCAAATTATCTTTTTTCAGGTAAGAAAATTTTCAACACTTGTTAGATAGCAGTCGGAAGAAAAAGTTAGAACGGTAAGAATTATAAATTTTTAATAAGTAACATATATTATTACAATTAAAATCATAGAAATAAATTTTTATCAGAAGTAAATATATACTTCAAGAAGCATATTTGTATTCTTCAATTTTTTATTATTCAAAAAAGTTACAAAAGAAAATATCTTACACTGCGTGTACATTATTCACACCTTAAAAAACACTGCTTAATTTTTTCTTTTAATTATAGCGCCCTGATAAAGAGCGAAATATAGGCATACAAAATAAAGGGTATTTGGAGAATTTTTTTTTTGCGATTCATCATCATTTTCGCTTAAGTATATGTATATATATATGTACAAGGTGTTTCTGTAACTCGGGAAATAAAATTAACCACATAAAATAAAATATTATAAGTCTTCAAATAACCAAAAATAAAAAAAATTAACAATTTTTTCTAATTACTTTTAATACCGTTCATGGTAGAAGTTATACAGGGTGTTCCTAAAATTTGTTTGCTCAGAACTTTTCTGTTTGCTCATAAATCTACATCTATTCTTTCTCATTTTAATAGAAAATTTAATTTAGAAACTTTTATCACTCTTTAAAAATTTTGATAACAGTGACCGTTTTTGAGTTAAAAGCAAAAATGTTAGTCTCTGATTTCAATCGTAACAAATAAGAAACGAAAAATTCTCAAAAAAGACTGAGTGGGCCATTACAATTGAAAAACGAATTGATTGTTGTTTTTTTTTCTCCTCGGAAAAATCTAATAATAATAATAATAATAATTTTGGATTGTTATGTAAGCATATTGGAATAAATAAATAATACTAATAATAATCAATTTATTTCATAAAATAGTGTCAATACAAACATAATAAATATATACATATAACACTAAACAGAAAACGTCAAATAAGGGCAACTTAAAGGCATGTTCGGTAAAACTAAAATTCGGCGAGTGAATAAAGTTCTCTTTCAATTAAATACTCTTTAAGAATTTTCCTAAATTTATTTATATTAACTTCTACTTGAAGTGCTCTTTAAGGGTTGATTAAAACCATTTCATTGAACTGTAGTATGGAGATTTTTCATAAATTGCTAATTTATATATTGGAAAATCGTATAAATGTATATTTTTGGTATTGTGAGTTTTTTTTTTCGTGCAATCATTGAATTCATTTCGGGTTTTAAAGTGATAAACAAGTACTTCATAAATATATAGGCTATAAAATGGTAGGATTCCAGCCGATTTAAAATATCCTCTACAGGAATCCATATATTTTAAACCGAGGAGAATCCTCAAAGCCTTTTTTGTATAATAAAGATTCGAGCACTGAATGAGATTCTACCGTAAAATATTATTCCATATCTTAATATGGATTCAAAGTTAGAAAAATATATTGAAATTAATGCTTTAGTATCAAAAATTTTAGCCAAAATTCTTAGTGAATAACAAGTCGAATTTAGCTTATAAGAAAAATTAATACAATGCTCTTTCCAATTCAGGAATTTGTCAATCGTCAATCCTAATATTTTACAGTTATGTTTAAGTACAATGCTCCTAAAATAATTTCATTAGTTTCTAAATTGTGGTTTTTAGCACTGAATATAATTAAATTTGTTTTATCTTTATTTAAAACTAATTTATTTTGTTTCATCCACGATTCTTCTACATTAAATAGTGACTGAGATTTAATTAGTAAATTATTTAATGACTTAACATTCACTAGAATGCTGGTATCATTTGTATAATTTAGGATTAAATTTTCTCTTGTTATGTTAGGGATATCATTAATATAAATTAGCAATAATATTTAATCCATGTATATGTAGGACGGGTGGTAGCCACTATCCCAATTTAAAAAGTCCTACAACGATTTTATTTAAAAAAAAAATATTATAAAAAATACTCTTGTATTTAATAATGCGACGATTTATTATTAATAAATAAAAATTCTATAAATTCTACTGACTGGATGGTGTGTTAGTGGACATCCACCCACCCTACGAATTTAGTTTTATTGCAGATGCTTTAAAAAATTAAAAAGCAATGTTTTGTGTAATTTTCTATATTTTTGTGGGGCGGGTGGGTGCCTACTATACTAACCTACAATCTTTACAACATACAGGACGAATTTTTAGAACGCATATTAATAAATCAGAAAATATTTTTATAATAAAACATGCAACAGCCTTAAGATTATAAAATAGAAAATCTATAACCCCTACTGATTGGAGGGTGTGTTAGAAAACAATCCACCCATCCTACATATATATTTGCATTAACATTCTTGACACACTTCTAGTTTCCAAAAAACACACCTTTTATATTGCGGATGTTTTATAAAGATTAAAATGCAGTGATTTTGATTGAATTTTCATGTTTATGTAGGGTGAGGTGAGGTAAGATTTTATACGGGCATATTTCACTCATTGGAATGTGTATTAAAAGACACCCACCCACCAAAAAATATTAGCCCCAGTTTTATTGCAGATGATTTCAAAAATTAAAAAGTAGTGTTTAGATTAAATTTCTATTATTTTTAGGGTAGGTGGTATTACCCTAACCCACAATTTTTACAACTTAAACATTACAATTTTGGAAGAAATATAAATAAAACAGAAAATATTTTTGTAATAAATAATATATAAGGTTATTAAATAGAAAATCTATAAATCTACGCTTAGGTTATACTGATTGGAGGGTGTGCTAGTGGCTACCCACTTATCCTACAAATATATTTGCATTAGTTTCCTGATAGACGTTTAGTTTTCAAAAAACCACATCACTTTTATTGCAGATGCTTTCAAAAATTAAAAAAGCAATGTTTAATATTAAATTTCTATATTTTTGTAGGGTGGGTCGGTGGCCACTATCCTAACCTTCAATTTTTATAACATATGCGTTAAATTTTTGAAAGGAATATCAATAAAACATATTTTTTTATAATAAATAATGACACAGTTTTAAAATGATTAAATAAAAAATACCCAGCGCCCTACAAATATATTGGCATTTACATTTCTGACACACTTCTAGTTTCCAAAAAAACTCACCTGTTTTACTGCTGATGTTCTTAAATATTAAACTGCATTATTTTGAATTGTATTTCTATGTTTATGTAGGATGTGTGGGAGACCATCATCTAATCCTCCAATTACTAAATTATAAGCAACGGTTATGAAGAAAAATATTACAAAAAAAAACATGTATTTAACCAAAAAAGTTTTCATCGTCTTGTAATTTAATTCAAATAAAAAAACAACTAGCTAAAGAATTCTATAAGAAAATCTTCCCACCACAAATTCAGTTTAAAAAAAAAAACTTATCTTTATCCCTGATACTGTCAACGTCACTGTCATTGACAGTGTACTTTCTAGTTTTATCACTGTTACTGTCACTCTCACTATAACTATCATTGTCACTAAGTAAAAAGTTCATTTTAATTATTTTTTTCCTGGAAAATATCTAAAAATTAATGAAAATTTAACTAATGAGATATTCAAATTTTTCTTTAAACGACATAGGCATGTTGACAGCTAAATTTGTTTATTAATTGTCATAACCCACTCAGATTTTTCCGAGGATTTCTCGTATTTTATTTGTTAGGATTGGAATCAGAGAATAACACTTTTGCTTTTAACTCAAAAACGGCCACAGTTATAAACATTTTCAAAGAGTGATACAAGTTTCTACAATAAATTTTCTATTAAAATGTGGAATAACAAATGTAGATTTACAAGCAAACAATAACGTTCTGAGCAAACAAATTCTAGGAACTGTATCTTGGTTATTTGAAGGCTTTTATAATAACAATTTATTTAATTGTTTTCTAGAAATGAAATTAAATGAATTCTGCAGAAAATAAATACTATCCAAATCTTTTCTTGTCAGAGATTTGATGATATCAGGCCGACATTGAGCGATGTAGCGTGGCGGGAGAGGTGGAAATAGGTAGAGGGAGATTTGACAGTGTAAGACAGTGTTTTACATTTTTCCCAACACGTCGCATTATTTCTCATCCCATTTTTCTACGACTTTTGCCAATTTTGAATTTTGTCGTCAGACACGAATACAAAAAAAATTCTGATAAAACTCTCTTATTTATCCCCCTACCCCCTAGGGAGTTGAGGGTAGTGGGTCGAGTTTTGTATCATTAGATGCTCCCCTTATATGAATATATATTTTTACTTTCCCTATATGAAATATAGGGAAAGTATTGTGATCGTGATTTTTTTTTGAAAATTTTTTTTGCGGAAATATCCGTTTTGAGGTCCCCTGAGTCCATTAAACTAATTTCTGGAAAAAAAAATGTGTCTGTGTGTGTGTCTGTCTGTCCGTGGGTGCTTTATCTCAAAAACGAATTATTTGTTTGAGATGAAACTTTAAACTTAAGGTTTTATCATTAAAAACTGGAACTGAAAAGCTTTTGGTGAACGTTTATAAACCGGAAGTGGATGTTTACTCGAGGCGCTTTTTTGTTTTTTTCCGATATTTTTCTAAATATGAAAAATATTATACAAAACTTTTCAAACAAAAGTTAGAGGAAATAAGAAAATAAACAAGTTTTATTAAAACATTTTTTTCATAAAATTTTTAAATTTCGAAAAAAAAAATTGAAAATTATGATATTTTTTGACAATTACTAATAAAGTATTGGAGTTACATGCAATTTATATAACACATAAATGTAGAGAATTTAAAAATGAACAAATTATTAAGAATAGCATTTTTGCATAAACCTCATAGTTTTCGAGAAAAATATAGGGAAAGTACTATGATGGCCACATCACCATTTTTTTATTCGATGTGTAGTTTTCGAGATATTTCAATGTCTTCGCTTAAATTGAACACCCTGTATATATATACATTGGCAAAAAATCCATACCAATATAGACGTAAGAAGAAAAAATGATGGAATTTTCTTAGATAATTGTTAGGTGAAGTACACAATTTTTAGAATTTATCTGTTAAAATCTAAAAAAAATGAAATAAGTAGTAAATTGCTATATTACTTACTTATATAGACTGAGATGGCTGGACTATAAGTATGGGAAAGTGTAAACAAAAGTAAAATTTAAAAATAACAAAAAATTTTAAAATAAAATAAAATGAATAATGTCTTGTAAAACTTCTTCATTATACTCGTTACTATTTGTTTGAATTTTCAAAATGTTTTACGAAATCGTGGCAAAAACTCACTCAGAAAAAGTAAAGCAAAACATTGAACAGTAATTGTTAAATAGACTTATACAACATTTTCATAAATATTTAAAATATTTGGCAAATACGTGAGTGAATCAAATAAAAACCAGATTTTAGTAAAAAACAAGTATTTATGAATTATTGTATATAAGATAAAATTAATATGTTTTATTTTTCCCAGAAAAGCGGTAGTTTCTTGATGTCATTAGCGAAGAACGTAGTCGTTCATGTCTTTTCAGAATTATTCACCTCTTAAATTGATTTATTATTTCATATTGTAACTAAACTTATTTTAAAAACTTCGTCGAAATTATGAACTTTATATAAATTTTGTTCTGTTTTTTGTTTGAAAATTCGGAGAAAATTAACACATTTATAAAATATAAAACTATAAAGCACATTATATCCGCTAAATCATTTTACTATGAACAGAAGCTTTCCAGCGCTGAACCAGAATCGTATATAGTGTCCTCAAAGCAAATATTCCAGGTAAAACTATATATTCATTATAAAACTATAATAACACTTGTTTGTCGCTGCTTTTTACTGGAAAATTAAAATGTAATTATTTTTTTTCCTGTACTACGCAATTTATTATTCCTTTTGCACATGTAAACATTATGTAAATCCAAGAGTCTCTTCGTTATTTTTTATGTATATTTTATTTTACTATATTATCTTTAAGATGATGGGGAATAATATCTTTATTGAGACAATCATATATACAATTATATAAAAAAACAGACATATGAGTATAAAATATGTTTTATTCCGTCCGTTCGATCTGTGAGATTTGACTAAAGAAACTATTAAATTTTCTACCAAAAAGTGTCTTTGGCAAACATTTTATCAAATTATCTTTCTTTAAATTTGCGAAGAGTTAAAGAACTTGTGGTAAAAAATAGTCTACTACGTGTGAGCTTATTAGTTTTTTTTTTCAGTTGCATTTATAAATATAAAAATGTATTTATACTTATCTATATAAAAGTTATAGTTATTCTCAACTGTATTAAATTACTTATCTTTTCTTATAATAATACTTTCAAAATTATATAATTCTAGTAGTCTTTAAATGAATCAAACTTTATACAACAATGTCTTTGACAATAATAGAATTAAAAATACAGAAAACATAGTATTATGATAGCCACATCTTTATTTTAATGTTAATCTAGTAAGAATAAAATCGTAGCTAGAATGATTTTCAAAAATATTTTGTTTTTAGATAAAAGTAAGATGTTTGAAGTTCAAAAGGTAGTTGGGTATCAGGGCGCTCTCAATTTAATTGCATACGAGTATTTTGAAATAATAATCCTATTTAATTATACCAATTAATCGTATGAAGTACAACGTTTAAAACCATTCGCATTACTCAGGAACTTTATCGAATGATAAATGAAACTTACTTACTTACCTTGTAAGGTTGAAACTTTAGTTACGAAATAAATTCCGTGTGTGATATTAACAAAGTAAGTTTTATTTATTTGATAAAGTTCCTGATTCAATATGTATCACAAAGTTATGGCTTCAAGCATCCAACATTCGCATTACTACTTAGAATATGCATTGACCTTCTAGATCCCACTGGAACTACTTATTTTCAAAAAACTATGTTTAATATAAAGCAATATGTAAGATGATTAATCGAAATTAATATAAATTAATCATTATTTGACACAGCAAAAAATGATAAACAACTAATTATTTGGCAATAAACAAGTTTTTAGGGTGATTTTACGAAGTCTCTTCTAATATAGACATATGTACAATACTCAATACATGGCATCATTTTGTCTGTCAAAGTATTGATTTATTTTTAACCAAAATTATGGTTGCTTTTCTCTAATTTTATCACAAGAAATAAACAAGAGTTTATTTTTTGACCATTGTATAATATGCCTTAGGGTACGAACAGAGTGCGAGCGTCTGGCGGTGCGATGTGCGCGGCTTCGTTTTTTTAAGACGTACTTACGCTCCGTGGCACTCTGGACGACTCAGGACGCCATCATGCGTTAGCACGTGTTTAACATGAAGGCCGCACGCACCCGCACCGCCAGACGCTCGCACTCTGTCCGTACCCTTAGTAATATCAAATATTTAGTTAATTCCATTTTTAATGCGGTAGATACTTTATTCACTGCACTCTTAATTAAATGGAACATGTGTTCTAATTTAAAATTACTTAATCTTAATTCCGTTTTTTGTATTTTATAATTTTTTAGAAATAAAAGATAGTTTGGTTGTACTCGTATAAATAAGTTTTCTAATTTCAATGTTTGTATAAAATGTTTGTCACTTAAGAAAATATTAAATATTCATAACTATAATTATAGTTTGGATTATTTCATGTTTACCTTTATCACACTTATAATTTACTCAGAATATTGAAACTGCATTTTCCTCTTTATTTATTTGCTAATTTAAAACTAAAAGGTTTTTTTTAATATTAAAAAAATCTTTATATTTCATGAATAATTTTCTCACTTATCTCTCAACATTATGAAATAATAGGTAGATAATAATAAAGAATTGCTAAATACTTGGTTTCACTGATTTTGTGTATTTGCTCAACTAAATTTGCTTTTTTCAGAATTGTCAAGTGTTTAACAATTCATTACATATTAAAGTCTTTATAATTTGATTTTTTTTAAATATAAATTGAATAGAATTTTAATACTAAGTTGAAACGGCATACAATTTACATTACTATCGGATAAATTTCAGTCATTTTCCGCCTAATCGCTTGACATAGTTCCACACTATCGATTTGAAACGGAGCCTTTATTAACCAGAGGACTTACATTTACACATGTGTGGAATGACGGATGACGCCGTTTTATATTTAATCAAGCCGAATGGGCGAGGAGAAAAATGGGACGAACCGGAAGTGGCACTCGTGTACCTGCCTTATCCGGCCGCCGGCATTTTTCATCGTACATTTTCCGGAGATTTCCGCGATACCGTCGACTTTTTCTCTCGTGGAATGGAGATTGCGGCCATTTCCTTTATTTATTTAACGCTCCTCCTTGATACAATGACCGACCGCCCGAAGTCGACGACAAAAGACGCTCGTTATCGGGAAATTGCTCCTTAACTTCCCGCCAGACATGGATTAATGAGAAAAGAGGGAAAAAGTATCATACAAGCAAGAAAATTCTGATTGCACGGCATAATTTATCGCTTTCATCGGATATCAGTTGTTTCATATAATGTTGGAATTACGTGAAGGATGGGAATGAATTGTATCCGACCGACTGCGTCAAATTATATGATAATTACAGTATTCGTCTATAACCAATTAATACTGATGATCTTACACAATGTATGCATATTTAATTAGTTTAAAACAAATGCATTTAATTAATTTTTGTTAACATTTTACAATATCTATATCAGTTTTCTAATAAGGATGCAGCACTATTCAAATTGACATATGTTCACAAACTCTTGTATGGAGCAGCGCCATTACATAACTAAACGGGTACGTTTCAATCGTGACGCGTCTTCTGCGCTTTTTCAGTTTTGCTCCGTTGAAATATCTTCTTTTTTCACTTAACCACCAGTAAATCGGCCTCGGGGTCATCATAAAGCAAAGTGTCTTAGCTAGATGTTTAATGCTGGATGCTTAATTGCCTCCACAGAGAATATCCAACCAACCCGATTTGGATGGTAATAAAATTCACGCGCCGTGACTAAAACTATATGTAAAACTGAAAACCCTTATTAAATTCTTCCCAATTACCCGTTCGCATTTTATGGAAAATAAGAAGAATAACATTCTTAAAGCCTTTCTAATTATGAACATATGACCAAATTTTAATTTGGCCTTCCGAGTAATTGACGTCCAATTAACGTGCAGACAATTGAATAACGGTATTTACCTGAAAATGACGGTCCAATGTCCTCCCATCACTTAACATAGCGATAATTATTCAAATTGATGACGCACGTTGCTCTGTTGCGACATGCCATTTTCCCAGAGTCCGTTTTCGGAGAACGAAGGCCGCACCACGAACATTATAATGTTGTGTAATTTGCGTGGGTTCAAAAATCCATTGTAAATATATTTCTTGTCGCCTTACATATTTATTTTATAATTTTTCATACACAGTTTTCAAGTATAATTAGATGGTATAAACTAATTTTGATAATTATGAGAATTACTTATTTTACTGTGCTTTGTAAGTATTCAAATAATATTTCTTTCCCTTTTACTATAATCACTTTAAGAAATAAATGATGTCTCTGCCCTCAGTTGACAAATGACATAATAGATAATGTAAAAATACTAAAACATTTCATAAATCTACAACAATGAGTCTTACTAAGACTGCAAAATAAATTACTTATTGAAACTAAGAAAAGATTAATCATTTTTAGTTTATTTAACAGAAATTAATATATTCAAACTAGTGATGCTTTCATAGATGTGCTATTTGTAACACGAAAATTACGTTTGTATCATTCAATGTCTATTGTCTATTGTAGTCTGTAGTAAGACTTATTGTTGAAGATTTACGAAATGTGTTCGTATTTTTAAATTATTACTTAATTTTCTACAACGAACTAAAGAACTTTAATATAAAATGAATTGACATAACATCTAGTAAATCCAGTATATATTGTAAAAGTGTATTGTTACCTCTTCTCTAAGAGAAATATGATGATAATGATGGATATAAATAATTAAATGACAAATGACAGAAAACAGATGGTAAATGACAGTTGGCAAATAGTATTTAATTGCCACTTTTAGATATAGATGAAGTTCTTGCTCTTTACCGATAGCAAACAACAAATAAGTAAATGAGAGTTATCAGATGACAGTGGATGAATCTCCTAAAAAATATCATAAAGATAACGTATGACAAAAGAACAAACAATAAATGACATATGACAGTTAATAGATGGCAGATGGTAAATGACAGATAACAAATAGTATTTGTTTACCTTTCAATATTATCACTTTTCGAAATAAATCAAACGATATCACTAACGTTAAATGACAGATGATAGTAAATAAGTGACAGATAATAGATGCCAGACGCAGTAGAAAAATAATAAATGACCCATGAAAGTAAACCGTTTGTAGAGGGAACATTTTCGTTTATAATCCCATTTGGAAACAAAATAATGTTTTTGTCATCTTCAGTTATCAAATTACAATAGATAAATGGTAGATGATATTTAACAGATGTTGATTATGATGTCAGATGGTAGTTTATAAATGGCAATTAATGAATGACAAATGAAATACACGATATGTGTAGCTGTTTATTGTTACATAATTTTCTAGAAATATATCATAAAACTGACGGACAGTAAATCACAAAAACGACACATGACAAATGAGAGTATTTAACAGGCAGAGTTAAATAAACATGCTGACCGATGTCAAGTGATAGTTGACAAATGACAGATAACAGATGTCAGATTAAATAAAATATATTGTTGTTGTTTATTGCTACTGAATATCCTAGAAAACAAAAATTTGAGAATAAAAAGTGGCATTTCTGTTCCTTCTGGCCCATCTATCAATAGCAAATTATAAACAACAAATAAGTAACAGATGTCAGATGACAGTTATAAATGACAGATGACAGATTATAGATAAAAAATGATATATTGTAGTAGAGTATAGTTAGCTACGTTCCTGTAAAATATGATACATATGGCAAATGGCAATTAATAAACGACTAATTACATATAGTTAACACATTTATTTATATTTTATTGATGATAATAAAATTTATAAACAACAAACAAAAAATAATAAATGAGAGTAGATAAGTAACATATATCAGATGGGAGTTTGACAAATGACAGATAACAAATGGAATGCGAAATGTGACATGTAATAATAGTTTATTGTTATCTATGGTCCTAGAAAGTTATCAGACAAATCTAATTTTGCAAATAACAGGAGCGACAAATGACAACAGACTGCAGATGGATATTGTGAAATTATAGACAACAGATAATATTTGCTGTAAATTTAGTAGTTATCACCTTTACCAGTAACAAATTACATATGATAAATGAGAGATGACAGTAAACTGATGGCAGATGGTGAATGTTGACAATAAATAATTAGTATTTTTATAGAAATAAATGAAGTACTTGTATTTGTACTAATAAAAACAATTTACCTAATGAATTTGTTGTTATTGAAGTAGAATTCTCAAATTGAACATGTTTTTTATTTATATAGCAATTATGAGCATTCTATTGATATGAATAAGTATTAACATTTATACTTTGGTCATTAATTAATAACTTTATAAATTATTTTCATCAAAGGAGTAATCCATCTCTCAAATTGTTTATTTTTCTTTTAATTATTCCAAATTTACGTATAATCCGCTATAAAAAAACATAAGGTTAAATTTATTTCACGTATGATGATTACGTATGCAATATCTTCGTTTATAAGTGCATTTCATGATATTTAAAATATCCACCAACTCGTCTGGTATTAAAAGAATACACCGCGTTGCGCATAAAACAATATCAGTAGTCCACATTTTTATATCCATAAAGACGCTCATTTGTAAATGTTGTAACAGGATTGATTGGGTATTTATATTTATGCAATTTAATTGTGCCATATATTTTAGCGGGTATGAACCCTTAATGTATCAAATAATGTTTATCCTTTGATTTAAATAGAAATTCAGTCTGATTTAGACCTTCTCTAATTTGTTGTTGGAATTTCGTAGTTGGATCTATTCTTAAAAGTTTGCTTGAGTTTGTTGTAAACAACTCAATAACCTTGTTAATATATTCCTGTTCTTTTGCAATTACTGTGTTTTCCTTGTCTGCTTTAGTGAAAATTATGTTATTTACTTCTGATTTTTGTTTAATTCTTTTTATGATATTGATATTATTATTGGGTTTTGGAGAGAGGTGATTATCATATCATTTTTAATTAATTTTGAAAGTAAATGTTTATCGCTTATATCTGAATTTGTTTTTGATGAAACCAATTCCGATTCAATTGCTATAGTTTCTTTTTGGTTTTTATAAGTTATATTTTAATCCTTTTTCTGATAATTTAACAACAAGGTGATTTAAATTGCAGCTAGATACGTTTATGGATCTATCAATATTGATTAATCGTTCCAATTTTTTATTTATAATTCTGTATTTATCCTTTGTATCTTGGTTAACTTTCTTTCTTATTAATTACTGTAAAAGGTCAAATTCAACGTTGTGGAATCTAGGTATTAGCTCAGTGTGACATGCCTCTAACAATGTAGAAAGGTCATCTCTCCGAATATTTTTCTTAGGATTAGACGAGAGGCTTTTTTGCGATCAGGGGAAATATTTTTAACAGAATATTCTAATCGCTTATAATATCGTCGGTTTTTGGTGGAAAGGGATTAAATTTTAACAATTACATCAGTTGTGCACTAATTTGTAATAATAGTGGTCACAGTTATTATTTACTATTTTTTTTTTTAGAGATTTAAGACTTAAAATTAATTTATTAATTGTGATATGAGCGCTGGTCTATAATTTCCATTAATCTCATATTTCTTTAGGTTTTTACTATATTTAATATGTCTTGTATTTGATTTGTTGGCGTGTTTCTATACATTTGTATCTCTTCGTGTTCAAAAATTAATATCCGTTTACCTCTTCTGTAAAATATTACAAAATTTCATCATCATGAAAAAATGCAGAGTTTAAGTTCTTCACTGTAATTTATTTAAGTATACATGTTAGGTCCCTTCTACTTTATCATGAGATTTTTACAATAATTACATATATAATGTACAATTAAGCATTAATGTAAATATATTATTTGTTACAGAGGGATTTACAATATTAATTGTAAAATCAATTACACCTAATATTGTAAATCGCTCTGTAACAAATAATAATAAATTAAGATATTTGTCTCTTTGTAAATCTATATTATTTCCTTAAATACATAAAGATAATTTAAAATGAGGATAGGATCCTTAAGATGAGTATGTTCTCTAAAATTATTTTTTAATAATGAATTATTATACGAAACTTAAGTTTTGTTTCTAAATATTTATATATTATATCACATAACTCTAAACGCAAGAGTTTAATGGTATGATTAATTTGAAGATTGATTTTATTGCAAATTTACGGAGCTACAAGAGTTTTGAAAATTATGTACAACAATATGTATTGTAATACACATTAGTCAAATGAAAGAATACTTTTGTTAAACCAATATTTAAATCTGGCCAGCATAACTCAAAAATGAATGAAATATAATAGCCGTATTTCTTCTTGAATTTGCCTTGGATTTTTTGCATAATGATTTTTTCTGAGCAAGCAAGCAAGCCAACTTTAACCCCCAACCCACCCTACATATACATAATAACTTTAATTGCTAATCGTTAATAATTTTTCTGCTTAAAAACAATCAAATCCTTTATGAAATAAACAATAAAACTAAATCAAAATTTATGTTTAAATATAAATGACTTTCTATAGATAATATTATTTAATTTAGATTTAAAGTCTGTCCACCCATCATGCATCAAAATTTTACTAGTTTACTCACTAAAAAAATTTACCTCTTTAATTCCTCCTTTATTCAAAAAGTTTTGTAATTAATTTCATTGGATACAACGAGACGATAAGGAATTAATGTTTATATGTATATGAAGGGTGGGTGGGTGCCATCTATTCCACACTCGAGTCAGTAAAACATCAACAAAATTATATTATATTTGAAAAATTTGTTTGAATAAATATATTAAATTTTGCAATAATGTTACGTTTATTTACGTTTTACAACTTTTAAATAAAACCCTGGCGTATGTTTTACTAATTGGAAGATGGGTTAGAGGCCAAACACCCATCCACCCTACATATACAAATTGTTGATGATTTTGCTGCTTACAAAACAATAAAACTCTTTATGTAATAAAATATAAATATAAATTTAAATATAAATGACTTTTTCGGGCCAATCTTATTTAAACTTGATTTAAAGTATTTTCACGAATCATGTATATATTTTTATAAATTTATATGTGTGGCCTCTAGTCAGTAAAACATATAAAACATAATCAAAAATTATTTGAAGTATTTGTATGAACACATCAATTAAAAAACACAATTATTTTGTGCTTGTTTACATTTTACAACTTTTAACTAAAACCCTCGCTTTAGGTTTACTGATTAAAGGGTGGACAGAGGCCACACACCCACCCTACATATACATGATAACTTTAATTTCTAATCGTTGATGATTTTGCTCCTAAAAACAATTAAACCCTTTATTTGAGAAAAAATAAAACAAAATCGAAATTCAAGTTCAAATATAAATGGCTTTCTATAGCTAAACTTAGCTAAACTAATTTAAATTTAAAGTCTGCCCACTTATCATGCAACAAATTTTTATTAATTTACTAACTCATTTTTTTTTCCTTTTTAATTTTTCTTTTATTCAAAAAGTTTTTTTATTAATTTTATTGGAAACCGCGAGACGGTAATGAATTAAAGTTTATATGTATATGTATGTATTTCCTATGTTTCTCGATTGTTTTTTAGAAAAACCTTTCTGTTTGATCGTATATACTTTTGTGCACCAATAATTAAACTCCTCAATGTTTTTATTTATATGATTTATCTTTTTTTTATCAATTAAGTATATAAATAAACATTTTTTGTCTAGCCAATTTACAGCCAATAATCCTTTTGCAGACTCTATTGTCCTATCTTCAACTTTCTGGTAACTAATTCCTTCAGCATATTTTTTTCTATTCGATTGCACTGTTCCGATAATATTGATATTTTTTCATCATCATTATTAGCAAATTACAAGTACCGAGACGATAATAGAAATCATGATAATGGAATTATTTCTCAAAATATTGGGATTTCAATTGATCTACGTTGTGACCAATAGCTTTCAATTGTCATATTTTCACTTGGGACCATAATTTACTCGAAGCAAACAAAATGCTTTAATTTCATCGGAATTAGTAATTTTCGGTTTATGATCAAATTTCTTAATGAAATAATAATAATAATAATAACAAATTGATTTATTTGTTTATAATGATAGTTATAATAATACAAACAATATTAAATTTCTAAATAAAGATACATACAAAAAACACAGAAAACAGAAAACTCAGTTCTAATTATCATTAACAAATCCTAAGGTGGAATTCAGTTTAAGGGAAAACCCTAAACTGCTCTGCCATCCAAACCTTCTAATTTATAAAACATAAAACAAATGTAGGTAAAAGGGAAAAAAACAAAGAGAAATATTGAATTTTAAATTTTCTTCATTTTCGATTATTTCTTGATGATGTCAACTAGTTTCTGTCAGGATATTATAAAATAAATAGGTCAAACTGCTGCTTCATACTTGAGTATTTATTTGTGGCTAAGAACATAAAACAATAAATACAACAGAACAAAATTGACACTCGATATATTTTCACAGTTTCTGATGCTTACATCGTAACTAAGTTTATCATAAACTATGTCTACCTTCGTGTTTTCATTTCCTAATCTCTCCAAAACTTGTGGATTTATTCCAGATACTATTAAGAAATGATATATAGTGGCGTTATTATCTAAATCTGCCCAAACCCAGTTTCACGTTCTTCAATACTGCTAATCAGACTAACATGTCTCCGGTTAGGCAGTAAATCGCTAGAATTACTGTCCAAAAGTGAATTATTTATTATCATCGACGACACCTACATCACAATCACTAACATCATCATTTGTTGTTGAAATGTGTCACGTATGTTGCTCGCTATTGCCCGGCATGGTATATGTGCAGCATTATGAGCCACACACTTCAAGGGGTTAATGCAGAGAATACAAACTTTTGATTAAGAAGGAAATAAAGAGAGGTAAAAAAAATAAAATTATCATTAGATATTAATTATATTAAAATCTTCTATGGTCTTTTGGTAACCCTATCAATTAGTCTATAATTGCCAGAGGAAACAAAATATTGTCCATTAATTTATTATTATTTAGTTTGCTATGTAATACAATTTTTAAATGCAAAAAAGATAACTCGTAACAATTATGAATAATAAAACAAATTTGCGAAAATGATTTATTTAACGGTAGAAGAACAATCAATAATAAGAAATATGCTGGACGTCCAACAGCTACCGCTGAGAAACAAACTCAGTTAGCAAAATTAACGCTTCACTTTCGACAAACTTCATATCAAATTTGATTATCTTTTCCGATCTGTTCTGTACGACATTATCACCAAGTTTATTACGCAAATATTTTTGCCAGGTAAGTTGCAAGAATGATGACTCCGGAACGCAAGACGAAATTCATGGCTAATTCCCTCTCTCTCTCTTTTGGAGTACGGCATTCTTAGACTCCATTATGACAGGCGATATAAAATGAGCCTTGCATTACCTATCAAATAGTTAGCGACAATCTCTGAGTAGAATTATGATCACGGACTAATACAATCCAGTAAACTTAAGCGGGCAGTTTTCACTTTTCTTTGTAGAATCTATGCCGAGCATAAATGTAAATAAATAGTAAATGCTGAACGCTCAATCGTAGAGTATGTTTATTTTACGGAAATGTCTGTTCACTTTCTGATTCACCTCAATACAAAACGTTTTAATTTTCAGAAAGAAAACGTATGCAAACAGATGACAACATTAAAGACATAGTCAATGGTTTTCATTAGACATATTCTTAAAATGTTTTGGATAGTTTCTTCAATATAATAAATATAACCGTGTATTTATATTATATTAGTTAATACTTAAATTTTCGTCGAAATAGAACACAATTCTAATTCATCTACTCACCTGCTTCCCTCATAAAAATATTTTAGAACTCTTACTTTTGAATACACTTGCTGTTCTTTTTCTTCTGTAATCAATTTAGTTTTCAAATATATCAAAAATATGTTCGATGGTTTGTCTCAGGGTTTACAATTTCATATATACTAAAGTACTTTCTGCAGAAGGATTATTAATGAATGATATAGTGTAAGATTCATTTTTTAATTAATTCCCCATTGTTATACAGAGATGGAGAAACTAATATAAATGTTATAACAACAAACAAAATGAAAGTGTTCTATTATAAAACTTCAAAAAAGAGAGAAGGATATTCGGATTTTAGATTTTTAGGATCAGTTCACTAATGCAAAACTATTATTATTGTTATTTTGATGTATTACTTTCAGCTAAAAATAAAACAATTGCTAAAGACGTAAAGAGAAACGCTAAAAATTCAAAACTAAATAGCCTAGATCCTATATAAAAAAAACGATTCGTTAAGGAAGTGAGGTCAATACACCAAACTATACAAACACCCACATTAAATAAATAAATATGGTTAAGATTCATTTACTGCTATAAAAAAGTATCGTGTACTTATTTGGTCGAATAAATCGGCGATTATGTATTGCGGACGAGCTATTGTTGTCTCTCTTCAAATCCATATTCATCGGTCATTAGGAAGCGATTTAGCGTGAATGAACGCCGTCGTCTCAGGTATAAAGAGGAAGTCGCTGTCATGAATTAACGAATTAAATTGTCTGAATGGGAATAAAGGTAAACACGGATTACCGCAGGAAGTGCATGAACATTAAGTTTAAGCCGAACGAAAAAATACCTATTACGTTACACAAAGATTCGTTAAGTAATGCGAAAACGTGGAGAAATGATTCCGGTAGATAATGAATGACTTTTTTATATTCAAATTATAGGAAACAGCTGACAATTAAAAAGGATTATAATTGTAATTGTCCCTGTAACAAAAAAAGAATATACAGATGGTGAAGAAGTAAACATATGTGAAAGTAAATAAGTAATTGTTGAAGCTTTCACTTCGCGATACGTTTTGATACTTTAAAATAAAAGGAATAACTTTTTAGATAACTTCTTTATGATAATGTTTAATAATATTAATTAGTTTTCTGATCACTAATCATATAATTCGTTATGTGTTCCCTAAGTAGACTAGAAACATGCATTTTTGGATATTGGTCATTGGTATTAAATAACGATGTGATAATGTTGAAAGAAAGACATTCTAAATGTAAATTTTTATACAAATTTATCTTCTCGGTAGTATTATAATGAAAGATTATTTTGCTTTATGCAAACCTGAAAAGTTTAAAACATCAAAGAAAATCCGTTTCTCTGTATTTAATTGCGTCAGAGTGATGAGATCCAAAACAAATCGAAACAAGTTCAGAGTTTATGTTGACTGAGAACAATAATAAGTACTATTATAAGAAAATATATCATTTTATTCAAATCTTTAGCAGCACAGATCAAAAAATATAAGTTCTTTTTGATAAACCATCTTCGACAATGATGTAAAATAAGTAATTAATCACATTAAAAAAATTGTGCCAATATTTGAAGTAAACGAAATATTTAGAATATCATAATTAAATGAAATGTTTACTTTGAAAGAAAACCCTACTATATTATGATATTAAATAAGAATATATAGTAACGGGATTTAATTAATTTAATTTATGCACGTATAATGTACGTCACTGCACTATAAATATTAATCACAACCCGCAACAACATCAAACATCCGTCCTCTAAAAAACAATATTGACAATGTAAACAGGTACGCTGCAACGGCTAAAATACTATAACTATATGTTCTACATGCAGCCTGGAGTAATGTACTAATTAACTGCAGGAAATACGCATAAGAGATTATGCTTATGTTCCATGATATTTTTTTAATCACGCTGTGAAACTGAAATCCGTTTTGTTTACATGTATCGGAATTTATGCGTCGTAAATGGATCCAATATCGATAATTAGTGTCTTTGCAGATTACATTAAATTTGTTTTAAATTTCAGGGTGTACATAAATTTAAAAAATTTAAACATGCTAATTAATTTAAAAAAAAATAGAGAGAATAAAGTTTTCTTGAATGGATACTAATATGGTTGCGATAAATACTCAAATCACACTTATAAGTACACATATTAAATAAATAAATAGATTGGGTTTAATTGCAAAAACACCTTATTTCCTAACATTAAAATACAATTAACAAAAGTAAATTTTTCATGGAATTAACTACACCAACTTAAATATTTTGTATGCTCAATAAAATAAAATAAAAAACATTGCAGTGATTTGCATTTTCTTGGCTCTCAAGATTTTCCACAAGAAAATGTATAAAAGAAGAGATGCAGAATAATAACACTCTACATAATAATAGGAATGATAATGGGGAGAATAAAAAACAAGAGCGTAAGTACAATTTATTAAAATAAGAGAATAGAGGGCGAGAAGGTTTATAAACTACACAGTGGAGAATAAAAAGTGACAAGAGGAACACAAAACTTTTGAAAATGTATATCTAGTCTAAATCAAAGGTAGTGGCCAAAATATTAGTCTATAGTTTTCGGATAATAACACCAACAAATCAACAGGGCACTAGGTTATATATATACTCTTACGTTCATAGAAGCAATTGGCCATGAAGACATACTGATAGTAATGCCTTCATTATGTCTTCAGGGCCAATTGGTTCTATGAATGTAAGAGTATGCGAGGAATGAAAATTATACTAATATTAAGCAAATAATTAAAACAGCGAAGTAAATGAAAATCATAAGACTACTGACACTTTTTGAAACTGGAATATTCCTCAAATCATATAAAAATCCGCAGACTTATTACAATTTATAAGTCTTTATAAAAACAATATATCGTTTACTTTACATCCTTAGTATACAGTCTCAAGTAATCGACAAAGCATTAGTGACGAAACTATTAATAAATATTAATTAATAATTTGCATATATTAATGACAACCAGCACGGATTTCTCGTGGGTAAATTAATGACAACATCCAGCAAGGATCTTTTAGAAAAAATCAACATAAAAATTTGATTACTTGGATTGTTCTTTGATCTTTCACATTTGATTCTATCGATCCTTAGATTTGTGCAATAAATTGAATGCTATTGGTTTTCAAGTTGTATATACAATTTTAAAGTGTCACTGACAGAAATATATATGCTGAAGTGAAAGTACAATTTTACGCGAGTCACTGTGCGTTTTACTCAATCTGAACTAGTAAGAAAAAATAAATACTATCAAAACAGAACTAACTCGTAAAATAATGTACTACTTAACAACTAGGATAAAACCATAAAAATCCGTATTTTCGATTAATGCCTGACATAACTAGCGGTGAAACATTTTTAGATAATGTTGATTGATTAACATTTTGTTTTGGCCTAAATCTGGCCATGACGCATTAAAAGTATGAAGCTATCGTCCAATTACTCTGCTTCCAGTCTTGGGTAAAACCTTTACAACCATATTAAAAACAAATTAATGCCCCATATATCCCACCATATCCCTCCTTACCAATTTGGTTTCCTAAACATCGTTCCACTTCTTTACCACTTTCAATCCTTACCTCAAACTGCCAAATGGCACAATTCGAACGCCAGAAATCAAATCAGAATTCTATTAGACACACAAAAAGCTTTTGACTCAGTCTGGCATCGGGTTCTGCTATTTAAATGTAACTCCTTAAAGATCCCACTCCACCTTCTTAACCTAATAGGCAACTATCCATCAGACTCCAACAAGTTAGAATCCGTAACAACCTATGACGTGCATTTATTCCCCAACAAGGTGCCCCTCAAGGCTCTCCTCTATCACCAATTCTTTATAATATCTTTGTTCATGATATTTGAAACCCTGATCCACATTACCTAAATCCCTTAGCTTACCCGCTCTTGTACGCAGGTGACAACGAATTAGTAATACATGCCCCCACCCTGCACAAGCACCATCCTATTAAATAACGATTCTATTTCACCATCTCCTTATTGCAAATACCTTGGAATAACATTTCACGGCATTTCAGAAGTCTTACAAAAATCAGGGCATAACAACAAAAATAGTTGTTAATATTTACAAAATGATCTGCCGACCTCTTCTTGAATATGTCGCTAGCCTTTTTATTCTTCTGCAAGGTCCTTAAAAATATCCAGGAATCGGAACCATCAGCCCTTCGTACACTAATACCTCCTATACCATTTAACTAACCTAATTCCCATTGATGAACTCCTTACATTCCTCGCTCAAAAATTTGCTACCAACCCACATAACCTAGAGATCCTCAACTATATTCGTATCCCCCGCAATCCCCTTACAACACCCCCATATAAACATCCAGAAATCACAATCAATTCATTACCTCACTTCTCAACGACATTAGTGATCATGACGTTGGAAGAACAACAAACAGTTAACCCAACAAGACATTAGTAATCATGACGTTTGTATGATAGATAATTGCGGGCTGAAAGACAGAGGATCGATAGTCGCTGGACAGAAAACTAGAAGCCAGTGTCTCACATTAGAATTTATTTTATTTATTACAAATATTATATTTTGCCCTTCTTTCTGTAAATAAAGATGTTTAGTACCAAAAATATTGCTAAATACATAACTGTTATCGGTTCAGATAAACAATTAAAGTTAAAAATGACAAAGATTTTAATATGACATTAAAAATGATCTTAACCACTCTAAAATGTTTATGATAAAATCCAGCTTCTTAATTATTACTATGTTTTTTTTACTGATTAAAACTTTTATGGAAATGTGGTTTAAGTTAGATAAAATTATTAACGGCGCTTAACAAAATTTGCTTAAAAACATCGCTGTATATTTATTACCATAAAATCTATATTATCTACTCTTAAACCGATTTTCATTTCTGAAGTTCTTTAGTCTGCTAGTTAATTTATCTCCAGTCGTTCAGAATTATTTTGATTAGTTTGTGATGTAAGTCATTTTTATAATATGCTTCTTTTTATTTAAGAACATCGCCGGTAAAGTAACATTTAAAGAGTTTTTTTTTTTAAACAGCAATAGTGATTATTATTTTTCTTTAAATTATGATCGCTTCCTGTATTTAATCTGTCCATGACCAATATATCCTTGAATATCCACTAGTTGTTGGATAATATAAAGTAGATTGTAGTTTTGGTTTAGTTATTTGAGTTGTACCATGTATATTTGTGTTGTTTAGATTCTTTAACACATGTATTAAAGCAGTAGAGAGGTAGTTGATTAGAGTCTCTTCTCTATTATTTCTCTCGCCCAGTCCAAGGTTTTTTGTAATCAATATCTCGTTGTTTTTTAATTCCCTATCTTGACATTAAAATATTTGATTACTATTACTAAGTGGCTTTTTCCCTTTTATAAACTTTGGATATTTCTATTGAAAAATTTTCGATCGATTCTTAAATCGATTCGATTCATAAAGGATGTTCCAACAAGAGCGCCGGATTTAAATTTTGGGCTGGCGGAGTGATTGAGCCGTAGTTCTTTGAAAATACGTCTGGAAATACTGTTAATAGTGTGCAATCCGATGGATTTTTTTTCTTCAGGTATATGTGAAGGAAATGGTGTATCTGAATAAGCATGAAACAGTTGAACATTTTAAGAGGAAATACGACGCGTTATTGGTGAAATATTGCCACATTTATGCGAAAACGTTATTCAAAATTTCAACAAAAGAATAAGCCTGTGCCAGTGGTTTTATGGTGGCCATTTGCCTGATGTATTTCACGTTTGATCGAAACTATTTTTCTTTATGTTGAAATAAAAATATTTGCCTAATTAAAATAATAAACCTGTTTTTTTTAATTAATCCGGCGCTCTTGTTGGGACACCCTTTATGATGATGGTTGAATGCATGACTGATCTACCAACTTTATTTTTTTTAAGTTAATTGTAATGTAAATCTTTTTTATAGAGTTTAATATTTAGTGATATCATATAATCATTTTCATCTGCATTGTTTGAATAATTTATAGCTTGACTTGAATGTGATGCGTGTTTCTTCTGTTAATCTAAAATTTCAAAAATTCCAATGATATGAAGAAAAACGTAACCACATAAAATGGGTTAAGTTCATCTTCGAACTCTTTAACATCATTTTAAGTTCCTTGTGTTGTTCCTTGTTGTATGTAGTTGTCAAACGGGTAAAATAAGTTTTGGACATTTTTGCTGTAGTGGTTTTATTTTCGAACCTTTGATATTAAGTGTGAGATTCTTAATAAATGATTTTACTTTTTTAAGATTTATTTGCTTTCAGGTTTAGAGGTTTAGCATTTCAACGAGATACTTGCTTATTTGTTTCATGTAGGCTTAGGGAAAAATATAGAAGAGTTTTAGGTTTAGACAGGAGTAATGAGGATGGGACAGTGGTTTCTCCCGTATGGTGTTGGGAGGTAAACCAAGGCTCGCGTGGGCAGGGGCGCGTCCCTGAAGTAGATGAATCAATTATGGGGATCATAATTAAGTATCTACCCGCTACCCTCTTATTTATGATACTAAACATTTTATGGAGAGAATACTTGCTAGCTAAAGAACGGAGAGTAGGCCTTAGTTGCTTCTACTAAACAATAAGGGAAGAGATCCAAAAAATATACATAAACAGCTACAGGATAGTTGCACTGATGGATTTTATCTATGAAATATGCATGTCAATACTATTAAATGTCGAAAAAAAGTATCTACTGCTTTTACTGAAGACTTATGATAGAGAATTTAAAAAGTAATGAAAACAATAAATTTTAAGTTAAGCATATTAGGAAACTTAATGCAGATTCAGAGTTGTAAAACCTGAAAACTTTCAGAAATAATAATAATAATAAATACAATAAATAATAATAATAATAATAATAAACAAATTTATTCAACTTAGGGTCAATACATGATAAAATTAACAATAATTAAAAATAATTATAATTAAATTAATATCATCCGCTAAATGAATAATTCAATATAGTACAAAGTATAATTAGTATATTCTCATATGGAATAAAATTCCTGTTCTATTAAATATTCTTGTAATTATATTTTCTGTAGTTATACTTTTAATTTCATTTAGTAATTTATTGAACATCTTCAACGTATGTACATTGGTGAACTTTCGAAAAGGGGTATGGTTGTATACATATGCAAGATATTTATGTTTATTTTTAAAATTGAAAATTAAGATTTCGTATATATAAAGTCTATAGAATTTGAGTAGCCTCGTTTTATTAAACATTCCTCTACAAGTTTCATTTTTATTTAAGTTAAGCATAATCATATCGGCACATTTTTGAATAATGAATATATTCTTTGCAGATTTTGAATAACCATAATGTATTATACCCTATCTGATTAAGCTTTCAAAATTTGCCTTAAAAGTTATTATTAATATAATAATATCTTTTTCTTGCTTAAATTCTCGCAAATAATAACAAGATTTATTTTATTTTGAACAAAATTTCTCACAACGATTTGAACAATTTAAGTTGTCGTTCTGAATTTGGAATTCTACATCATCCAATTTTATATTATTCAATAAATTCTGTTTATTTTTTGTTCTGAAAGATATGACATTCGTTTTCGTTCTATTTAGAAGTAATTTATTCTTGTTCATCCAATTCTGGACAGTATTCTATAATTCGTTCGCTGTATATGTCAATTCACTAATATTTGAGTGTGCTAGCATGAGGCTAGTATCGTCTGCATAGCATGTAATAAAAGCATTTTGCTCCTTGATGTGACTGGGTAGGTATGTATGATAAAGAGAATTGGTCCACGGATACTGCCCTGTGTTATTACTATGTTTGTTTCTATTGATTCAGAAAGTTTATTATTTATTTCTACACTATAACTTCTGTTTTCTAGATAAGAGCGGATCAATGAAAAACTGACATCCTTCAACCCATAATATTCAAGTCTCTCAAGCAAGATACCATGATTTGCCATATCGAAAGTCTTGGAAAGATCGAGAAAAAATCCTAGCGGCACCCAAAATCAATTTTAAAAAGCATTCAGCTATAATTAAAAGCAAAATAACATCTAGGGCAAAATATTTTCGATGCTTAACATACAAAAATGATGGTATTACTATCAAAACAGCAGTCAAAATATATAAGATGATTTGTCGACCATTATTGGACTATGGTTGTGCCCTCTATTCCAATCCCAACAATCCAACCTCCCACAATATCGAATTTAGCGAGCGAGCATCCCTCCGTACCCTAACAAAACTCCGTCATCCTCTTAATCCCTTACACAATCCTTCTAACCAGCTCCTCTATGATACCACTTTAGTTATCCCCATCCTAGAACGTCTTCGATTCCTATCAGAAAAATTCTCCAAAAAACCTTTCAACTTTCACATATTATCCTTATATTGTATTCCTAGAAATCCTAGTGTAAACACCAAATTTAAAAATGCTAATTCAACCATATTTGATTTCATCTCATTGTTTCATCCATCTACGCATTAACGACTGACGCCATATGACTGGACAAAACAAGGAAGAAAGACCTCTGGTCGCTAGCCTTTTGACGAACTAACTCACTAACACATCATCCATTATTTATTATTTAAATGTAAATATGTATATAGTTTGTCCTAGCGGCATTTCGAATCTTTCCAGGGGATTAATGATTTCAGCGATAATCACATATCGCTGATTTACCCTTTATAATTCTGGACATTATCGAATAAATTGTTAATTAAAAAGTTGTTAATTACTCTTGTACCTATGGTTTTTTAAATTATTTTAGAAGTTGGAGATAAAAGAGTGATTGGTCTAGAATTATTGAAATCACTTGTATTACCGTTTTTGAATACAGGATTAATAGTAACTATGTTCGAAACAATTGAGAAATATTTCATTCTCTAGTGAAATATTTATTAAGTAAGTGAGTGAAACCACAAGTTCTTTAGCAGCTGATTTAATTAATTTCATTGTTATTTCATAATATCTACTTGATGACTTATTGTTAAGTGAACAGATGATATTAAAAATGTCTGATTCAGTTACTGGCTAAAAGAAGGTTGAGTTTATTTGCCTATTTACATTGCAATTAAAGGTGTATTCAATATCTTTTATCTCTCTGCAGTTAAACTATCTATTTAGTTCATCTTCTCTTCTCTTCCTTATGATAATTATGAGTACCGGTTTTTATCGTCACTACGCACTATTTGATTGGCTATTTCTGTTTTTTGTACTCACGTAATAAAGTGTATTATTCCTTTTTTTTACTTTTTGATAGAGTTTTTTTGCATCCGTATTGTAATATTTAACAATAGCTAAATTGTCAAGAATCCATTTTGTTTCTGTAATAACTGGTGTTAATTATACTTACTTATATAATGTTTAGAATGCCGGGTGACAATCGGACAAGATGTATTTAATGCCACGTTGAGGATGTCCATAAAGTTTTCTCACGCTATATTTACATTACTGTTAAAATATATAAAATTCCAATCTTCAGACGAGTTTAAAAAATTTACCAAAAGAAACTAAGCGTGTTCAGATGAAATAAGTGAAACAAGGTATACATTTAATAAAAATGTTAATCTTTCTATTATTATTCCTCGACTTCTTTGAACACCACATCCTAAATCACCAAAATGGCTTTCGTCACGGCCGTTCCAAACATGATGTAATTATTGCACTCACGTCCTCCACAGTTAACACCACCAACAGCGGCTATTTAGTACAGCTGTATTTTTAGATAGTCAAAAAGCGTTCAACACTGTCCGGCACGAAGGCCCACTGATCCGTACAATCAAATCCTTTCTACAGAATCGCTCCCGCTCAGTCTCTTACTCCTCCGTAAATTCTTTCTCATTGACCTTCCTCTGTGTCGTTTCGCAAATTTCCTTGTTGTCACCCTCCTTCAACTCTGTTCTTATTTACGACATCACTCACTCTAAACTTTTTCTGATTCAGACTTATGCTGATGACAGAGCTCCATGAAATTCCTCGCTCAGCTATCTCAAACCTTCAAAAAGATGTGAACTACGTAATGGGCTCTCCCTCTTCCTTGTAGTAAACAATCACCCCCTTCTTCCACAAAACCTAATTTCTTTCCTTGGCAAGTCATCCAACACAATTTGTCCCTCAGCCACCATCAAATGAGGTGCTGCGCCGAAACCATACTTGCAATATTCAATTCCGTACCTAAAAATAATTCATTAAAGCCAATTTCAAATTTCCCATGTCTTCTTCATTTCCTCCACCGTCCCTCAGCTCGCCCCCACTTATATTTCGAACTACATATTCTTAAAAAATACTGCCGGCTTTTACCAGATATTCCTAATGAAATTGTTTTTTTTTTTCAACATGCAACCACTGCCCCTATCGAACAAAGAATAATTCGACTTATTAGTAACTTCGTCACCAATAAGTCTTGCCTAGCAAACTACTAATTGACTCCATCTTATATCTCCCTACTCACCCCCGAAAAAAGCAGCCTTATCCCGCCATCATCATACATGCCTGTCGAGGCCAATATCTGGATATAACCTTACCCCATCGCTCGGAAATGCATTCTTGCCTCCAACAACTTAGTGAATCCCATTTCCAAAACCTAACATTGGAAAATATAAATACAAAATATTAAAAAAAGAATAATACCACGCCGTTTACTACATTTCTCACATTAAACAACCAGAGAAGAACTCATCGTCCGATCCACATTAGTCATCCCTACATAAAAAGCCAATCAATTCGGTGGTACTTATGTTTGGCAATAAACAAAATAGTAGAAAAGCAAATATGGGTGATGTTTATAATGAAAAAGATATGTGAGGAATTAATTTGAAGGATTGAATGAGCATTAGGCAGTAGAAGTAAAGCAGAATAAAAGGTTGGAAACGAAACATTTTTTTGTACGTAATAAGAAAATCCAGGTGTTAATAAGAAATAAGACAGGAATTTGTAAGGTTAGATGTGCAATAATTAAGCTAAGCAAAATAGTAAAAGGCTTTGGGAAGAAATATCATTAATGATCATGATATGCAAAGGTATAAATAAGGTGTAAGATATTAACTTGGGAGCAAATATTTAGGAGGGGTCAATCAAAATCAAATCAAACAAAAAAGTCTGCCCACTATGATAGCATATTACTTCTTTATGAAAGGATAAACATCATCAGAGTAAAAATCCATCAATCTTAACTCGCCACCAAGGCGATATCCCTTCTCTCAAGTTATTATTTCGAAAATTATACATAAAACAATTAAAATATTCATAGATCAAATTGTTGCGAATCATAAAGATTATTCATCAGATTAATCAATATTAAATAAATTAAGTAACCAAACAGTTTAAAATAATGAATACACCAGTCATTGTTAAAGCAACCTATCATTAAGACATGGCCATAATCGTTAGGATAATGATCGTTTATATGGTAATCATAATAATATAATAAATAAAGAATATATTGTCTCATATAATCAAAATATTTCAGATTCCATAAACAGGCTTGCTTAGAAATCCAAATTACCACAAATGATGATACCAAAAATTAACACTATGAGTAAAAATAATGCATATAACAAGCAAAATGGTAATAAAATGTCAAATGAATATAAGCAGAATAAAAATAAAAATAGAACACCTAGTAAATATAAAATGAGTAATCAAAGTAAGAGTGATACAGTTCTTGAAATAAAGAATCATACAATTGAAAGAGAATTTAAATGCTAACCTAAATGGAATTGATCTGGATTTATTAGTTCATCAAATTTTTAATAGTGAATGCAAATCAAGAATTTAAAAAGATATAATAAATTACTGCCCAGAATCGAATAATTTATTACCAAAGGAATCTAAATCAAGTCATATATAGAGTATCAATTCTAGTACAACACCTAGAATATTAAAGGGCTATAGCTATCCGTTAAAGCCTCTTACAAAAGAAAAAAAAGAAGTACATTAACATCACAACCCATTTTGAAAAAAAGTTCTAGAAATAAACTTTATACTTCTAGAGTGTATATTAATAACTCTCAATTTGTTGTTCTTTAATTGGTTATACACTCTATCAAAACGCTGATCATAACGACGAGAGGAGAAAATATGTTTAATTATTAAATTAAGAAAAAGAAAATAAGACAACGTTCGTCAATAAACCGCATGTGCATCATCTGCTGACAATTCATACATATCAAATATTTAATCTCAAACATAACAAGTTAAATTAGTTGTTGCATGCATAGAAATCAGTTTAACTTATAAAAACTACGATATAATCTAACAATGACGATAACGTGTATACAAATATATTATAATTAATTCAGTCTATTTGGATAGATTATTATACGACATAAATTAAATACCTATTACAATTTCCACTTATAGTTGCCTTTTTGGGCTTATAATTTTTGTTTGATGAGATTAGAATTTCGGTTTCAGTTCAGTTATAAGACGGTGTCACGTGTGAAGGCTAGTTAGAGAATGGTGCACGTTTTCCGATCATTAATGAGAGGACGTGTGTTGGCCATTACCGGCCTTTGGGCAGCACAAGAACATGGAATGCCGTCTGCTGAGGATGGACGGGAGGAAATGGTCGAGACAGGTTCCCCCAGACCGTTGTTCGTCGTCCAGGAACATTTTTACGTTCCACAGTTATTCCGCGTAACATCGAATACGTGAAATCATTTACAATGCTAACGTAATGGAGGGACGACGGTGGCGACAGTGGAAAATTGCAACATGATACATTTTCGAATGTAAATTTAGATAATGGCTACGAAAACGATTTCTAAGCTTTTACGTAATAAATTATACACATCAGCAACAAAATACATTAACATTTAATAAATATTATTAATTAATAATGTCAAAAAGCCATGACTTATTTAAAAGAGTAATAATGAAATATTAAAACCAAACATAAAAAATCAGCTATAAAATACTATTTCAAAAATTTCTTTATATTAATTTCTTTTCCAAAATACATATAATAAGGCAAACATTATAGCAATTTATAATTTCACAATACGAAACGAGTATTATTAAGATTATAAAACAAATAACTTATTAAATAAGTAATTGTAGAGGCTTTTACTTCGTGATACATTTTATGATTCAAAATAAAATAAAACGAATAACTTTGTTTTTATCACTTTTTTAATAACACTTGTTACTATAGTTTCGACAACTTCAGCTTGTCATTATCAAACAATTAATATTTAAAATTACAGTTGACACCAAATTTATAAGGCATGAAAAGCGGGGAGAACATAAGGTTCGTTTGGTCATTAATGATGGGGATGTCCGGATACCATTTAGCTTGAAGATCTCAATGGACTCCAGTAAATCCATCTTAAGTCCCTTTTCGGCGAAGTGGATTACCTCGAGTGCGTTTTCTTCAAATGAGTGACCGTTTTCCTTAATGTGATTAGCGAATGTTGATTTATTTGTGCCGTTTTTATATGCGCTAATGTGTTCTTTTAATCTTGTGTTAAAATTGCGTCCCGATTGACCAATATATTCTCCCAAATAATTTTTGAATTTTAACTTGTATATACCGGATTTTAACATTTTATTAACAGGCGTTTTATTATTAAAAATAATATTACAGATTTTATTTGGGGATTTTAAGGAAACATTAATATTATGTTTTTCTAAAATAGATTTAATTTTGTGTGTGATATTGCCGAAAAATGTCAGTATTTTAAAATTTGAATTTTGTTTTGTATTATTAACTGCGTACAAGAATTTTTTAATTGAGTTGATCTCTTGTTTTTGAATTAATTTATCTATTAAATTATGTGGATAACCATTGTTGATAGCAAGGACTGGATGGTTTTTATTTCATTCTTGAAAGATTGGTCTGTTAATGGAATTGTTTTGCTCTGTAAATCATGGTTTCAAATGCGGCTAATTTGTGTTTTATTGTATGTCTAGACGTATTATGAATTAAAGTTTCCGTGAAAGTAGGTTTTCTATAAATATCAAAATTGAAAGTATTATTTATGGTTCTAGTTATAGAGAGATCTAAGAATTTTATATTTTGGTTAACTTCTTTTTCTGGTGTGAATTTTATATTTGGATGTATGTTACTTATTTCGTTGAGAAATTGATCTAGTTGCCTGTCTATTCCTCTGAAAGCAAGCAAGTATGTCATCGACATATCTATACCAGAACAGAATGTGTGATTTGGCTGAATTTAATTTTAATATTGTTTTGGTTATATTATGCATAAAAATGTCTGCTAGTAAAGGGCTCAATGGAGAGCC